>CM041036.1:6172416-6772416 GCA_023078785.2 Hyles euphorbiae
CTAATCAGGATAATTATATATTTTAATCGAATTATTGTATTGTCATCGGTCTTTGACAGGTGTGCAAAATTTGAATGAAATCTGTCCGTTTAAAGTGGGTCAAAATCGCGTCTTAAGGAGTCGGTTACAAACATACAAACATACAAACATACAAGTGAAGCTAATATAATGCGTGTAAAAAAATGTCCTACTACATATCGTTATATACACGATACCTACTCCGAAAATGATGTTTAAATTTTTTTTGTCTGTTTGTTCCGGCTAATCTCTGAAATGGCTGGACCGATTTTGACGGGACTTTTTTGTCAGGTAGCTGATATAATAAGTAGTAACTTAGGCTACATTTATTTTAGAAAAAATCTTTTATTTTAGAAATATAAAGTTTTTGTTAAATTCCACGCGGACTAAGTCGCGAGCACAGCTAGTACACTATATTTTTTTGAATAGCGTTACAGGCTTTGACTTAACATAATGACAATATTTAATGAGCTACTAATAGTTATTTACCACTTATCTTAAGTAGGTGTTATGGACCCAAACAAAGCTTGTATTGACTATGAGTGGCTATGTGCATAAGGCGTATTATGCATGTACATAAATACCACCACCTGGCGTAGTATCCGCTGATAGCCGCTTCAGAGTCGCCCACTGTAAGACAACGTGTGTGCGCTGAAGTGAACGTGTTAAATTTGTTTATTCACCGAGTTTCGAGTTGCTATTAATGAAAAAGAAATGTTAGAAAGCGTAGTTTCTATTTTTTATATAGAATTAAACATTTACGTATGCCTGCAATTATTTTTATGAATTTAGTTAGTACATTTTTTAAGTTGTTAAATTGGCAGTTAAAATATTTTATTTAAAGAATTCCTCGATATTTGCATGGATATACATATAATATGAATGAATAGATAACTTAAAACAGTGGAATAGTAACAACCTTGTTAAAATTTAACGAAGGTTCATTTTGCACGCGACATACAAATTATGCTGCCACTTGAAAGATTTGACATTGATAAAATTGATATTTACACTTTGTTAGACTAAAAATGTCGTGGATTGCATCTAGATGTCGTTATCTTTTTTGATCGAGAGGACAGGTGTTAAGCTTCGTCTTAATATAAAAGGTAGCAAGTACATTTATAGTGCAGTACTTAGACTATCCTTTTTAGGCATGGCATAATTTCAGTAGTGAGAGCCGCTTAAAATGTACTTATTAGCTTCAGGCTCCCCGTGCAATCTGCCGGCACATCCCAACTAAGCCAACGACTCAAACACCCACCGTGCCACCACAATATAATAGTGAAATTAAATATTGTGGGTGTTTATGGTTGGCAGAGTATTACATACCATCAAATCACTCCCGTGTTATTCGTACACGTATTTGTCCCTTTTTAATACATTATTGTTAACCTTACAGAACACGTTTCCGCCAGTGGTGGCGCTCCTGAAGCTATTCCATCCGGATGGCAAGGAGGCGAAGCTCTCCTTCAACCCGACCATGACGACGCCGCTCCATCTCAAAGAGCTGTATCAGCTCAATAACTTCGTGCAGGTAACTTTTGTTTATTCTCTTTGTTTTATTCACCTGTATTTTTATAGCGTAGTTACGTGGTAATTGTATTAAACTAGACAGCCTCCGTGGCACTGTTAGTTAGACGACGGCTGTGAAATGAGAGGCTGCGGTTTCGATTCCCGCACCGTGACAAATATGTTGTGATCCACAGGTATTTGGGGTCTGGGTGTTTTTGAGACCGAATAGTCTCTCGTACTTTCTGATACCCACGGTACAAGCATCGATCGTAGTGTACGGCCAGGACTATGTATGTGGCTGTTGGGTGTATTAATTTATGTATCTATAGTAAGGCTCAACAATATAGATGGTAGCATTTCAGGATAGTGCTATGAAGTATGAACGTGTGAGGTAAAAATTTGGTTATCTTTTAGCATGAATTAGTGGCTCCTCCACTTCGCAATTTGTTAATACGCCAAATGTGAAACGATAGGCTAGTTCTAGGTGTTTGTGGGACCCAACTTTCTCTTCTAGTTCCTGACGTCCTCGACGAGGCTTTTCTCTAAAGTTATATGACATTTGGTTGATAAAATCATCATGGATATACATATTATATTTTAAAGATGATACACTAAATTGAAGTGAAATTGATTCGAACTAGTTTTTATAATGAGGTTTATATAATGTCTCAGAATATGACGTATATAAAAACCAGTTAATCAAGTGTCGTAAAAAGAAAAGATATGTGTTTTTGCAAAATCATTGAAACCTGTTGGAGCTTCTCGTAAGAAAAATCAATCGGTAGCGGTGAAACGGGCGAATGTTAAATTATATCATGATATTTTATGATGCAACTTTAAGTTGATTTAATCTTTAGATTCACAAAAAAAGAAATTCAAAACAATATTTTATGTATTAGTGAAACTTAATTTCAGGTTTTCGATTACTTTTATTATGAGTATAGGTGTATAAGTTTTAGATAAGGATACCTTAATCTGAAGTATTCAAACTAAACTAATTAAAACTACTTTATTTCTTGTTATATGTATATACATGTATGTATTATATGTATATGTTTGTGTACCTATATATTATGTTTCATTGGTTTCAGTCATTGAACTTTTGTCGATAAGGGTCAAATCAATCATATTTATAATAGTAAACAATTTCTGATTTATATATGCATCGCGATTGATTCAATGTGACAATATCGGTATTGCACTGGTTTGTAAAAATATTGTTCGTGTCTCTCTCTTTATCTATGCCTTTTCTTTGATTGGATGTATCTCACAAAATAAACATAATAAAGAATTTTATAGATTGTATGCATTGACGTAAAATATATGGACGGGGCGGAGAGTACGAAAAGTGTTGTCACGAAAGTGGTCCGCGGCCCAATGCAACCGGTGGTGACGTCACAACGCACCGGTCTGTAAGTCGTCGACAAATGCCTAATTGTATCGTCGTGGTTGCAATAAAGATGACCGAAAGTTCACAAAAAAAAAGATAACATTTCTTATCATCGCTAAGTAAAAATTATATAACTTTATATCAGTATAACATTTATTTTAGCATTATTGAAAAACGATTTCATGGCCGCCATTGACGTAAAAATCCAACAGATGGCGCGATTTTTACGGGCATCTTTTTGTACTGAAGGGCCTATCTTTAGTTTTTAAATCAATGATTGTATGACATGTTTTAAAAATGTGGTGGTTTTTTCTTGGAGTACCTTGATTTAATGCATTATCAGTGGATTAGAGCTGCTATACAAATGTATGCTTTGTAAAACTAGTGAGTAGGTATTTTGTAATTATTTATTTTATTGCTGTGAATCGTCATTCACGACGAGAGACGAGCCGTTCGCGTAATGGCAAGCGATACAAAGCAATGCTTGATTTGTAATTTTAGGTGTTGTTTGGTTTTGCTACTGTTCATGAACGGTCGCATCTCTTATCGTCTCGCCATTCAAGGCAATAAAAAAAAAACCTACCACCGGTAGCAATTACCATCTTTTTTAGTAATCTATAACTTGGAAGAGGCCCATGGGGTGATTCAGATATAATGATATTGAACTAGTGTGTTGCGTGTTACAGGAGGCGGTCCAGCGCGAGGCGTCGCTGGAGTCGCGGCTGCGCACGCTGCGCGAGTGCGTGGAGCGCACGCGGGCCGAGGCGCAGGCGTCGTGGGAGCTGTTCGTGGGCGAGCAGCGGCTGCTCATGCGCGTGCACACGCTCGAGACCATGCTGCAGGTGGGCACGCAGCCCGACGCGCACCACATCGCGCAGCTGCTCAACGATAAGAGGAACTATCAGGTGCGTACACGGTTATGCAGTATATGCTATGATATTTATTTACTCACTACTCACCTCTGGCATATTTATACGTCTTGAAAATTCGTTTTGAGTTGCTTAGGTAGGTCAATATGTATTTAAAGGGTATTATATCACGTTTTAATGATGGCTCATCATGTTATATTAATTTATAATATTTTGTTTTCTTGATTCCTTTTTTTAATATTTATTTAATTTAATAAAGTAATATCTTCCTAGTTTAATTAATTATTACCCAAATCAAGATTTATTAATGGCCAACATTTATTTCCTTTCGTGTGTGAGCCTTAGCGGGTCTTATGATTTTAATTTATGTATTGCAGCGATTCTTAATATAGGTCCACTTTGTGGAGTAAATTTTCTATGGCTGAAGAAGTAGCGAAGTGTTAGTGATAAAAGGTACGTGGTTGTGTTGCAGGAAGTGGCGCAGGAGAGCCTGCGCGCGGCGCACGAGCAGCGGCTGGCGCTGGAGGAGACGCTGGAGCGGCGCTCGCGCGAGGCGGCCGCGCTGCACCACCACAACTGCGCGCTGCGCCTCGCCGCCAACAACGCGCTCGCCGAGCTGCAGGTGCGCACGCACACGCACACACATGCACACGAACACACACGCACCCACACGCACGCACGTACACGCACGCGCACACGTACGCACTCGCACATGCGCACGCAGACATACGCATACCTTACACTAATTAATTTTTAAGCATTTGGAACAAAAAATTATATAACACCAGAGTGTTAAATGCACTAGACACATTTCCCAGAACCACTTGGCAATTTAAGTCTTGGCTGTATAGTAACTCTCAATACTATACGCTAAAAAGTTGTAATTGAAGGCCAAATTAACATTATTCGGATTTCTTAAATTAATAATGATATTGAGTGTATGTTTAAGGCCACTTATACTCAACTTTGTCTCTTCTCGTCCAAAATACCTCAGTGCCTTAAATCGAAAATCTTCGATAGTTGTGTGTTGCCAGTGATGACTTACGGCACCGAGACGTGGCCTCTCACTATGGGTCTTATTAGGAAGCTCAAAGTCACTCAACGAGCTATGGAGAGGGCTATGCTCGGGGTTTCCCTACGAGATCGAATCAGAAATGAGGAGATCCGTAGGAGAACTAAAATAACCGACATAGCCCACCGGATTAGCAAGTTGAAGTGGCAATGGGCAGGGCACATAGCGCGGAGATCTGATGACCGATGGGGTCGGAAAGTGCTCGAATGGAGGCCGCGTAGCGGAAAGCGCAGCGTAGGACGTCCACCCACAAGATGGTCCGACGACCTGATAAAGGTCGCGGGACGTCGCTGGATGCAGGCTGCCTCCAACAGGTCTCTGTGGAAATCATTGGGGGAGGCCTATGTTCAGCAGTGGACTTCCTTTGGCTGATGGATGGATGGATACTCAACTTTGATCGTTACATGCAAGCGTGTTTAACTAATTTACCAAATTAAGGATTGAGTATTAAAAGTATTGTGCAAGCATATTGCAACAAATTTACGAAAAATATTGAGCTTGTATTGAAAGTGCTGTGTTGGTGTTGCAGAAGCTGGCAGCGCGGTGCGAGCGCAAGATGTGCGCGGCGCGGCACGCCATCGCCGCCGCCGAGGAGCGCGAGCAGGCCGTGCGCAGCCACCTGCCGCTAGCGGTAACATATCTCTATATTTCTACATTTAGTCATAGATCATTGATTATTTAACAGCTTGCGTGGCGTGGATGGTTAGACGCCGCCTGTGAAACGAGAGGCCGCGAGCTCGATCCTCGCACCGAGAGAAATGTTTGTGAAACAAATATTGTTTCGGGTCTGGGTGTTTCTGAGATCGAATAGTCTCTCGTAGTTCCTGATACCCACGATACAAGACTCGATCTTAGTGTGGGGTCGGGACTATGTATGTGACTCTTGGGTGTTATTTATTTAATCGCAATAAAGAACATTCATGCAAGTCGCTGGAAGCACGCCGCTTTTAACCGATCGATGTGGAGATCCTTGGGAGAGGCCTATGTTCAGCAGTGAAGTTCTTGTAGCTGAGTTGATGATGATTATGATGAAAGAACATTATTAGTTCGGTTTTAATGGCGATGGGTCACGATTTGAGAAGCTGAAGTCTCAGCTAAGCATACGACGTAAATAAAAATATGCTCGATTTACATAAATAAGTAGAGCCAGTTGGAATTAACTTTGAATTATATGGACTGTCGCCACTACTAGGCTCGATGAGTTATTGTTCAATTCACAACAGCTGTGAATGTTTATTTCAAAGATTTATGATTCACATTATTAGATAAAATTAGCTGGCTTGTGACCTAATTGTTTGCAAACACCTCTGCCAACATATTTAGTTTGGTTTGATATATTGATTGTTAGTATATGTGTTTTCATGTCAGAGCCCCAATATTTCACGTAGTTTTTATTTCCCGTCCCGCACCATTGACGCGCGATAAAACGTCAATATTATATTGATTTTAGCTTAGACTTGTTTGTGATTGCTAAGATTGCTCTTAATGTTGTAGTTATTCAGGTGCGGAAGCAATCAGACAGGTTGAACTGATCGTTCTTGTTTGCCTAGTACACGTAAAAAAAAATGAGACAAAGGTTATAGGAAAAACTGTGTCACCGACAAAGTTCTATTCTATCTCATTTCCTCGCAGGCAAAATTTTATTATATTTATGAATTTTTGAATATGTTTGTTTTTGTTTAGTGTCGCTGTTTCGTTTCACCGATTTTTAAATCGTAACGGTACTAAAATGTATTACCCCAAAAAAGTATCTCAAAGAGATTTAGAAGAGACACGCCCGAATACTCAATCGCGCTTTAAATATTATTTTGCTTATATGTACTGAATACGTGGGTCGTGCGCAGTTAAGAGCAACTTAATATTTGTATGGCGTTTGAGTATTCGAGCGATACTAAAGCATACGACCGCTGATGATGATAGTAATGTTTTTGTCGATGCAGTACTGCGCGGCCGGCGGGTCTGGCGGCACCGGCGGCGGGCGCATGCTGGTGGTGAGCGCGGACAGCGGCAGCAACAAGACGTGGGAGGCGCGGCGCGGCGCGCTCGAGGACGCCGTGCGCGCGCTGCCCGACTACATCAAGCTGCTGCTGCCGCCTCATCTACTGCAAAAGGTGCACGCACGCACACACACACGTGCACGTACACGCACACGCACACATGCACACGCACATCCGCACGCACACCCGCACGCGCACGCACATGCACACATGCACATGTGAATGCACACACACACGCGCACGCACACGCACACCCGCACGCACACGCACTCAACTACAAACTGCCTGCACACTATGTGTGGCAACGACGTATGGAATCCACCTGGTCACAAACATTTATGTCCAATCTCATTGGTAGATTTCTGGTTTGATATGACATGACAATGGCATTGCCAGGTCGTCTCCGCTTTAGTGAACTACATTTACTTCAAAATCTCTTTCACCTTTCACTATAATGCCGATATAATGACGTCTTCAGATTGAAAATAACTTATTTGAAGTGCACTATTGTCAGTCAGGTGCATATATTTTAGTCTTTTCATCTAGTCAGTATAATAAAATTATGCAGGTCCATAACTCTGCTTTATGTAGCACTACATATTACAAATATATTGATAGTTTTGAATAATTAACGAATACGAATGAAATCTTACGAATTCCCTAACGTCAAAAACATTTTGATACATTTTTTTACTAGTAAAATTATTTTCAGGTGGGCATCAAAGCAATATCTGCGGAAGGAAAAACAGCGAAAGAATTCGAATTGATACTAAAGAAAAATAATATTTATAATTCAGAAACTAGAGGTAAATTATTCATTCATCAGCATTGTTGTTTTAATTTATGTATCAAGTATTTATTCATATTTTGTTGGGCAGAAAAACAACAAACGGAAGAGGGTGGCGTGAGTGGCAGCGGGGAGGAGAAGTCAAGTGAAGTGGAGTCATGTACCGACGACGAGAAACAGTCGCGGCTTAATCATGGTAACTATACCAATTAGAATTATTTTTGCCTGTCCTTATTCTTCATTTACATGGATAAGGTGCACCATAACTTTTTTGTGAGGATGTAATTATTTGAGTTATATTTTTGTTATTGGTTGCTTGACTGATGTTATATCTATAGTTGGTAGGTTTTTTAATCTACCACTAGACTAGTGCATTGATAGAACTTACTTATAAGTATTTAACAGTGTATGCAGGTTCTTGAGGATGTTTTGCTTGTATTAAGCGTTTTATTGTGAGTAGCGGAAGTCAAAACACACTAGTAACATATTATACACTACTTTAAAAACAGATTTAAACTTCATTCAATAATTTTCTAACTTTGTCTAAAAAGAAAATATATAAAAAAATGTATAATACTATTGAATGATTTATTAAATAGATAAAACATTCCTTTTAAACAACTTTTCATAGAATTTGGATTATCTTAATGATAAGAATTGAAATCATCGATAATTCTTATAATGTTATCTATTTATTATCAGCCAAATTGTTGGAATAGTTTATCAAATATCTATTGCATTGTTCACATTTGAACATATATTTTTTTTATGCAATATGTATGTCCTTAATAAGCCTAAAACCGTTTGTATGGCAACATTTCTTAGTTTCATAGTCAATAATAAATTAGCACGCACTTTAAAGATCAAGAAAAATATCGAGAAAAACCTGAATACCATAAAGATTTCGTAGACTATAAGAAAAATAAAATTATTTATTTGTAACAAGTAGCATTAACTTAGCTACAATATTTTAACATAGGTATAAGTACAAGCACAAATAGTGGCTGTGGAATGCATTACCAGTCTCAGTGCGGCGAGCAAAGTCCCTACCCATATTTAAAAGACTAGTAAAGCAGCATTATCTATCGCTGAATAATTGAAGACAGTGCTTATATTTTATTTATATCTATTTTCCTCTTTGTTTTTGATGTGGATACATATTTATTTTATTCATAATATGTATATGTATCTATTTTTTTATGCATGTTGTATGAATGTGTTTTTTAGTTTATTTTATATCATTTTTATTACATATATTATGTATTTAGATATGTTATATATATTGTCCTTTGACATCACGTACACCTCACAATACCCCACAGTTGTCTCTATTTTATCCATCCTATGGTTGGTTGTCTGGAAGAGATCGCCTCGAGCGATAAGACCGCCATTGTACTCTTTTCTTGTTTGTTAAATTGTGTTAATGTTATTTCCTTTTATTTACTGGTGTACAATAAAGCTTTAAATAAATAAATAAATAGTGTTCGTCATAAAAACGCTTTATAATTTAAGCTTACTTCAACTCTGCCAACTAAACCAATGTTGAAGACTTGGTCTAACTACTCCCAATCGAACCTTTCGGTTGTAGAGGTTCTGTAATCAGCAATGGAGAGTTATGGGCTCATTAAGTACATGGGTTGAAATTAAGAAATAAGCCATCTCAATTTTAAAAGGGACTTGTTGTTTACAGTGTGGGAATGTATACCAACTGGGCCATTCTCTAATGTCAAGGTTATAAATTATTTAAACCAGTGGTTCTTAATCTGTGGTTCATGGATCATTGCAAGCATCAGAAATAGTCCGCGAAGCGATCGTTGAAATAATTTTATTCATGTTTGTTTATGGATAGATAACCCATTCATTTCTTAACATTATGTATGTTCACATGTAAATATTCACATGTATTAATATACAACCAAATAAGACAACTAACTGGGTGGTCTGTAGGCAAGACAGATATAATAATGGTTCCTCATGGCTAAAAGTTTAAGAACCACTGATCTAAACAGAGAATTCATTTCAGACTCGGATCACGAGGTGGACCGTTCCAGCCCGCTGGATGGAGAACTACGCGCCGACAACAACGCCAACTCAACGTACAGCGAATCCGACACGAGGGAAGAGTCGCCGGTGAGTACATTTTTATTATGAGGCTTACTCTGTTCTCCCATACAATGACGAATGTTCGAACATCGCAAGTAAAACTTTACAAATATACTTAAATACTTTACAAAGAGAATCCTGTATCCTATGTGGTATTCTTTGATTAAGTTCGAAGTGAATGATAAGTTTTATAGAGAATAGTATTGATTTTTAGAAGTGGAAAACTTTATTTATTTATTTTTTATTTTTTTATTGCAATGAATGACGAGACGAGCAAGCCGTTCGCCTGATGGTAAGCAATACGATCGCTCATAAACAGTAGCAACATTCCACTGCGCTCGCCATCCTGAGACATAAGATGTTAAGTCTCAATATGTCCAGTAGTTACTCTGGCTACCATGTCCTTCAAACCGAAACACAACAGTGCAATTACGCAGTGTTGTTTTACGGGAGAAATAGACATTGCGGGTGTGCCTACCCAGATGGCCTCTCACATATGAGAGACCTACCACCAGTATACCACCAGTGTTTTATCTAATATGTTGAACTTCAACGTTCGAACATTCGAATTTCGTGTCAGAGTATAGTGTTAACCCCCTGGCTTTAGTGTTACATATCAGTAAGCGTGAAAACATTAAGATTCTATATTTACCAAAACATATGTGTTTTATGCCATAATTATTTAGTAATATTGGAAGTAGCTTAGGTCTGGCTAGTTACTTTAGTGTGTTCCTCGTGAGATCCCGAAATCTCTAATTTGCGCTGAAGGTGTTCATGGAGTTTTTAGTCGGTAGAAATTCGGCATACCTTGTCTAACCCCCATATAACAGGGGATCCAAGAGGATATTTCTCATGTTACAAGAATAAAGTGTATGTATACAATTCAAATACGGCAGAAGTAAAACTTCAGGAAACCAGCATACGGGAGAAAGAGATATAATGCAAGTATAGTGTTTCCTATACCCTTCGTCATTTTTCTTTTGACGTGACAACGTCTTAAATTAGGTTGCGGCTGGGAGTCACTTATGAAAAAGTGTAACGCCCGGTAACGTTACGATGAGTCACCGAACGAGAGAGAGGCCCGCCGAATGCCTTGCGTCTCTCTCCCACTCAACTATGATCGGTCTGCCGCGCGCGCAGCACTAGAGAATTAGGCGCATTGAATCGGCGCATGCTTGTGTCTCTGTCTTTGTCTTTCTCGAACGTTCTTGGCGTTGGAAAAACAAGAAAGCGTCACAATACAAGTTCACACGTGTGGTTAAAGTATCGTCAGCTGTGTCTGTAGTGAAAATATGGAGTGCTTAGATTCGTCATTTATCATTTACAACAACTACAACAATAAAGGTAAATAATTGTACACTGATATTTCATTATCGTAAACTATGATTGATTGATTAATTGTTAGATTGACACAAAAGTTGAGAAACTGAGTTTATAGGTTATGTCATACTATTGATAAATGTTGATAGTGTTAAGTAAATTATTAGTTTAAAATTAATTAATTATTATTTTACAAATTTTCATTAATTTCAAATTTATTTAGCAAAAATTTGAACCTTCGATCTGAATAAATGTTTTGATTTTCGAATTGATTCTTTAAAATTACAAATATTAAGAAAAAAGACGTTGTCACGTAAAATCTTCGCCCGTAAAACCGACTTTACAGGCAACCATTTTTTTTTTTTAAGATTTTGATTACAACGTGATCAATTACTAAAACGTTCAAAATGATGGCCAAAGCACTTAATTTAGAATATGGAAAGAAAAGTTCCCCCAGAAAATGAATTTGAGAACAACGGGAGCAATAACTAAAAAGTTCAACATGGCGGTCAAAATGTTGAATTCTGACCATCAATTTGATTATAGGGGCGAAGGGTCCCGCAGATATCGAATTTGAGAGAAAACGAACCAATAGCTAAAAAGTTCAAATGGCGGCCACAGTATTTAATTCTGATTAAGAATTTAGATTATCAGGATTATTTAAAGAAATTGAAAGCAATCTGAGAAAGATATGACTGACTTGTTATAAAATAATGTTGAGGCAGAAGTATTAACACTTTTATATGTAAGAACTTTTTTCAGATCGCCACAATCACATAGATTTTATGGAAGAATTATTTTCAATAGGCTTGTTAGTTAAATTTGATTACGGTAAAATTAATGGAGTCCATTTATCAACAGATTACACTAGAAATATAAATATGTATTTATATTTAGTAAATTTATTAATCTTCGTTAGGTTTAATTGTTTTAAAACTTACGCAATAAGTATTGAAGCACTCATTGTAAAAAAGTGTTGTAAAATTAGTTATAATGTACTGTATATTTTTTTTGTATATTTTTGCAAGTAGTTCTCGTTTTTCGTTCGGTGAGTGAGTTGTCGGATACCCAATACATCTTTCACATCCTTTTTTTCCCTATTTGATGGGTCGGCAACATATTCATGATCCAAGCGTTGTGGACGGCCTTGGGCCACTATGATCCTTACCGTCAGGTGACCCGTTTGATCACCTATCGGACGTGACAATAAAAAATAAAAAAAGGTTTGAAAATAAATATCTGTGAAATGTATGTTTTTTTTTCACATTTTTTTTTTCATATGGCCAAATGTTTTATCTCAGTCTTTAAACACCATTTGCAACATGTAAAGCAGTGATTCTCAACCACTGTGCCGCGGCACTTTTGTGTGCCGCCAAATTTCAAAAGTGTGCCGCCAAATTTTGCAAATATATAATAATGTTAATATTATTAAATTATTATCAGTTAAAAAGAAAAATATTTTTAACATGAATATGTATTTAAATCCACAAAAAAGTTAATTATTTTATTATTTGCTTTGCAACGCGTTTTTTCTTAGTGCCAAATTGTGATGAAGCGGCGTGCATAGCAATAGGAATATGTCTCAAGGCGCTCTTTGTGTGCCGCCAAATTTTGAAATCGTTAAATATGTGCCGCAACAAAAAAAGGTTGAGAATCACTGATGTAAAGCCTAGCTTAACTATTGTGTATTTTAAGGACGTACTTATTGTTGCTTTAAATAGTTTAAAAACTTAACGACAGTCTTACCAACATCTTAATATGTTTCTATCATGTTTTTATACAAGGTAAATACAGTTCATGCTAACATGGAACTCATAAAATTATACGCATAAAAACACCGTTAACAACGGTAAATACATTCAGAAACCTTTTTTCAAAAGTGTACTACCGTATGGATGTCTTTTTGTACTAGTGCCTTGCTAAGCTATAGTCTCTTCAGCCGTACGCGTGTGACTGATCTTTACCTACGTTTGTCTCCTTGGCCTGCGATGAACAAAACAATGAGACAAGAATTTTTTGAAAGAAAGAGAGAAAAATATTTATTGTCACAATAGGGGAACAACACTAGAATACAATAGTATATTACACAAAATAAAATAACTTAAAAATAAAAACCATTATAGCTATAATTATTATTCATTACAGTTAAGTAATATTGCACCATCATATAGCGACAACTAGGTAGTCATCTCAGCATAAGCCTGTGAAGTGACCCCAATAAAGAAGCCACGATACAGCGCTGGTTTTCAGTGGCCACCTAAAGTAACGTTTTGCGTGGGGTATGCTGTGGTATCGGCAGGAGTTTAAACGCTTTTGTTTGGTCATTTGCTAAGTTAGTTTTATGATCACTCAAGTTCCTTGATTTTCGCCAAAAATGAGGTTATGCAGGCGATGGAAGCATTCAATCAATATATTACTATAATTTTACTCATGATCAATGAACAAATAGGTTAAAAATATCTAGTTACTATACAGCGTGATATTGACATCTGGTAGGTATTTAATTTAAACCACATGCTCCTAACCATCCAAGGTATCATTGTACCAAGTTTGAACAAAAACTGCCTGATAGTTTTGTCAAAAATCGCGATTTTAGGTTACAAGGCTATTGATCAACCCCTATAGATACTGAGTCTCTTACAGCTCAGATAAGTTTCCGAACTGAAATGAAGTTCAACTAAGCGGTAAAAAAATCTCGTATCTATATGAGATGCCCAAAAATAGTAAGAACTAAAATCACATTTTGGCAAAAGAATGTTTTCATATTTTTTTCAAATTATTTAAAATGTCACCTGGGGTGATGAGAAACATGTGGGTTAAAATAAGTATAATGTGTCAATATCACCCTGTATATATCGTTAAATAAAATCTACCGTTAATTTATCATCATCATCATCATATCAGCCACAGGAAGTCCACTGCTGAACATAGGCTTCCCCATGGATCTCCACAATGACCTGTTGTTAGCGGACTGCATCCAGCGACTTCCTGCAACCTTAGTTAGATCGTCCGTCCACCTTGTAGGCGGGCGTCCGACATTTCGCTTGCCTGTATGTGGCCTCCACTCAAGAACCTTTCGGCCCCAACGGCCATCGGTTCTACGAGCTATGTGTCTGGCCCACTGCCACTTCAACTTGCCAATCCTAATTAATAACTGAGAACTAATTATTAAATGAGGTTATAATTAATAATAATGAGGTTAATTAAGTTAATAATAAAATTGTGGTAATCCAAAGAAAGTAATCCAGTGCGTGGTGGCCTGTTGGTAAATGGACTAGACGCGACTGCCAACATGTTCACGGTGGTCGCGGGTTCGAATCCCAGGGCACACCTCTGACTTTTCGGAGTCATGTGTGTATTGATAGTCAATCACCACGCACTAAAACGGTGAAGGAAAACATCGTGAGGAAACCTGCATACCATAGCGATTCATAAGAATTTCTTTGATATGTAAGTCCGCCAACCCGCACTAGGCCAGCGTGGTGGACTATATGACCTAACCACTCTCAATCGTAGTCTCGATTTTAGAGTAGGCCCGTGCCCTGCAGTGGGACGTATATGGGCTGATACGATACGATACGACGAATCCAAAGAAAATAACGAATAAGTTAACTTTTAATTGTTTAAATAACTTGGGCTTGTTGTATAAAACGTCAAAATATTATTATTTTATCTTGCATGGTGGTAGTGCAAAATTGCAATGCATTTTTTTATTTCACGTCAGCTTGTGTACGTCAGTATATTTCCCTGTTGTTACACAAAAGGACAAAAAAAAATCACTTGCAATTTGAGTGCTCAACAAAAGAAGCAAAATTGATTGTCGAATAACGGAGAAGTTGGAAGGACAATAAAATATCAAAGTTGTAATAAGTTATTTGTTTGTGTTCTAAATAGCATGACTTCCTCAATTCAGCTCTGTGGTCCAACACTAAATATTTAAGGTTATATAAGTTAGATTATCTGAAAAATCTTCGTCCATGTACTGAAGTAACTTTGATTAACTAGCCAGACGAAATAGATTTGTTGCGTGTCTGTAAATGGGTTTCGGATTAAATAACGAATTTTGTGGTACAATAGTTACATCACGTGGCAGTTTAAATGTGATTTGGTACAAAACATATTGTGTTACGGTATTCAGTTAACCGTTTTTGAAAGTGGAGTTGTTATGAAATATAATCGTTCTATGTACGTGCTTTTATCAAATACTTTGTCAATAAAATATTTTGGTGGTTTTAACGTACGTAAAATAGCCATAATGGCTCATGAAATTGTGACGATATCCGTGAGTAGTCACCGTCTTTCGTGTTACTAGCAGGCTGGCATAATTCTGCCAATTTGTGAGAATCTATTATTTGGTCAGAAGAAGAGAATCTATTATTAATAAATTAAGTATGAATTTACTGATATACTTTATACTAACAGATAGCTTTCTTCAGAGTAATGAACAATACTCGACCTTTTATATCACAAATATGGCTTTAAATCCAATTCATATTTTCGTATATTCTCCAGATCTACCTTAATTCAAATTCCATTTTGACGCGGTATTAACAGTGGAAATATATCATTATGAATATTAACGTGCAATTTTACGGTAGGACAACCTCCCGGTTTGGTTCTTTGTGATGCGGTCGAGACATGCGGATGCCTCACCAGAGGGCGGTAGCTGTTAGGGCTGCCACCTTCGACTGCAGTATTTCTTTTTTAACGTTGATTCGGTGAATGCATCAGATATTAAATGTGATAAAAACACTTTTGTAGAAGAAATATCGGTTTTGATAAAATATTAACTGCCGCTATTCGACAAAGCGTCGGGCTGCTTAATCGCGCCTCGTTTTAGGAACAGAGTACGAGGGGTTATAATTATAAACTGTTCCATGGATTAATATTGTGGAAATGATTACACCAATTAGATTGAATCATCTAAGTAGGTTATTAATTTTTGCTTCCAAAGATGAAAGATAGTTTCAATGAAATTAACCCTGAGTATGTTACCTTTGTTGTGTACCTGTTTAACTGGTGGTAGGTCTTTCATATGTGAGAGGCCACCTGGGTGGACCACCACTGCAATGTCCTTTTTTCCCGACAAACATCCAGTGTGAATTAGCACTGTTGTGTTGTTTAAATGACATTGTAGTTGGAGTAACTACTGGACATAAAGCGACTTAACATCTTATGTCTCAGGATGGCGAGCGCAGTGGAATGCCAAGCATTGCTTCCATTGTAATTCATAGTGTTGTTTGGTTTTGCTATTGTCCTTGAGCGATTGTATAGCTTGCCATCAGGTGAAAGGGACGCTCGTGTCGCCATGTATCACAAAAAAACATTATTTTTGTTCAACATTTCTCAATATGGGATTATTTTATATTGTGTCAATTATTAATATACTCTATCAGCCCATATACGTCCCACTACAAGGCACGAGCCTCCTCTACAATCGAAAGTATTATTGAGAGCGGTTAGGACATATAGTCCGCCTGGCTGGCCTAATGCAGGTTGACGGATTTTACATACCATAAAAAATCCTGTAAATTGCTATGGTATGCATGGTAGGTTTCCTCATTACGTTTTTCTTCACCGATTTAGCGCATGGTGATAGGCTATCAATACACACATGACTCCGAAAAGTCAGAGATGTGCCTTGGAACTCGCGGCCACAGTGAACATGTTGGCAGCCGCGTCTAGTAGTCCATTTACCAATAGGCCACCACGCACTACCAATTATTGATATATAATTGGTATTAAATTATAAGCGTAATTTAATTTTGGTATAAACAGTAAACAGTCAGGTGTATTAAGGGTTGGCACGGCAGGTTGTGATGGTATATTGATCGAGTAAGTGACAGGCGGCAACGTTATTCGGAGGCGGCGCCGAAGGGCGTTAGCAACGCCCTCTGCTCTCCCACCCATCAAATACATGAGTCATGGTCGCTATGCCACATATTATTTTTATTCGAGGCAATCTTATCTACTCTTGACTCTTTTACATGAAAAGTAAAGTTATAATTGATTTCCCAGACTGATAGTAGTTTTATTGTTATGTAGTTTATGAATTGTTTATCACATTTTCACATTACATTGCTGAAACGTGTCTGTCATCTCAAAACTGTTGCTGAATAATACGGTTATTAACTTGGAATGACGTTGAAGCAAATAATTTAGGAATTAATTAGCGTAGCACTTTAACGGACATGCGGCGTCATGAATTAAAATGTACTTAGACTGACAATAGATTTTTGTATGGTGTTTGTTTGTTTCATGTGTATGTAATATCACTGCCGAAGCGTCATGATTCCTGTAAATATTAAATATTTGCAATGCAATGTGGATTTACTAACAAGCTAAAATTATCTCTCAACGTTGAGTGGGTGATTATTTATTTCAAATGTGTAATTTTTATACGTTCTTGTTGTTTATTACTTTTTAGGTTTTTTCTATTTTTGTTTTTATTTAACTTCTATGTTTTTCACAATTTTGTTATCATAGTAGCTTGACGTATTGGACACGCAGACTTTGCGTCGGGCTTCATATTGCTTTATAGAGAGGAACGATTTTGCTTTCTGTATCTGTATCAGCCCATATACGTCCCACTGCAGGGCACGGGCCTCCTCTACAATCGAGAGTTCGATTGAGAGTGGTTAGGCCATATAGTCCACCACGCTGGCCTAGTGCGGGTTGGCGGACTTACATACCATAGAAATTTTATAAATCGCTATGATATGCAGGTTTCCTCACGATGTTTTCCTTCACCGTTTTAGTGCGTGGTGATTGACTATCAATACACACGATTTTGCTTTAACTTTCGTAAAATAACAATTATTAGGTAATCCTTGAGCCTGGTTAATCTAATAAACATTGTATAATGGGTATAAATAAAAGGCGCCATTTACAAAAGTAATATATTCTGTAGAGCAAAGCCGGTGTAGAATACGCGAACATCTTGCGCGTGATGGCCGGCCTCAACGAAGAGATCAAGGCCCTCCGCGAGCGACTCAACGCCAGCAACGCCGAGAACGAGCAGCTGCGCGCCATCCGAGACGAACTGCTCGCCGCGCAGCCCGACCCGCGCGACGAGCCGCCCGCCGCCGAGCCCGACGACGCCGCCGCATACCGCACGCGCATCGCAGACCTGCAGGTACGCCGCACACTGCGCACACATCACACCATCACACACACATCATATCATACATTACACACTTCACTATTTCATCATGTGTGCTTTACGAATCAATTGTTTGCTATAGGCCCAACTCACTCGTTCCACCGTCGCGGAGGAGGCGAATCTCGCGGAAATCCAGAGGCTCGCCTCGAGCGCAGCAGAGATGCAGGCCGAGCTCGCGTTCCGCCCCACCAGGTCCGACATCGACGACCTCACCGCCGTCGTCGGTAAGCTGCGCGCCGAGCTGCTCGCCAAAGACCAGCAGTTCGAGCGGTTGCAGGCCGAGATCGCCAAGGAGAAATTCACCGTCGACAAGGGCGTCGCCACTTCCCGCTCCCTCGAGGACCTGCAGAAAGCGGGCGTCGAAGAAGCCGAACCCGTCATCGACGCCGGCAAGATCTCCGCAGAGATCGACGAGATGTTCCGCCTCGACTACGACGAGGAGGAGGACGAGAGCGACTCGGCCGCCAGCGAGGCGAACGCGTCGCAGGCGGCGTCGGCGGCGCCGGCGGCGTGCGAGTCGGTGGCGCCGTACGTGCGGCTGGACGACGAGGCGCGCGTGCAGGTGACGCTGCACAACGGCTCGCTGCACGCGCTGGAGGAGGAGCTGGTGCGCGCCAAGGAGCGCTGGGCGGAGGCGCAGGGCGAGCGCGCGCGGCTGGCGGCGCAGCTGGCGGCGCTGCAGGCGCTGCAGGCACGCAAGCCGGCGCTGCGCCTGGACGCGGCGCGCGCGCTGGCGCTGGCCGTGCCGCTGCTGGCCGCGTGCCTGTACGTGGTGCTGCTGCCCTACATCTCCTGATGGACGGCCACGTGGGACCCGCCCGGGTTCGCGTAGCGGCCGACGGTTGCGGTGCGTCGCTTTGCTCAGTCCCCTGGTGTTTGCGCCGACGTGGAGTGGACCCGGCCGGCCGTCGGCGCCTCGACTCGAATGTTTCTCGCGCTTCGTGTGCGCCTCGTGTGCGGAGTTTGGATGTGTTTCGGCGTTAGATTAATTGAATTAGAGTATTATATTATAGAGAGGTTTATGGGGTCGGCGACCCGCGTATTGTTGTGAGGCGGCGCGAGGCTCCGGCCGTGTCGGAGAATGTCTGCGAATCGAAAGTGCCATTTATAGAGACGGAGGCGTCGCGGAGCTCGGTGTGCGTTGTTGTTGCATGAATGTATATAATATAGTATTGTTCTGTAAAAATGTCAGTATCGTATCAATAGAGTATAAATTTATTGTTGATATCTGCCATAATAATTAACTGTAAATGTAAAGTCCTAAGGCCTAACGACTGTCCTGAGTTTATATATTGTTGCAACAGGCCGAGATACTCAGCCGAGCGATTTTGGGTGAGTGCGCGGCCGATTTCTCCTCGTTGAATATTTTAGGTAATTGTAAATGATGTGTGTTCATTCGTTTATACGCGATTAAACTGTCGCCTATTTTGCATCGCTTTCGGGAGCTAAACATATCACTGTTAGGTTAACATGAAACGTGGGCATTTACCTGCCGATGGACTCAGAATTTAGGTTTCTTCGAATCGTTTGCATTTTTCTAGTCTTTAGGAACGACGTAGACTCAACTGCATGACGTTTGCTATCTTACGTTTAAAACTTTTTGAGCCTTATACAAACATAATATTGTTATGTGTCTCACGGGCGCATTTACGGGCATCTGACATTGAATAATAGTCTTTGACAATATATTTACGGTGAAGAGGATTTTGTTGGTGGCACTCACAGGATAGAGTAGGCATTGTATAGAAGCGGTTTGATATTTGCCATTTGTGCGAGTAGTACATGATTGTTTGTTTATGGAAAGTATATTTAGTTAGCGTATTTGTATGTTCTCTCGAGCGCTGGCGTGGCCCTCCGCAGTCCGAATATAATTACGATCGACCCTCGAGATCGCTTAGCTCTGTGATGTGAAGGCCAATAGATAATTTTGTAAAAACTTATATAACTAACAATTAATTAATTATATCTTTAGAAGTTATTATAACTATACCACGTTGGAGTCCACTATCTATAAATTTATTTATTATTTTATTGTTGCACTGATTTTGTTACGTTCAATGTTTTATTTTGTGTTTTAAACCACCTTACTGTAAATAGATTGTATCTTATATTCGTTCTTACGTTTAGTTTCTGGCTGTCGAAGACTTTATGTTGTATTTTATAAAGTATAATATGCATTCAATGTGGATGTACTGATAAATTTATTGGAAATAATATTGATTTGTTTAAAAATTGTTATTTTATTTATTCCTTTACCTACGAATATCACAACATTTTAGCATATACTGTAATAATATTAGAGGAAAGTCGATAAAAACAAATGGGTTATTACTACAACTTCCAAGCACTGGGGTTTTCTGCGGGCACAATACTAAGGTCAATCCGTAGAGAACTTCCTGTATCCGTAATATTGTTCTACATGAAAAATATATCGTCATACCGACATGAAGCTTGTGCTCATCGGCACTACTCAGGATTGCGTCACTACTCGTGACTAACAAATAGCATGAATAACAAAAAAAAACACATGACTCTTGTTTTGTACAACTTTGCATTTGAGTTTGGCATATAGTAATGGAAGAAGAACGGGCCAAGTCCGAGCTTAACTTATTCACCAAGAGATCCCTACCAAACAATATCATTTCATTGCATAAAACTGCAAAGAAATTGTTTTTTTTTCTAATATTCGGATGTACTCAAGATGTACTTCTATATTTAAACTAAGATATCTTGATTTTGTGATAAGTCATGATTCTAGGTTAGGAAGCATACATATAGGAGGTATCTTATAGGTTTTCAATATAATACACATAATATGTAATACACATGCCAGATGGCGGGATGACTTGCAGAAGAGGGCCGGCAAGAACTGGATGCGTAAAGCTACAGACCGGGCTCTGTGGTGTACCTTGGGAGAGGCTTATGTCCAGCAGTGGACTGCAACAGGCTGATGATGATGATGATGATGATGATTATGATGTAATACACTGGCAGCGTAGTGATCTTATAAGGGTTCGGTCTTATTCTTTTAATGACATGGCACATGATTGAAGGCTCCGGCAGCATAAAGGCATATATTTTGGATGCCAATACGGACTATAGCTGTATCTCTACCACCTACTGCTATGTAACGGACATCTCTATAACCGAGACATCGATTGGGATGGCTTAGGCCATACTCCAGCGGGTCTAGTGCGAGTGAACTATAGCTAGTATTGATATGTCCGTTTATGTGAGCAGAAAACCTGGCAGATAAAGCGATTATCGCCGTCTATCTAACTTGCGACACATACTCTGGACATTGGCCGTGTTATCTGTCTCAGCTCAACCAAACAATCTTGCTTTCAACTGTACCCTAAATTACAACACATTGAACCACAGTATACAATGAGCCTTGCAGTTTGATATGAACTATTTATTTATTTAAAAGAAACACAAAACACAGGTATAAAAACTTCAACACTCAAGTTTTAGACAGAGTGCACTATACTTACAAGTGTATACTGGGGGTTATTCTGTGATCCTAAATTAAACTCGAATATTCCGACGTTGGAAGTCCGAAGTAAGTTATATGTTTGCCACTTCTAAAAATCAATACTACTCTTTATGATACTTAGTATTCACTCCTAGTGGTCTATTCTTTGATTCACTTCTAACTTAGTCTAAAGACATGTGGTCTAAGGTAAGAAGCTTTCAAAAAAATTTGTATTTAGGCATATTCGTAAAGTTTTACGTACAACGTTCGAACATTCGTCGTCGTGTCGGAGTATAGAGTAACCCCCAGCATTAATTACAACTCGCATTGAAAACATTAAATTAAATTTATAGAAATTACTTAAAATAGAAAATGAACAATTATACTATGCAAGTATTATAGGCTTAAAATTTTACCCTAACACGAAGTTACGTTAACCCGCACTAGGTCAGCGTGGTGGACTATATGGCCTAACCACTCTCAATCGTACTTTCGATTGTAGAGTAGACCCGTGCCCTGCAGTGGGACGTATATGGGCTGGTACATATATTTATATATATATACGAAGTTACGTTACGAAAAGGGGATTTAAAAAATATATTAATTTACATAATTACTTAAAATTATAATCTGACTATAATCTAGACATCAGTATTGACACACGGTCACGACAGCATTCCCGAGGGGGTAGGTAGCGGTCCCACTAATGGCGTCCACTTTTTACCACTTGTTCGTTCCAAGATGTGATAAAACCCAGTCTATAGACACATCGGACACTTAAAGACGTCTATATAGGACAACTATTAGACACGTAGGGACAGGACAGACAGGCAACACTTTTGTATTAAGGAACCAAGAAGGAAATGACACCCCTTGAGACAAATTAATGGTTTTTTGAGAGATTAGCGATACGCCTAAAGAGAAGTTCCAGTTTGAATTCCAATGTGTTCGAAGTTTCGTATTTTCTTCAAAGGTAAATCATCTCTTGATTTAATGTTACAAGAACCATCGCAAATAATCGTTCGGGTCTATAATATATTAGTTCTCCACGTAATTTCAGAAACAGAATCTCTCTCTCTCTCTTAGTCCATTGGAGAGCAACCATCAAAACGCAATCTGTTAAAAAATATACATACATTAAATAAAATCACGCCTTTTAGGCCAAAAGGGGTAGGTAGGCAGAGGTGCAATCAGGACACCCACATTTCTCTTTGTATTTGCTGTCCCATGATGTGATAGAGGGCGAGTCTATCGTCATATCGGGCACTAATTCCTGACTTTGGGCTGATAATGAATAGAAAAATCAAATATCACCCTGCCCAACCCGGGATTCTATCCCGAGGCCCCAGTTTTCTCATTATTTAATTCCTATCTTAAGTTTATGCGGGATTACAGCAAATAGAAGAAAATTGCATCATTGTTTTTTTCGCACGGCTTCTTCAAATGATACAAAAGTTCAGGTTAATGAACTTTTATCATTATGCTATAAAATGAAATCCGGCTACTAACATAAATAGCAATTTTTGTGCTCAATGGCAAAACTTTCTCAAGTGCACTGTATTTTATTTAGTTAGCGTATTGTTCTATGGAATTGTTAACAAGCCGAGAATGCAGTTGAGGTTATAATTAAAGTTACTCAGAATTAAGAGAATGCTTGAAGAAACCGTCGATTGTGTATGAAATGTGGAAAAACAATGGATAAGTTTTGTCTTGTATTGTAATAAATAGTAAATGTTATACTAGCTATAAGCTCATTTTACTAAGTTATTTCAGATAGTTTTAGTATTTTCATAGTTGTATACAAAACATTAGATAAATATATAAAAAATGGCATTTTAAATTGACATAATATCATGTAATTATCATTCTAGTATCTACCACCGTTCGGAGCACAAGATATATTTAAAAACTGATAACATATATTCGTATTTTATAAAACATACCTAAGAATACATCACTAATTGTTCCTAGGTCTTTAAATATTCTGTTAAAATATGGTATCCATTCTAGTTCAGATAGACATTGATACCGAATCTGAAATAATATTTTAATATTCAAAAAGCACTTAGCAAAGGTAATTAATAGCAGAAGTAATTAATTTGCATTCTGGATTTTTCTTCAGTATGCAATGAAAAATATTTCACAAAATATGAACATTATTTTGGATGTATAAAACTTAGGTTATAAGTTAGTAGACATCTTCAATTCGTTTATCATATATCTAGTATAAAATAAATACCAAATGTTAACTTGTATAACACTTATAAGGAAAGTTATGAAAATAAATACAATCAATCTTTGTAGTTTAGTGTATTATATAAAAAAAATTCAAAGTTATAACTATTTAGTTTGTTAGTTGTTTCTTCTCAGTCTTCTGCGTCTTCAATCAGCCGATGATCGTTGAAAATACGTATAAGCGATACAAACGGACGAAGATCCCACCGACCCGTTTAATGTCGGCCGAGCTGGGAAGTTCGTCCGGGCGTAGCACTTGATACTGTTCTTCTTTCTTCTGTATCCAATTATCTTCTGTCTTCCACATATGTAGGTAAGTATCCATATTCTTTTCGCTTCACGATGCTTGATATAGGTTGATATGTGCTTGACAATAATTGATATTCTTAAGTAAATTATACTTAATATGATGGTAACAAGTGAAACATGTTTTTATCTAATATTGTTCATATAAAACAACGTTCACAAAAACACGTGCAGTAGCACAGCAACTCTTCCGAAATTTAACATATGCGACATATTAAGTATGTATATTTAATAGAAAATAACCTAGGAAAAATAAAAGAAAATGATTATTCACCTGTTATGAACGGCGGATGGTAATGTTGATTTAGTGAGTGAAATAAGCGCTAGGCGTTCTGTCGACCTTCGATCGGCGCGGAGCGGGCGAGCGCTGTGGCGAATGTCCGCGCGGCCGCGGCGCGAGGAGCGCGCGGCGCCCGGCGTCGACGGTGAACGAACTCACCTTGACAAATGCACCATTTGGCATTGTTCGCGGGAAAACCGGCGGCCTTGCGCGCGCGCCGCCGCCGCACCGCCGCGCCTCCGCCACCCGCGCCGCCCGCGCCGACCAATCACGAGCCTTCGCGCCACAGCCTGCCACTGTTTTGGCGGGAACCGCTCGTCTGAACCTGTGTGAATGTCGAGCGAACGGCGCGGTGCGGCGCTGTCGTCGCGTCGGCAACACGCCGCCGCGCGCCGCCGCTGTGCCGCCGGTCGTGTGCGAGTCCGGCGTGACGACCTTTCTACGTAGTCTTGTGAATGACACACGGCCATGTGCCCGACTCTGTATTTTACATAAAAACACAACATACATCGCCGACTCACCTAATGGTTAACATTGTAACACATTGGTTATTCTGAAAGAACAAAGTATGTATCCACTTTGAATGTAGAGGGATATTTTTCTTGCGTACCAAGTTGAACATACTGAATTCATGGTGCACAAAGAAGTTATCCCATTTTATAATTACATCAATAATTTATTGTTGGCGCTCATTTCTACTACTCAATTAAAACATGGTAAAAAATAGTCTAGTCTTTGAATGCAACAAGTTACGTGATCACGCTCTAGTGACTCAACCTACCCAATGAGCTGAAATAATTTACAACATTTCGTAGTTTATTAGACAACTTGGTATTTTACCTTGTCCGTTGGCACTAGGCACTGATAAAAATAATTGTGTTGTTATGAATTGTAGGTACTGTATGTAACATGTATTGTATTTATGTAGCTGGCTAGTTGATTTTTAATTTTCAAGTAAATTTGTTAGTAGTTTACTCTAAGGCTGTAAAAAGATTGACTGTTCTAGCAAATGATCTTTATTCATATAAAAAACCAACACTTTATGTGCCTAACAACACGCAAAACATTCGCTTCAAGTAATATTCAATAGCTGTTTGAATCGGTAACAAAAATGTATATTTCAACACAATAAGGGAAGTAATGTGTTTAGAATAAGATATTGCGCGCACGAGTATGAGCCGGTGTTAATTACCCATTTTATTATCAAAATGGCGGATGCAACTCGGGGCGCGTGACGTCAGCGGCGACGCTGGTGGAGCGCGGGCGCCGATACCGCCGGCCGCCACCATTTCGTGGAAATTGGTTACGGCTTACATAGCCTCGCAGGCGAAATCATTCAATATTAAATCTATTTTTAATTATTTTCTACAATTTGTAAGACAAGGTCACGCAATATGCAAATAAGAACTATATATATCTTTATATTTTACAGTTACACCATTGGCCAAAATGATTTTAAATCAATGAATTGCACGAGAATCATTGCCAGATTTTATAAAAGTTAGTTACTAAGTACAGTTAGCTAAGACTCTACCCACAGGACTCTTCCATACATAGTTATTTTTTGCACACAGCATAATTTAGCTATATTTTTCTAAACATTATTCATAATAATTGTAGGCTTAGTTAAAATTTATCGAAAATTATCAGAAATAATTTTAAATGTAGAGATGACAAAGACCATTAGACTAATTTGGAGAGCTTCCTGTGATTTGATTTGTACGACAAATTGTAATTTCGAAACAATATTGCATTCATCAAAATAAGGCATAACAAGATAACAGATTAACTTTGAACAGTAAATATTATTTATGTGAAGTTTGGACGGGTTTGCTTCGGATGTGGGCCGTGGGACTGAGCAGGTCCCGCCAAAATTATACTTCCAACCCACACTACTCCATAACGTGTTCAAGTGCTGGCTAGTGGCTACGTAGATTGTGATGTAAATTACTATAAATAACTCATGTACGACAACTTGTTTTTTGTAGAATAACAACATATAATCAGCAATATTGTAAACGCGTGTGATATGAGTTGCGATTATTAGATATATAAATCAGTATTTTTGAAATGCTTGTTAAAATCTATAAAATGTACATACATATAGTATATTAGAATTTAAAACATATCTCAAGCAATTGGCACAAATCCAAGTAATTTCATGAAACTTAAAACGCTACAATTACAAATTAGGCTTCACGATTCCCAAAGGAGTTCGTAGCGAGGCGCTACGGCGTAGCATTTGCGTCACGTGTTGAACTTTCTTCAACAGGTCAGTATTCGAGCATGTTGGGACAAGTCGGGACATGTAGCGCGGGTCCGGGCTCGCTTGTGCTGTAACATGTTCCCCGCTCATAAAACACAACCAATTTATTAATGACAGACTGACAGATATGTTTTGGGGAGTTAAATTACATGTTGGAACGTTGTAGAAGCTCTAAATTGGGCCACGAAATAATCAGATTAATTTTATTGGCTAAGTAAAGAAGTTAATTAGGTTTTGATATATTTATAAAAATAAATACTTCATGTTTATTTAAGAGTAAGATCATTGTAAAAGTGATTGATTTCGTTTCAGCAATTACGGGGAAATTAAAATCGCAGGTATAATGTTAAAGTGATGCTTATAGGTATCGAAACCTAAAATTAATTAGGTAAAAAAGGAAGAAAATTAAAAGCTTTTAAATAAATAAATATATTAGACTACATTAATATTTATTTATTTAATTTTATTACCTTTGCTCTACGAAAGGAGAGTCTATGTTTGTAATCATCGATTGTAAATATGATTTATTTTTTCTACGATTTACTTCTAAATTCGCAATCTGTCTTTACACTTGAACATATTATAGTATAATTCTACTACATTTATGCCTCTAGTTTATTTGAACCTTTGTCATTTTGCGGTCAGTAAAGATAATTTAAAAGGCGAAGCTCATTGTTCTGTTATTTCATTTTGCGAAGTGTTTTTTGCAAGACACCTAAATTAATCACATGAGACCCTTCCTAATTCGGATACCTTTGATCCACTTAAAAAAAAAACAAGATTTATTCATCTTCGGCTAAGATCTTAATTATTGTAATCATTGTGGTAATTGTGAAATGACAAAGAGGATACCCAAGTTCTTATAAAAAGACTTATGAAATAGGAACTTCACAGACTAAGAGAACATTAAAAGAAAATTAAAATGTTTAATAACTACGTTTTGCGTCGCCATAAAATGTAGTATAATTTACAATTTAAATTTCGAATATTAAATATATAATGTAATAAATTCTCGAGTCAATAAAAGAAAACTATTTTGTCATAGCAATTAAAAGTTTTTGTTTTTATTACTTTATTTGCTGTTATAACAAATGTGGTTTATTTAAAAGCCGAAGGACAATACTCGTAGTATCTTTTAGTGTATTTTATCTAGTTTTTAGTATAGTTTTGTTATAATATATATACACAAGTATATATTTTAGGCGAGCCTTCTAATTAGCAGTGACTTCTTATAGTTTAGGATTATGCTAAAGATATGTATAGACAGTATTATATTTTAGGCTCCGTAACAAGGTGTAAAAAAAAATTAATGTTTGCGATACTAATACAATAAAGATAATAACTAATCGGAGTGGCAAAGAGTAATGTTTCAATTGTAATTTTTTTAAAGCCTAAATCGACTATGCATGTTATATTTTATATGTAAAGGAAAATCGTTATTGTGTTTTCATACTATTATTAAATCTGAATTCATTCCAAGATATTTTTCGTACAACTTGTAAGTCAGACTAATGAATATATTAGTTTATAGTTAGTCACCTATTTAGGCCTATTTTATTTACGAAATTACTTTAACTATTCTCTATACACAGTAAATTATTAAGCGTTATCAATAGGTATGAGTTCAGAATTAAACTTTACTTCTTAATGTAAAACATGTATGGCTATGGTAATCTGGTAGATATAGTCTTTATATAGAATCTACGTATATACTGTAAAAGTAAATGAAGTATATTAAACCAACGCTTCAAAGGACTCTGTATCTATACAAATAAATGTAAAAAATCACATTACAGTCATAAATCAAGACGCATTGCAAAGAATTGGAACAGGATATACAAGTTAGTTGTTTATTTAAGATAAAAATTCAGACGACCTCTAAAACGAAAGCTGCAGGGCAGGTTAACCGGTTTATCTATGAGTCATGTGCACTGAGCCAGCCAAACAAAAATATAATTCTTTAATACGTTGATCCTTAAGCGGTAATAAATAACATCCGAGACAGGTCAACACTTTGGATAACCTTTGTTAATTATATTTCAGTTTTACTGCTTGTCTATGGTTTCTGGGCAAGGAAAATGCTTGCTTTTTTTATTTGATACCCAAAAATCGCCTGGCATAATGCTATCATATTGCCGAAAACAAAAACATATAAAACCCATCGTTAAAAGTCATCCTAATAAATTATATGTAAACCATGAATAGGTTTCAAAACGATTTTTTGTGATTAAATATAAATTTAAATAAAGCTGCACGCTGGTTGCGCGTTGTATTGTTTCGACTTTCGTGTACAGTGTAGGTATATTTTTTCGCAAATATAATATTTCGCCTTGTGATCATTTACACGGCGCGTCTCGGCGCGGCGGTGTGGCGTGCGCCCGCGCAGGACATGAGTCAGGTGTCGTTCACCCGCGACGCGTCATCACAATACCTAGCGCGCGAGCCGCCACTCCGCCGCCGGCCAACATCGCCACTTGCGACTGAGGACTACATATATTCATACATCACGCTTGAGTTCCATAGGAGTAGGCACAGATCTCTACTTTGCTCTATTCTAAAAAAAATTGGTGCACTTTCATCAATTATGTTTTTTTTGTTGGTGTAGGGACAACATCGCTACTTACGACTCGTCATTGAGGACTACATATTCATACATCACGCTTGAGTTCCATAGGAGTAGGCACAGACTATCTGCACTTTGCTCTATCCTGAAAAAACTTCGTGCACTTTCATTTCTTTATATTTCTTCTTGGTTTAGAGTGCTTCTGACTTTCTTTCGTATTCTAATATTTCCACCATACTTTTTAATCCGTATACAATCTGCCATTCCCTTCAGACAAAAGTTAACTGCTGAACATAGGTCCTGCCATTGGTATCAGTATAACATACAATCAGGCTGGCAAATCCATGTCCATTAGTGTTAGATACCCATCTCGCATCTGTGAATAGTGAATACTTTGCATAGCAATGTTCTGAGCATCAGATTTATTGTAGCGACTAATACTAATTATACTAATACTAATAAATAAATTCTCGCCTTTTCCTCAGAAAGGGTAAGCAGATGTCCTATACCAGTCCATCCACGTTTCGCCCTGTGTGTTCCGTCCCATGATGTGATAGCCTTTCTTTTAATCGGGCACAAATTCCTGACTTCAGGCTGACAATGAATAGAAAATCCAATATCATTTTGCCCGGCCGAGATTTCGAACCCGAGACCTCAACTTTATAATCATACTGTTAACTGTAGTACAACTGCCCCACTGAGGTAGTCAAGTTGCGACAGTATATAAAAATCACTTTTTCACGTAATTTGCTGATTTATTGCTTTCATAATTTATTAGGAGCAGTTCATTGCTTAGTCAGTTAAAACGAGGAATGCGCTTTATCTGCGCTTATTATAATAAAAAAATGTATAGGCAATTTCATTTATTGTCAGCCTTTTAAAGTATAGTGCTATCGTTATGACAGGTCAAATACACTCTTTGATAAATTTTATGTTGTACTAAAGAACAACTAAAAATTTGGTTTTGTAAAAATTAAGTAGTTAAACTGTAATATTGTCGTTGATATAAAGGAGTCTTAAAAATTCTAAATGGTCTCTAAGTATTAAAATGGACTCCGAGTGGTATTGGGGTTTTATTAGATGTCGCTCATCAGTTTCATATTAACGTTCACAATACACGCATGATGTTTGAGTCACCTCTTTAATGCTTATACACTTTTTATTTTATGGCCTCTCCGTTTTAGATCAATTGCTTGTACATTGTATGCATTACGTAATTTCTTTTCGTGGTATAAATGTATCATTATATTATTTTTATGAACTATGTAGAGCAGGTTTTTAATGATTCCCTTTTTGGAAATATTATATTCCTATATTTTATGGTAATAGGAGGCAAAGCTCGATTTCGCAGTCTAAGTAATTGAGGAAATGTAAATATTTTCTAGATTCATTTTTTATTTTATTTATTTATGTAATTGTTAATGGACTAATGTATCCATCCATCCATCATCCAAGTACTAAAGTATGCTCGGTTGTGGAGAAGACCCATGTTATGCAGTGGGACGTATATGGGCTGATACAGATACAGAGTTAGATACAGCCATACACCGACTTCACTGTAAAATACAATCACTGTGAAGTGAGTATCAGACTCTGCGAATACTTATCAGTCGGGATTCGATGCAATTTTTATAGGTAAAATAAACATTAATATGGAAATCGAATAAGCTGATTCTTATATTATATTTAGCTTCGCAAAAAGTACGTGTAGAAAGCTGTAAAAATATTAAAGTGATCAATAATATGTAATTAATCCGGAAAAAATATCAGCCTCCGTGGCGCAGTTTCTTAGATGTCAATTGTGGTGACCCCACAGTTGACGTATCTAAGAATTTTGTGTGTATGTATTATTATTAAAAATAGCAACTAAATATATATTTTATCCGAGTGTTATGATTATCTACTTAGTATGTTCGTTCCATTCGTAATATTTTATGGCACTAAACCACAAACGTCAACGCTGTAACACACATAGAATTCATAACGAAACCCACTGGATTAGCTGCACGTTTGTCATAATAATTATGTATAGTGAATTCTAACTAAGTGGTTCTGTATAAGACCAAATACGTCCCACTGTAGGGCACTGGCCTCCTCTACAATCGAGAGTACGATTGATAGTGGTTAGGCCATATAGTCCGTCATGCTGGCCTAATGCGAATTGGTACTGGTTCAGATGAGAATAAAATGACGGCGAGTGATAAGTTATAGAATAATTTAAAACGAAATTGGAAGTCATCTTGATCTATGATGAATATTATGACGTGGATAGTATTCAATCTAAATAAATCTAAATTGATAGTATTCGAATCAAAATTTGTTTAGTTGGAATATTAGAAGTAGAGCAAAGCCTACCATTGTATGTGCAACGTTGTAATATATTATATATTTTTTAACAGTGTTATCTGATCATAACTGATAGATATTATCTATAAATAAGAAAATAAAAATATAGGAAACGTCGGTTTAACAATTCTTTAAATTTTATTTATGTTGTTTGTAATATGGAACGGAGTCTTTAGTCTATAAAGATTTGTAAGTGAAATACAAAAAATGACAAAGAATTCAAAAAACTGAATCTACACAGCAGGAATAGATTACAAACAGGCATCTAAAATGAGTGCTTTTAAAATCAATAGTTCGTTCTATAGCACATCGGATATTGTAGCTTTTAAAATCTGGATAACGACTATAAATCAATGCTTCTTTTGAAAATCTGGTTAGTTTATCGATAGAAAACAATCATATACTTTTATTGATTCCGAGTATTCGGTTATAAATAAAAGCGTATTGAGTCAGTACTTATTTAATCTCAATAACTATTATTTTCTTTGAAATGTTATGTGTATTCAAAAAAATTTAATATTTTATTTATTTTATTCCTTTAATAGTCTTAACTCTCTCCAGAAGTTTTGCTGTGGAGGTACTTTTGGGAAACCAATGTTCAACAGTAAAAACTGGTTAAGATGAATAATACATTAAGAAAATCTAAGAATAACATTTGAAAATATTACATACAATGTTCATTATGCTTCCAGGAATTAATACACTACAAAATGAGTGGACTCTATTGCCACAACTGTCAAAATAGTGAGATACAGGTAAAGTACCAGTGTCACATTATACGTTTTGGTATTTACCACATGTTCAGAAATATTATTTATCATGAAACAAACAAAAGGAATTTCCTTATTGTGTTTAACAGCTAGCATAATTTGTAGATGTTCAAAAGGACAAAGTCATTATATTTTTTGTCATCGTGTCTTTGATTTGAAATTCAACTACTTTCCAAGAGGTCTTTGGCCTTCCGTCCCTTTTCCATTATATATTCAAAACGTATGACAATATTTGAAAAGATCGATAACATTTTAATTCGGCCCTTTCCAAAATCTTTAGTGATCGGAAGTGCCTTATTTAGCATAACTGGTTACGTTTTGTCAACGTATTCGATGAATTGAATACACATTAATTACCAAGTACTTTGAATTCGTTTTTGTTTCATTCATTTAATGCAATTGTTTCAAAAAACATTTTATTTGGTAGCAAAACAATCCACCAAGTTTCACACCCAATTTAAATTAATCATTTGGGTAATCGTAGGTACGTTGCAGATTTTCAGAATTAATATCTTTTTTCTAATTCATGTGAGAACGTTTGCTTAGAGGCCATCATATCAAATGATTAACGCTAATTCTATAAGTACCTCACACTTATTACTATTTAGATTAAAGCGATTATTTTAAGCCGTTGATACGTTTCTTACAGTCACTTAACAACTTCTGTCATTGATAGATTGGAACAACCCTGGTCGACAATGTCTTTTTCTAGGATCTATACTTTAAATTCCATCTATATAGGAACAGTTGTTTTACTACAACAAAAATGCTTTTTCCCAATAAAAATGTTTTAACGATTGATAATAAATTGTAATTATGCAAATTCGGAAGTAATATGTTAGTGTTAGTTCATTGTTCCACCAATAAGAACGATTTGCGAATACATTAACACAACAATTTCTTCAGTAAGTTTTTAAAAGAAAACTCATCCATGCACGACTTATTCATGCTGTCATGTGTTTTTAAGAACATTTATCAGTATTATTGCCTCAAATACTGGTCGTTTTTCTATGATACAAGCTACTTAATTTAATGGATTTATTAGGTAAATATTTTTTTATTTGAAGATTTAAAAGGTCAACTGAAATTTTGAATAATAAAAAGCCATTACACAGATGACTTTTGATGTTATTAATTTTGTCGATAGTATTTCTTTAATCGATTTAACCCTAAAATAATAATTATTGAAGGCCAAGGATTACTCCTTGTTCTAAACAAATTCAATTCATCAATTCATAATAGAAAATAAGTACTAACTTTTTACGTAGCCCTGGTGAACTCCAACGCAACGGCGTGATGTTCTTACCAAAATTAATTCATGCTAGAATGTATTTGAAACTTCGTTTCTTTGTTAATTGTTCCTGTGTTTAGTTGCGCCAATTTGGACCTGGAAAGAAAAATAGATCAAATTAGTCTTGTATTCACATAATTTACAAAATAATATTTGAGTATTTTTTTAATTCCATTAATGAAGAAGGCCGAGCCATGAATTCCTGTGGCTGTAGAGAGACACAGAAGGGTCCAGAGGGTCCTTCGTTACATTACGACGGTATGCGCGTTTTTCCAAGTTAAGCCAATATGACTTAATTTTGTAAGACTTATGGTCTTAATGGTTTCTTAGATTTACGCGAATGTTACACATTGACATAAAACTATTATTTACGGATTTTTATCGAAGTCAAAAATGTAAAAATTAAACTAAATTCACGATAAAATCTGTAAATAATAGTTTTATTTCAACTTATGGTCATATTAGAATTTCTTTAACATAAAGTTTTTGACTATTTTTAAAACTTGCTTCCATTGTGAAACGATATTAACTAGCTTGCGCTTTCAAACTCGAAGCAACTTGTAGTCTCAAGCATTATTAACACCACAAGTTGCTTCAAGTTCGGAATTTTGGACCAACCCCTAGAGTTCTAAAGTTTTATATCCAGCGCAAGTTATCTACGAGCATTTATGTTAGAAAAACGTATTTTACATACTGCTCTACGAGCTGCTCTACATACTGATTTCTGATCGAGTAAGACACAAATTGAAATGGGAGTAGGCCGAGCCCATATCGCATAGAACTAATGGCCGTTGTGGCGGAAAGGTTCTAGAGTGGAGGCCATGTAAAGGACAGCGAATCTATAATCTAATAAAAAATCTAAATATCGGACACCCACCTACTAAGTGGACGGACAATCTGGCTAAGGTTGCTGAGATAATGATCATGATTATGAAGATACAAGTCTTGTGTCATAGAGACTACACAGATATTTCGATTTCTTAATACTCAACCTACAAATAAATATTAGTGTCTTCCAGAATTATTTTTCTTGGTGCATGCCGCCAAAGCCTGACGGTTTCATGCACCGGCATGGCGCTCTTATCTACTTCCTTTGGTCAGAATTTGAGTGAAATAATCTTATTTACGAGCCATTATATACTTATCGTTTAAATAATCATATTTTGTTTAAATTTACCTAATTGTTGTCTCTATATTTATTGTTGCCTCTATATCTATTTGCAAGAAGTGATCGATTTTCGTGAGTGGAGTGAGTCTTGAAGAATCAAACTATATAGCATTCGTGAGAAAAGAGGAGAGTTTTTCTCGTATTATTTATAAGCAGATTTAATATCTTATTCATTTATATTTTACATGTATTTGGTTACTTATATTTATTTTGATTACTCATACGTTTGTATTCTTCAGTCTATATCTCGAAGAAGTAGGCAGAGTTGCCACTAGGGCTTATCTACAGTTTGCTGAGCTTATTTTCATGTGTTGCGTGTAAGTGACCCTATCATAATCATACATATACTTGCTAGTTACATAACAGTTTTTTTTTTAACTTGTTAATATGATGTACTTTGTGAAATCCGTATGATCATGTATATTTAGTTAAGTTATAATATTATCTAACATCAAATATATTAAAGATTTGTATGCTATTTATAGTAGGATTATTTGAGATTAAAGTATTTTTAGTTAGAAATAATGCATGGACAATTAATGCTTCCTTATGAATAAATCGTGTTTCTGGGAAACGCTTCTGCCGCAAACACGCCGCACGCAACCAAGTGTGAATTTTATCATTCATACATACACATTCAAACGCACACATACATTCATGCAAACACATGCACGTTGCCCAATAACTGCATGATGTCACCTGAACGTTATATATGACTCAAGTGCTACATCTGTTTTCCTTTTAGTGTTTTTTCATAGTACATTAGTTTATGTAACTCTACCTGTTTTCAGTAACATAACTTTTGTTTGTATCAAGCTGCTATCAGCCCGTATACTTCCCACTGTAGGGCACGGGCCTCTTTTACAATCGATTGTTCGATAGAGAGTGGTTGGACCATAAAGTCAATATTGATTCACTTGATGAATTATAAATCAGATCTAAATGTTTGTTACGTATCAGATCCTATGGTTGGAAGGATATAAAACAATAAAATCAATATAATATAACAATCATCGATAATGTTAATCGACGGAGTCATTCGGTTTTATTTAACGATGGTGCTCATATTAGTCATTCTATCGTGATCCATCAATATACTAGGTTCTACCTACCTTACAAAACAATTATTTAATCAATGGTATAAATCAAATGTGGCAATAACTATTTTCACGTTCATAATCAGGACAGTAAACAAATCTAATATCTATTAAATAACAAGAATTATATAACGTCAAAAGTGTTTCAATGTATTTGAGAATTTTCTAATCATTGTAGTTTATGTACTCAAATATCTATTTGTGAAGTGGTTCGATAAGACATAATATACGCTACAGTTTGCTTAATACGAACGGTGTTAGGCCCAATAAAACCGATAGCTCTACTTGTTACCGTCGAGCGTATGTCTGCCTCCGACGCCGCGCCGGTGGAGTCTTATCATTGTGTCAATGGGCTGATAATGGCAATGTCACCAGTTACGTCAGCTGTCAGCTGAGCCTTTTGGGACGAACTAATAATTCAATGGGCCGAACCTACTCGTACTCAACTCGTACTGCAATAATTTTTCTTGACAATTTCATTTGTAACATCGATTTCATTTAGGATTATGATCTAGAACTGATATTTTAGCTCTATTAAACTCTACTGTAACTCTACTGTAACTCAAACTATATTGTTGTATTTTACTTCATCTTCGTAGCATTTTTTAGAAATAAATGAAATGGAATGGCAATACCAGGCCACTCGTTCAGTAAATATTGAGATCTTCGATAGCAGATTGTTGAAATTATTTTACTAAACGAACCTAAAATATTATAAACAATTCGTATTGGTTTGGGTTTTGACCTAGATCCCCAAATTCTTTAACATTTTATTTTAAAATGAGTGTGAGGATGAGCTGAATTTGTGTTACAAATGCAATACATTAGAGTCATCAAACATTCCAGAGGGAATTCCGTTATGAATAATGTTGTTTCAGTTTTCCTATTGTCATCGTCATGCTCTTGGCAAGAAGGCTTTTACACGACCGATAGCAGTTTAAAATATGTATACTTTAAAATTAATTATTATGCCAGGGACACCATTTAAGGAACATAGAAATATCCCGCATATTTCTACTCTACATTATTGTTGCTTTACTTTAAAATATAAATAATGGTAATTTATGAAAATGCATAAACTTCATCGACTGTTTCGATTGAGAGTCGACAGTCCAGTAAGTCTACCAGTATTAGCGTTGGTTCAAACGGAAAAATCGAATTATTTACTACCATATACATTTTTAAGTTCCTTACTTTTAAATTACCTACCTAAGTATAAGTTGAAATGCAAAACAGACTTCAACTAAGAATTCAAATTACAGACTAAGATGCAAACGTCTATGTTTACCAGCATTTTTATTTCAATATCATTAAGAGTGCGTATTTATTGTGTCCATTTGACATACAGCCACCTGCACTGAGCACTTAGCATTAAGAAATAACGCAGGAATGTTAATGCAGGCATTAGAACAGCATATTAGTACAAAATACCAAGATGTTTTTTCATCAGGAGTGAGCACACTTGTCGGCGTTTTTACATCGCTGTTGGCACGTATAGCTGGCGTTCCCTCAGGAATGCCGCATCAAACCTGTTTAACAGCTGTGCTGTTGTGATGTAACAATAACTGTTGTGTTATTTGTTATTTTAATTTATGTCACATAACCTAAATACGACGTAAATATTGTGTAATTACGTTATGTAGCTACTATATCATATAAACTTAATTAATTGTAAAAAAATAGGTCAAAATATTTGGATCTTAATTGCCAAGGTCAACAAATATTTGGCTGTTTACGTTTTGTTACTGCGTATTGTTGTGCATTGTTATTTACGGCGCGTATGTTCTAATGCACGGTCGAGTCGCCCATATTCGCGACGCCTGCATTCATAATGATCTGTCACCGGGTAGCTGGCGCCGCGAGCGTTTCGTTACTGCTATGTTGAGCACCGGGCTATTATTGTCATAAATGCGTTGTAATAGTCTTGTTTATGAGTTCATATCACATATTTAATTTGCGCATCTTTTGAATACTGGCATCTAGGGATACTAAATCGTGGTTTAATACAACTTGCACTGTTGATTAGACACTAACCCAACGTATTCTGTAATAAAACCTTGATGTGGTCTCTACTTTCATTTTATAGATATGTAACTTCAGTGGAAGTTTTACTGCCTATCAATCAATGACATCATATCTATGTTTACGTTGATCAGTCATAGTTTCCATGCCATATAACTAAAGCAGTGGCAGTTCTTACCTAGTACTTATATTCAAATGAATTAGGCCTGTTGATGGTCTAATTTTCATCTTCTAAAACAAGCTAATCACTTATAAATGCAAATATAGGAATTTACTTATATAAATTAATTACACGTATATAAATTAATTGTATGTAGTAGGTATTAATGAATTATTTTTGTTTTTAACCACGTAATATATTCTCTAATCAAACGGTATCGATGAAGGTCTAATTAAAAGCCATACATAGCCATACATAGGTATTTAATTGCGATAAATATTTAAGTAGTCGGTAACTGGTTCAATCGTTGAATGAGTTCTATTGATAACCCATAAAAATATTTTTTATAGATAATATATCTGGGAATTTTTGTAACTATATCTTTGGCAGATTTAATAAAACGGTTTCGTCATTTCATTGACACTTAAATTCATTCAGATAATTGTCGGTAAGCGGCAATGATAAATTCGAATTTTATTTGATACTAGCGGCCCGGCCCAGTCCGGGTACAAATGGGTTTCTGTACAATAATATGTACGTATTATACATATAAACCTCCTTATTGAATCACTCTATCTATTAAAAAACACCGCATCAAAATCCGTTGCGTAGTTTTAAAGATTTAAGCATACAAAGGGACATAGATACAGAGAAAGCGACTTTGTTTTATACTATGCAGTGATGATGCTTGGAATAACTTAGTATAATTGTGAATGTTTGATATAAAGTATAAGTGATTCATTTGCGCGTTACATCATGTGTTGGCGAATTTGTGCTGCGAGGCGAATTTTGCAACGTTATATCACGCGTTAGTCATTTGCTTATGTCGGATTATTTCTGTACCCTTACATCTGTCTATTGGCAATACTGTAAAAAATGTCAGTACGCTCAGAGGCCAATGAACTTGACACATTTGCTATTCATCAAGTAAGTCTTAATATATCGCGAAGCAAGCGTACGTAGAATATGTTGCAACGTGAAGCGATGTTCTGCAGTAGATTTTTCAGTAATGCAATTTTGAGAGTACAAACTTTATCTACAAAAAATATACGGTGAATACGGTAATGTTTCCTGTATTGAAACTAACAGGAGCTGGTACCATTATTTTAATTTTAAATGTTTTTAGACATAAATATTTGTTGGGTATGTGCACTTTAACTGTTAGCTAATAAATATAATACACGTTATTTATTTTTCCAGCTTTACATCTTTTACGGCTGTAACGTCGGCAATCTTCTTATTAATGATAAGAAACGTTGTAACAAGTAAAATTAAGTTTCTATTAATAAAGTCGATATGATGATTTGCTTGCTTGCGGCGGTTAATGTCCTAATTAAGGCATTCTTGACGCCGGCCGTCACAGTTCGTTAATTGATTAGATTGTGAGGCCGACGGAAGCGCGCTCAGACTGGAGATTCAATTCTGCCATGTAACCAGGTGATTAAAAATGGGTACTGTCTCGGCTTTCATGTATGGATTTTATTTGTTTATACAAAATATAATTTGAAGATGCATATAATTATAAAATACATATTATGTAAAGATGTACAAGTTATGTTTCATATAATACTTTTTAAGTGTATTTTAGTTGGTGTAATTATGGTGACGTGCTAGCGTCGGGTAACTGGTTAATATTTTATTTTCAATTTCAATAAAAAATTTAACATTATACGTGTTTATAGCCAAAATAAAATTTATACAAAAGTGCATACTCTGCAGAGATATTCAAAAGGTGTTTTGCGAATTGTTGTGATGCGATAAAACGATTAGGATAAATAGAGAACCAGGCCGTGTCATCTGTGACGCTTTTACGTACCATCTATTATTAGAAAATTGGATTTTAGTGACAGCAGATATTTTGCAACATTCTTAGAATTGCTGATAGGAAAGCGTTGCTTAAAAAATTGTGTCAACAAGATAATTTCGCATACATAACATAGTAGATGCTTAATATATCTATTTAAAGCGTATACAAAATTTAGCATAAATGTGTATATTTTTATCGGATTGTTTTTGTTTTCTGGGTTTTATTTTGAATGTAGGCTATTAAAATATTACAAATCATTAATAATGATGATGATGATAATTTATAGGTAAGTATATTGTTTTGATTTGGTATAATAGTGTCGATAATTTATATTTATATAATTTACATTTAATTTATAACTGCGGTAAGAATGCGTTGTAAACATTATTCAGTTTCCAGCAAGGTATTTTTTTTATGTAGCAATATAAAGTTTTTAAATATCTCTATTGTCACAAGGCTTTTTGTAAATGTCAACACGGTGGAACATTTTGTCGATTTTTATGAACCTGTTTAGGTATAAAAGTTTTATTACGTGCGCAAGGTCGATTTGAAACGGCCTTAACGCCAAACTGGATCAGACCTGACACCAACATTTCTTCAGACTATTTCCAGTCCATACGCAGTTCGCCTTGAAAAATTATTTAATATAGAAACAGTCACATGCGACCAAAATAGCGTCTGTCCTTTTGAGATTATTTTGTTTCGTGCATCTCCGCATTGTTAGACAAGTTCGACGGATCTCAGCTATGAACAAGGATTATACTTCGGTTAGAATCAGACTACTTTATCACTAAAATAGAAACTATTATCAAACCTTATCAGCGAGGCACCATTGATCGCGAACGGATACGTGACCGATGCGCGTATAATTCAGCCGCCCATTATTTAGAAAGTCTGGAACTGAGCCAATTTTTTTCCGGAAACTTATAGGCGTGTGCGAGAACATTTTTCCACATTCCATTCTAAATATATTTGTGACGATACTGACAATCGTGTGATGTGACGTTGGCTGACGCAGCGCTGCCCACGTCAGCAGTCAGCACCCACTGAATCACGCGCCGCTGCCTCCGCCCCGCGCCATCACCGACGCGCCCCCGCCCCGCGCTCTTCCAGCTTCATCGGACTATTTGCCGCCCATGTAAACCACCTTAAACCCTAATTAACTATTAAAGACTTCAATAACGTCACCTGTGTAAGGTATTCTAATAGCTTCGCTGAACATAGTTCGATATTCATGCTCTACGCACAGCAATGCAGCTTGATTAGCGGTCATCTTGTCATCAAGTCACTGATGTAAATTTCAAATTGCGTTTCTCTGTTGTAATTGTTATTTTTTGGCAATGTAAACTTTTAAACTTGTTAAACATTGGTTGCGCCATTTTATTATTAACCGCAAAAATAAGTAATTTATTTATGTTACAACTTCCGCTGTCATTTTTCTATAATCAAATCAAAATGCATGTTAAGTTGCACGGCATGCTTTCCTTCCCGCATCCCTTTCCCGCACTACCGCAACAGCAAGGTGTGAGCGAGACCGCACCGCTGCCCTCGCCAACCAGGATCAATCAAAACATTTCCGCAAACCGCCGCTCGAGGGCGCCATAAATACTTTTTTCTTTCTTGCGCGCGCGCCTTCGGAGTGAGAAGCTAATTAATTTACCGCTCCGCATATTAATGTTATTAAGTGGTTATTAGTGTCTCGTCACATTATTGGTGCTTGTATTCAGTGTATTTCCGCCAAGCAGCAGACGAGTCGCCAACTACAACACCGCCGCTGACGCTACAAGGTATGTGCATATCCATCCCTTGTAGAACTGCCTATTGAACCACTTTTTCCTGAAGGCAGTTCATCCCGCCCTCCGAGTGTGCCGTGCAACCCGCAAAATACAGTCCACTGCAAATTTATTTATTGATCATCCGCACCTCCATTAATTTTTGGTCCAATTCGAACCGAATTTGAATCGCAATCGAACTACTCTGGTTCATTCGCATTGTCCGCATATTCGCATTACGCATTACGCATATTTAAAACCGCTATTTAATAGGTTTAGGACTTAATTTTGTCCAATTCATTCGCATTTTCTTCGGACGCCATTTTGGGTCCCACCGCGCTATAATAATAATCTTACCGCATCGTAAATAATTACGATAACATTCCTTTAATAGTCAATTTTGAGAAGTATTTACATATTTTATATAAACTACTTATATTATTTTCGCATTTGTTCTCGATTATTCCAAATATATAATTTCCAGAAACAATTTGTTATTGTTACATCGCGCGTAATAAAGGAATCACGCTATTTCATTTTATATATAACAAATTATAACGTGACTATATAAAGTTTCATTTATATTTGCACATTATTTTGCTTATTTCCGATCTTTACATTTAATAATTTTACGTAAGGGTATTCTATTCTCCATCGTACCGCACCGCTCATATTGTTGTTTGTTTATTTTATTGTACTTATTAAATTACGCATCATGTCAGAAAACAAATTAATTCGTTTAAATGCTAAGCGGGAATGTATGTTTATGCGCATGCAGTCGATAGCTGACAAAACGAATAATTTAACAAATCATATTGCACAGGAATCTTTTTTGTGAGTTGGAGTTAATTGACAAATTACGTTTAGATTTCGAAAATGTTTTAGACGAAATAAACGATATAGAATTAAAGTTAAAGCCCACGTACACTGTTAATTACCAACCGCTTATTGCATTCGACGACTTATATTGTAAAGTCAAACGCGCCGCGAAAACTTTACATACGGTGACGCAGCCCGATGTAAAGTGTAATAATAATTATAACACATATCGACCCAAACTACCGCGCATTGAATTACCCGAGTTTAATGGCGATGTTAAATCTTGGCCCTTATTTTATTCCACATTTAAGACAATGGTACACAATAATCCCATGTTAGAAGACTTAGATAAATTACATTACCTTACTTGTAAACTCAAGGGCAAGGCACAATCCGTGATCGCTGGCATAAGTCCATGCGCCGAAAACTATTCTCTTATATTAACCGCGCTAATCGAAAAATACGAGGACAAACGTTTACTTGCAAGTTCGTATTTAGATCAGATCTTTGATTTTAAACCATTTCATTCCGCAAGTGTAAATAACCTTGAACAATTTCTCGATAAGTTTGCTACCTCAGTTTCCGCATTAAATAATTTAAAATTTGATAATCTTACTGACCTCATATTTCTTTATGTAGCTTTAAAGAAAGTTGATTCAGACACCGCGCACGCCTTCGAATTAGATAATAGAGGTTGTGATATCCCATCATTCGATTCATTAGTTACTTTCATACGTGATCGAATGAAAATATTCCAAAACACATCCAGCACAAACGATTTAAATAAAAAAGTTTCCGATCGTCGCGCAGATGTGCCTTTGAAGCATTTGAAATCTACACATAGTTATATTAATACCGCGTCAGTAATTCCGCAAAATAATTGTTCGCTATGTCATACGCAGCACGAACACTTGTATAACTGTTCAGGCTTTAAAACACTAACACCTAGTGACCGCTTTAAATTTATTAAGTCTAATTCATTTTGTGTCAATTGTTTAAGTACTAGACATCGCTCATTTAATTGCAATTCTAAAATGCATTGTCGTAAATGTCAAATGAAACATCATACTATGTTACATTTTGATAATTTCAATACCGCGTCTAGATTGAACCCAGTAGGTCGGTTACCCTTTGTGGGTGCCGCCGCGCCGCGCACTAGCGTGGCACCGCGTGAGTACAATATCGGGCGGCCGCTCGCCCCAGCTCCGCAGCCCGCGCCCGCGCCGCCGCGCTCGCCCTTCACGGCACCTTCGCCTGCGCCGGTGCCGCGCTCGGACGCCGCGCCTGATGCGAACGAGGTTTCGCTGTGCACACTTTCGCACAATATTATTTCATCGCAAGTACCTAGTACTGTTTTACTCGCTACCGCACGTGTTATTGTTTATGACGCTTTTGGTAAGGAACATTATGTTCGTGCCTTACTAGACAGCGCATCGCAAAGTAATTTTATTACGAGCTCATGTTGTGACCGTTTAGGATTAATTTGTCATAAAGGTCAAATATGTTCCGTTAAAGGTATAGGAGGTTCCGCTAAAATTACACAAGGTTACGTGAATATTAAATTCTTTTCTCGCTTTAATAAAAATATTTATTTCGACATGGAGTCGTTAGTAGTAGACAAGGTGACCGAAGTATTGCCGACGGTTTCGGTTGACATTTCGCAGTTTAATAATTTTAAAAATTTGCCTTTGGCCGACGATACTTACGCCGTCCCAGGTGAGATTGACCTGTTGGTTGGCGCTTCTATTTTCCCGCATCTTTTATTGTCCCACAAGGTTCAAGGACAAACCGCACGCGTCGCGCCACACGCATTAGAAACCGTATTGGGATACGTCATAGTAGGTTCCGCGCCCGCTTTTAGTAATTCCTTCGCATCAGTCTCATACTGCTGTGCAGTTGAGTCATTCGATTCCGCGATCCGCAAATTCTGGGAATTGGAAGAAGTGGTTGTTCCACCAATTTTAAGCCCAGATGATAAGGAGTGTGAAGATATTTACTCTCACACTACCACCCGCGAGTATGATGGTCGTTATACCGTCGCTCTACCATTTAAAGTTGATATTTATAACCTTGAAAATTCCCGCCGATTAGCTGAGAAGTGTTTTCTTTGTCTAGAAAGAAAAATGCAGGCTCTGCCTAAATTAAAGCAAGCTTATGATGACGTCATAGCTGAATATTTTGATAAGGGTTATATTTCTGTCGCACCTCCGGACACGGATGAAACTATCTCCGCTCCGTCTTATATTATACCGCATCATGGTGTCATTAGGGAGGATAAACTAACTTCCAAGTTACGCGTTGTTCTTAACGGTAGTGCTAAGACAAGTACGTCAGTTTCTCTAAACGATAGTCTCCATAGTGGACCTAATTTACAAGGTGACTTGTTTAACATTATTCTTAATTTTCGTTTATTTTCCATTGCATTGTCAGCGGACATTAGGCAGATGTTTCTTTGCATCAATGTTCGTGAATGCGACCGCAGATTTCAACGCTTTTTGTATCGCTTCGCACCTGAGCAACCGCTACAGGTTTATCAGTTTAACCGCGTATGTTTCGGCCTTACATCGAGTCCATTTCACGCTTTAAGGACAATTAGGCAACTCGCTTCAGATGAAGGAGATTCCTTTCCCAAGGCCAAGGAGGCTCTTGAGGATGGTTTATATATGGACGATTTTGTTTACTGTGTCGATAGTGAAGACGAAGCTGTGTCCACAGCTGTTCAAGTTATTTCTCTTATGAAGGCTGGACGGTTCGACCTTGTAAAGTGGACGAGTAATTCGCAAACTGTTTTAAATTCTATTCCGCCTACACATCGCCTTTCATCAGTAAAGGAGTTCGATCCATCTGACACGCATAAGGTTCTGGGTCTGTGTTGGTCACCCAGCTCCGATTTATTTAGTTTAAAAATTTGTACAACCGATGAAAAATGTACAAAACGCACCATATTATCCTGTGTTGCACGATTGTGGGATCTGATGGGGTTTGTGGCTCCAGTTATTTTATACGCGAAGCTCCTCATCAAGGAACTTTGGTTAATTAATTGTGATTGGGATGATGTTCCGCCCGAGAAAATTGTTAAGTTATGGCAGCGTTATCGGGAAGAACTTCCTATTCTTGAACAACTTAAGATACCACGTTATGTGGACATTCGACCCACTAGCGTTGTCAACATTCTTGCCTTCGCTGATGCTAGCGAAAAGGCTTATGGCGCCGTTGTATATTTTCACGTTAAAAATGACCATGTTAACACGGTCCATCTCATTAGTGCTAAGTCCAAGGTTGCTCCTCGCAAAGTTGTTTCTCTCGCACGGCTTGAACTTTGTGCCACATTAGTTCTTGCTAAATTAGTTAATAATATCATTGTTGCTTGTAATAAACGTCATAAAATCAATAAAATATACGCATTCTCAGATTCCACTGTTTCTTTATGTTGGATCCACTCGTCGCCACACAGGTGGGACACCTTCGTAGCTAATAGAGTTTCGAAGATTCAATCTTTAATTTCACCGCAAAACTTTTATCATGTGCCCGGTGTTGACAACCCAGCGGATTGTCTATCTCGGGGACTTACTCCCGCACAAATAATAAATCACCCGCTTTGGTTTCATGGTCCCTCCTGGACATCGTCTTGTCCATCGGAATGGCCCATTACCGCCTTTGAACCTAGCTTGGTTTCAGAGCCCCCAGAAGAAAAGAAACACGCTTTAGTTGCGTCGATTCCAAATGAAGAATCGCCTATTATTGCGTTAGGTTCTCGTTTTTCTTCCTGGCGCAAGTTTTTGCGTAGTGTTGTTTATGTATACCGCTTTATGAAATTATTACCGCAGGGAGCGAATATATCTGCTGCCGATTTAATCTTCGCCGAGAACATAGTTCTTCGAGAATTGCAAAATTTATATTTCCGCGATGAGTTTAGAAAATTACAAAGTGGAAGGAATTGTAGTCGCATGTTCCAACGACTCAAACCATTTTTGCAGGATGGTCTTATCCGAGTCGGTGGTCGTTTAATCCGCTCCGATTTATGTTTCGATCAAAAACACCCTATAGTGTTACCGCGCAAGCATCATATTTTGAATTTGCTTGTTGATTATCACCATAAAGTTAATTGTCGCGCTGGTCCTGATCTTATGTTGATGAACTCACGACCTTTATATAGAACTTTGTCCAGTGATCCTTCTGAGCCGCTGGCATTGACTCCCGCTCATTTTTTAAATTACACCCCGCTTAAATACCTTCCCGCTAAAGACATTGACGAAAGTAGGATTTCCGCACTCACCCGCCACGACTTGTTGAACGAATTAGTCCAGTCGTTTTGGAAGCGATGGAGGTCAGAATATCTGCATACGTTACAGTCGCGTGACAAATGGAACACTCCATCTAATCCTATACAAGTAGGAACTGTTGTCATTTTAAAGACGGATAACGCGCCTCCTCTTCACTGGCCTCTCGGCCTAGTAGAAGAAGTTTTCCCGGCGACAAACGGTGTGACTCGTGTCGTCCGCGTTAAAACGGCAACTGGGTCGTATTTGCGCCCTGTTGTACGTGTATGTCCTTTACCTAATCAGTAAATTAACTCCGCGCCTAAAATATTAGTTAATTTTACCGCGTCTTAAAAGTGTCATAAAATTTATCAATTTCTCTATAAATTCGTATTATAATATTATATTAAAGTTCTTCGTTTTATTATTCAGCATCCGCGTATTTATGTTTAATTATTTTGAAGCCGTCCCTTCAAGCCCGGGGGGAATGGTTGCGCCATTTTATTATTAACCGCAAAAATAAGTAATTTATTTATGTTACAACTTCCGCTGTCATTTTTCTATAATCAAATCAAAATGCATGTTAAGTTGCACGGCATGCTTTCCTTCCCGCATCCCTTTCCCGCACTACCGCAACAGCAAGGTGTGAGCGAGACCGCACCGCTGCCCTCGCCAACCAGGATCAATCAAAACATTTCCGCAAACCGCCGCTCGAGGGCGCCATAAATACTTTTTTCTTTCTTGCGCGCGCGCCTTCGGAGTGAGAAGCTAATTAATTTACCGCTCCGCATATTAATGTTATTAAGTGGTTATTAGTGTCTCGTCACATTATTGGTGCTTGTATTCAGTGTATTTCCGCCAAGCAGCAGACGAGTCGCCAACTACAACACCGCCGCTGACGCTACAAGGTATGTGCATATCCATCCCTTGTAGAACTGCCTATTGAACCACTTTTTCCTGAAGGCAGTTCATCCCGCCCTCCGAGTGTGCCGTGCAACCCGCAAAATACAGTCCACTGCAAATTTATTTATTGATCATCCGCACCTCCAAACATTATAGTTATTTATTATCAGAATCCATTTGCGTTAAAACCTTGTTACGTCGTGTGAACACATAAACAAAATAGTTTTATAAATAGTGTTGGTGATTATAAACAATGATTCGTTGACACTAATACAAAAATAAATTGCTTTTGGCAGGTGTTGGAGTCTATTTCTGGACGCAGGTCATCTGCACTAGTGTAAGTAACTTTTAATATCACGCCCACTGTCGGTGGTGCGTGATGTGTGCGCCACGGGAGGTGCTGGTCAGTAACTCAGTAACTCGTAACGTGTCCAATGATGCTGATTCCAGTCACAAAATCAGACGCAACTAGTAATCAGCAAGCCACTTATTTGGACAGCATGATAAGTTGTCAGTTCTTGTTGTTGCCAAGCGATAATACTTGATAATTAGCCAGAAACGTCCTACATTTTCTGGATACAAATTTTGCACTGATCCTGGTTGATCTGAGTGCCAAATGTAATGCGTTTTAAATGACAAATGAAATATATTTCTCGTAGCTAGTAACTTGTATTCGCGATTGTAGATAAGGACCGTTCCCTGCAGTGGGACTTATATTGGCTGATATTAAGAGACAGTAACTTGTATATTTTCGGGCCATCTTTGATGCAAGGAAAAGTCAGACTTTCATACAAGCGATATTTTTAAACATGGTGGGCTCTTTCTATCGATGAACATGTTGTACGAGTACGATATTTTTTACAATGTTTACCTGATGCAAACATCAGTAAATTTATAATTACTATAATAGTAAAATTAATAATTATTATATGATAATAGTTCATTGCCGACGCACGGCTACTAAGTTAAGTTCTCAAATCACAGACTGGTCCTAGACTTTTGTTGTCAGACGTAGTTGAGTAAACACAATTTTTACGTGCATTTGTCAATACAGTAATTGTAAGGCTATTAAAAGTGATGACTTTTAATTTTGGATATTTAATCTTATGGATAATTCTTATATAAGTTTATATCGTATAATTATATTGAATGAGAATGTGTCTTTGTTTCATAAAAACAGTAAAGGAAGCCAAAAAATAATAAATACAAAGTAATCTTGGCACGAAAGGAAACGGAGTGCATCTTTTGTCTGTCCGTTCGGATATCAAAAAGTAAACGCGACGCACTTGATTATCTGATAGTAGCTGACACCATTTGTATTGTGCATCTTGTATTACTCAGAAAACATGTACAATATTAATATTATATAGCATAGTACTGCATTGGCCATTATATATTATATTATAACAACATTTGTACTTCAATTTACGCACGAAATTGGCTGTACAATCCATAGTATTTTTGTGAATTTTTTCAACCAATCTTGGAGAAATGCCTCAGGTCAAAATGAATTAAGGGAATTAAGGCAAGATATTAGTTCTTTTGACATGTAAAATATTTTGTATATTAAAATTTGTGAACTGCATTGTTTTCTAATGTACTTACTTGTATGAGAGAATTATTTTTATCAATCATCCTAATGTTCTTCTTTCATCGGAATATTTGGTGGATATGACTGTTGTTTCTTAGTAGTTAGTTAATTTATTTATTGTTTATTGTTTCTAATATCTTTGTTGTTTCAATGTGACTTCCACGTGTGTGCATATCTTAAATTAGTATATAGCACCTAGACATAACTCTGAAAGTAATATTTCTATATATAATGGGAGTTTTATACAGCATTAGAAGTTGCAAGTAGCCCATACATACATACGTACAATTTCTTGAAGGAGAATATTTGAAGCAATAAAGTTCAGTGACGAAAACCTTAGATTTTCATAAACGTTTTTTTTATTTGCGGTTTTGGGAGAGCATGTTTGGACATCACCCGGTGTTATTGTTATTTGCCAAACGAGACACTTTTTAATTTTAGTAATACACTGCTTGTGCTAATGGTTCATCAAAATTAAAATCAAGAAGTGCAATCATTAAGTAGTCAAGTTTATAAGAATAGTTTTAAAAGTTAAACTCGCTGTCGCAACTTTGGTTCACTCATGTTTATATTTGGTATCAATGAAATTCAAGCTGTCACTGATCCGTAGTGCAGTAATACAGGATTAAGAAGGCTAAAGGCCACGTTATATTATATAGGGGAAGGCCCTAACTCAGTGTTAGAACTTATCATGTTAGTTGATTTCCATTATCTACAGTACTTTTAATTAACAACCTAAATATTTCAAGGATATCAACTATGAATTTAATAATACAAACGATTTTATCATTCATTTCCAAGGAGTGATAATTCGCGTTATCAGTAGATAATTCACAATGCAAATGTCCGACGAAAATGTTATATTTACAATTTATTTTGATGTTGATTTATTCATAATAATGCTTCGGACTTAAGCCTTAGGTAGGGTTCAGACGATCGGTGGAAGGCCTAAGAACCGGCTGTATGACTCACTGTTCAATGACTGCTTAAGTGTAAAGGCGGCAAATTTTTCCACTAAATGTGAATGAATTTTCTTCGGTAATATAGTTGCTTTTTAAAAAGTCGTATGTTATTTGAATTTAAAAAGATAATTTATAAGGAAATAATATTTGTTAAAACATTTTTATTGGTTTAGTTTTTGTTGTTTCCATGTTGCTTTTCGCGCTGTTTGGCGTCGCAACAGGTCTCGACATGCAGCTTGGAAGCAATCACCCTCCGCGGGTCGCCGCGATAACCTCCACCTATACATATAAAGGTTAAAAACTTTTTATTACCCACACACGCTAATTTTGCACCCGAATTCACGTCTGCTATGGACGATAAAACTTTTATGGCATTTTCATATATTTAGTATTCGATTTCCTTTTCGTTTGAAATTTTATATCAGTTCTTTTCCACGCGGTTCTTATTGATCACGGAAAATTAATAAGACAGTTAGTAAATATGCATCATTGCATTACATAAAACAAATTGATTGCCTGCTCACAGCTAACATTGTGTATGGTTTGTTTTGCGGCGGGTTTTACTGGCTAATTTATAAAGAGGAAATCTATTATTGACCATTATAATATTATCAGTTAGTCCGTATTTGGAATTAGTCAATAAATTGTCGTTATCAGTGACAATGTCGCAAAGTTCAGCGTTCGGAGCGCGGCGCGGCGCGGCGGGCGGCGGGCGGCGAGCAGCGCGCGGTAACCAGCGGCAATCGCGAGCTCACTGCTCACGTCACGCGCATCATACTTTCTTTATCGTTCACATGTCTCATTACACACTGTTTCTGTGCCTGCATCTCCACACTTCCCTTACTAATTAGCAACTAACACATCCATCACTAATCACTCAATTAATAAACGACAATCACTTACAAATTATACTAATGGATCAGATTTAACTTTTATTTTTATTAGCGTCCAATATTTGAAATTTGTATATAAAGTGAACTATTGTCAAATACCCAACTCATATGGTAGTCAAATGTCCTTCCTCGACGTGTGACCAAGCGAATATGTAAATCGAATTACTTTCGTGTAAACAGCGAGCGGTACTATTGGCGCCGAAAAATAAATCATTGGTTTGATGCGCGGCGGAAGGTTGTCTTACGTCAGAGGAAACGCTTCGTTTTAATGGCTCTTGCGGACAAGACATGCGCAGATAAAAAGAGAAGCGGAAATGTTCGTCCGTCTGTCAATGCGGCGACAATGTCGTGCTATTTGTGTTAAACGAGCGATTTATTTCAGTCGGTCGCGGCGTGAACGTCCTCGGCGGAATTTCGGCCGCAAGGAATCCGTTAGGTTGCAGCGGCGCGAGCCCGAGAGCACGGCGCCGCGGAGGCAGGCGCCCGCGCCACACCACCGCAGCACCGCCGGCGCCGACCCACCCAGCGCCCGCGTGCTACACCCCCTCTATCACAATGCCGTTCGTGACCGTGCATAAGGAAAATTCGAGATGCTGCTGACTCATCACCCCGTTCACTGACGCCGCCGCAGCGCTACACCGACACACCGTCGGCTTACTTGTTTCCCACTAAAACTGGACGCTTGTTCGCTGACAGCGCAAGTGTCGGCGTGTTATATGTTTCGCCGGTGGTGATTATAAGTAGTGACACGCCAGTGGCGACTGTCCTCTTACCTTGCGAGAGGGGATCATCCACATGAGCCGGCACGAGTAAGTAGGGCGCTGGGCGCTCCGTGCGGCTCTCACACACAGTATTGTGCACAGTAATATCCGATCGTAAATCACACTGAACGTCGGCGAGGGGCAGTAGTCGCGGCCGCGGCGGTGCGGCGGTGCGGCGGAGGCGCACGCGCACTCGCGAGTCACGTCGAGCAGACCGGCGCGCACTCACGGAACTGACTGCGTCGGCGCTCCATTTGGGTCACTGTCATACGGTGGTGGGGTAGTGGGGGACACACGTTCGCCAGTTCGACTCTGAAAAATTAGCGTCTCGCGAATATGTTTCATCGACGCGGGCGTTTTCCCCTGGCGACATGCACCAATCGGCCGCGCTTGAGCTGCGCCGTTCACTTATCTCGGATTTTCGGCGGTCGTTGGCATCGCGAATATGCGACTGTGCTCTGTGAGTGGCTGCTCGCGACTGATAGATGTTTTTACACCTGTACAGGCACTGCTTCGACTAGAACCACCGCACGACACGCACACATTTCAATAATTAAACTTTTGGACATTTCGTGCAGCGAGCTCAGAATTCTTTGCTGATTAGTCGTAAAAGATTTTCCTACCAATTACATGGCCTCTGTACTGGTTTTACTGCCGATAATGTTCGGAGTTTTATCTATTGTGAGTTATTAATTTGGCGCACCACTACCAAAACCAATCAAGACTATCTATTTCCACATCCTGCACCACATCCGTATCCTTTGTGAATATACACCAACTTCCTTCGTCGCGACAATCTGTGTGGGAGGAGACATGTTTTTACAGAAAGCTTTAATTGAAATCCTGTAAATAACACGTATTGAGCACAACTACATTGGCATCAAAGTTACGTTGTTAATTCTTAGGTACTATTAGGGCACAATGATGAGTGTAGGTTATCTGGTATGGTGGCAGAGCGTTTTAGATTCCTCATTCATAAACGTGGCGCCGTTTCGTCTATCTCGTCTGGTTGTTGGTAGAGAGAAAGTTGCCGAAGAAGCACTCAATCAAACTGAGATACGCGCTCGCGGCCGCAGCGCTCGAAAGGTATCGAAAGGCGGGCTTTATGAGAAAGCGGATGACAGCCAACGTTCAGAAATATATCATTATCTGCTTTAAATTTGAATCAGTGCATTTGATGTCATTTTTCTATATTACTTCACTATCCACATTTCATCATGATTCAGCTGAACAGCTCAACTAAAAGTATGGAGAAACAGAATTTAATATCTTATATTACTAAAGAAAACTTTTGTGACTTCTACTTTCGGAAATATTATTTGAAACAATGATTTCGCTGACCACATAATGCATTATACATATCAACTTTCGCTTTTGTTCAAGTTTATGAAAAATATATTGTGTTATTTTCCTGTTTTAAAATATTTTTCAAATGGTGTCTATTGTTTTTGTATTTTGAATATATCTGAATACAAATGCGTGATTAATAAGGGCAATAGCATCTAGTTTTAAAGGACTTTATTGTGTATATTAAAATATGGTCTACAATCGTAGATCAAGTTTATCTTTCATTGACGCTGATGCCTTACACTTTACGGGTTGTCATCAACTCCTGACCGACTGAAGTAGACCCCGGGGTCAATATTACTTTGGGTACCGAGGATCTGAAGCAATAAAATGTATTATATTTGAAATTTTGTCCAACACGCACGAATTACTTGGAAAGGAAAATAAAATTAAATAGTTTAGCGCTATTTAATTCCACTGAAAATCGTTTTAAAAGGATTATAGCTAAATATATTTTCGGCTATCAATCGGCTCATTATTATAAATATTGTAAGATTGAATGGCAGGAAATCTCTAAACCTGTCTTCTCACCATGGTATTGACATTGAAATTAGTTGATAAAGATTATGGTAATTTTTAAATCTGGTAGTGTTATCGATCGCTTTATCTCGTAGAGTGTAATAAGCAATCTGATATTTTGGTCCAAGCTGTCGAGTCTAGCTGTTCAGTTATATTATTGCATTCCATCTTTGAGTTTTTATTCTACATTTCTAAGCTCGTACTTACAATGCACATAGGTAAGAAATATGTAAGTGTATATGTTTTTATTGCCGTTACAAACAGACGAACTAGCGGTCCGGCGGATGATAATCGGCTACCGCTGCTCATGGGTCTTTGCAGTGCCAGTTTGCAAACATAAAAAAAAAACAAATGCTTACCGTAATGAGAGTGAAAATAAAAATCTCTGTTATTTGTCTATTGATAGTCTCCGAAAATCTATACTAATAAAATAAAGCTGAAGAATTTGTTTGTTTGAACGCGCTAATCTCAAGAACCGCTGCTCTGATTTGAAAAATTATTTCAGTGTTGTATAGTACATATATCGAGGAATGCTATAGGCTATATGTCATCACGCTATGACCTATAGGAGGGATGCAGTAGTGACATTTCTAGAAAATACGAGGAAATTTATTCGTATTTCATGGTCCCATTGGTCGATATTCTAAATTCATAGTTGGAATTAACATTTTGACCACCGCTTTGAAACTTGTATTAGTATTGAAATATCGACAGTTTCATGGGAGTAAATTTAGCCTTGTGGATCATAACCCATATACTATATATGTTTTTAATCATATGTTTTTTAGTACCAAAGTACTAATAATAATTATTATGCCATAAACTAATTAGAAAGTCATACTTAATAAAAGTGAATGAACAGTTCTCCCAATATTTTAATTTTTAAACTGCTTCGACAGATTATCTCCAATGCGCCTGATTCTGCCAGACTGCAGACTGGCAAAATATACATATCTCCCAGGTTCAGCCAGTGCATCGTTTGAAGCAAGTTGGCATAATTTTATTAACCTGGTGGCATGTCCCTCATATGTAAAATAAAATGCCGCCTAAATGAGTACCACTGCAATGCCTATTTCTCCCGCCAAAATTTAGTGTAAATGCATTGTTGTGTTCCGGTCGGTAGAACTTTGGAGCCAGAGCAAAAAATTGGGAAATTACAAAAAAAAACAAAAACAAAATCACTTTGTCCGACACGGGACTTGAATCCGAGACCTCAGCTTTGTATCCTACCGCAGTACAACGCCACCGAGGCAGTCGGTTGTCATTCACAAATAACTTGGTTGGCTCTGCCTTTAAAGTTGCAATAGGATAATATGTGTAACCCATGCCAGTTCTAACTTGATAATTATTATTCGTATTATTCTAAATATGCTGTAATAAAAAAACGTCAATACCCTATTTGTTACCCATCACTGTAAACGTTAGTTATATTTATTGAAAAATACACATAATTTTTCGTTATCTAGGTATTAACCTTGTTAATATTATTAATTAGTCCATTAAGTTAAAAGGTTGTGAGCATAAAGTGATGGACGCAGGCTTGTCGTATAATTGTATTGTAAACTTTTACTTGAATATTAAAAGACATCGTAAGCGGTCTTGAACTGTAAAACAATTATCCAACATTGTAAGAGTATGTGGAATTGATCAGATGGGTGTACTAGGGCCTCATTACTTACATACCTTTTTTATTGGTAGTCCAATATTGTGAATTTTTGTTGCTCTTAAACATAGACGACGTAATGTAACAATAACAATTAATTTTATTATTTTACATTGCAATGAATGATAAACTCCAGGAATCCCGCTTGAGATGGTATGGTCACGTCCTAAGGAAACCGCAGGAGTACGTCGATAATGTGTGCCTGAGCCTCAATATTCCCGGACCTCGACCGCGGGGTAGACCCAAGAAGTGCTGGCTCGATGTCGTCAAGGAAGATGTGAGGGTCAATGGCCTTACTATCGAGGATGCCGAAGATCGGGCAAAATGGAGGAGAATTTGCCGGAAGGCGGACCCTGGCACCGGCCGGGATAACGCCAGGTAGAAGAAGAAGAAGAAGATATTGCAATGAATGGCGAGACGAGCATACCTTTTGCCAAAACTAAACAACACCTTGAATTACAAAGCGATATTGGGCATTCCACTGCGCTTGAATATTTGGTCTAGCATACAGTATTTCCTTAAGTTATTGCAGCTTTTGAAGAACCGTACCAATTATTATTTACTAATTCACGTACTCAACGATTTTTGCTTTAACTTAACAGAATTTGAAATAAAATAATGCAAGTAATTCCTACAAACGTACGTATATTACATTAAATTCTAGTCATTCACGTTTTAAATGTATTATCACCACTTACCAGTAAGCCTTCAATAGCATTATTATCTGTATCAGCCCATATATGTACGTCCCACTGCAGGGCATGGGTCTCCTCTACGATCGACGAGAGTAGGACTGAGAGTGGGTAGGAGTCCACCACGCTGGCCTAGTGCGGGTTGGCGGACTTGACATACCATACAAAACCATGCAAATACCATGCAAATTCGAATGCAAGATTCCCTCACGATGATTTTCTTCACCAATAAAGGGTGTGGTGATAGAATATCATAACACACATGACTCCGTAAAGACAGATGTGCTTTGGGATTTGAAGCCGCGACCACCGTGAGCATGTTGGCAACGGCGTTTGGTCCGTTACTGTTTTTAATAAATTACTTTTTACACTATAGCTAATTGAGAGCGGGACCAATTACCGGGACATCGGTTTCAACCGCATACCTCTGGCTTTTTGAAGTATTGTGTGTATACTTAGTCGATCATCGCTTGCTATAACGGTGGAAAATATCGTGACGAAACCTGCATACCTGAGAACTCTTTATAAAAATTTCGAGAGTATGTGCAGCCTACCAGTCTTACATTGTTCATGGTATGTGAGATCACCAAGACGCCAACCCACATTACCCAGTTTGGTGGCCAGTTCAGTTGGTGGACCTGGTGATCAAATGCTTAATGCGTTGCATTGCACGATTAGGGAAAGATAAAGTATAGTATAGTATCAGCCTATATTGTATATCAGCCTATATGTATTAAGGCTATATTGTATTAAGGCCTCGGGTATAAAGTTCAAGCGAAGGAAAAAGTCGGTAAAAGTGTATGTATAGGGCACAGATCACTCCCAATAGATACCTAATGCAAGGCAGCGGTTGCGCCCAACACATTTAAGATATCAGATAGATATAAACCGATGCCAAATGTCGCGTCATCAGTGTCGTCCAAGTAGTGGACCCGCACATGTCGTCGCACGTTAGCGAAAATTACATTTTGGGAACATAATATTACAGTTAATAATGATTTGTTCAATAAAATGGTGTGCAAAAAACTCGAAACAATAAAGTATCTAAAAAAACGCAATAAGTTTTCATCGATAACTAATATTCTTTAAATTAATTTGGTCCCGAGCGAGCTCAATTTATACTGGTTAAACTATCAATGTCAAACAGTCCAGTTCGGATGTAGAATCAGCCGTCTCTTTTTCGCATAGCAATAACCGTAATAAGCCATCTTTTTTTGGCGAAATCACGCGTTCTTCTAGTGTTTGACGCATGTTTATAATTCCCAGAAATATCGATATTGTAAAACAATAATGTAAATTAATTTTATTAATTGACAATGTCACAAAATATATATTGATTTAAATAAAAATTGCAAATTACCATAATTACGTTATTTTATGTAATTTGAAATAGTTAAATTTGTTACCAAGGTACTTTTGTATGTATCAGCCCATATACGTCCCACTGCAGGGCACGGGCCTCCTCTACAATCGGGAGTACGATTGAGAGTGGTTAGGCCATATAGTCCATATAGTAAGGTACTTTTACAATATTTTTTTATTTATCTTTGGCGTAATTAAATTTCCTTTTTCCCCTCTAGTTGTATACGTTTTCAAATATAATGAGAGGGTATTTATCATAAGTTTTAGTATACTAAGTTTATTGAGAATCAGTAGCACAAGCTATTGCACTAATTTTAACATACGTTGTATATATCGCCGCTTCCAACAGGTCATTGTGGAGATCCTTGGGGGAGGCCTATGTTCAGCAGTGGACTTCCTGTGGCTGATATGATGATGATGATGATGATGATGTATATATCGTCTCAAAAACATTCATAGTTCGTCAAGTGGGTTTCATCGTCACTTGTCGATATTACATTTACTACAGCCGCCGTCAGAATTCAAGAAACGGAATAAGTTATTGTAGCCCTTTAGGGCGTGATGTTTAGTTATTTACTATTTCATATTTTTATCTGATCTTTTATATCAACACTTAATTTGGGTATTTCGCCATTATGGTAATACAAAAATACACAGTGAATGATAGAAATAAAACCGTTACATACTAAAGTATAAATCTTAATCCTATTTTATTCGTAGTTGGCGGTTGCCGGTTGGTATAATTTATTAGATCAGGCCGGTGAAATAATATTATCAAACATTTAACAAGTTGGTAATTACGTTATAGAAGCGATCATAACACATGAACTTACTGGCAAATCGAACTATCGATACATTTTTTATTTATCGACTTATGCCTCATCTCTCCAGTGAAGTCCTCGTGACCGCGCTGCAACCCGCCCACCCCCCGCGCCGTTCCCTTCGTTGGCGTTTTCGGTTCAAAACAAAACTATCGTAATGCGGTATCTATTGGAAGTGATCTGTGGTATAGGGTAAGTGATGGTGATTTTTTTATTATCTATTAAAAATACAATATGATAATCAATCACCACGCACTAAAACGGAGAAGGAAAACATCGCGAGGAAACCTGCATACCATAGCGATTTATAAAAATTTCTATGGTATGTATTCCGCCAACCCGCACTAGGCCAGCGTGGTGGAGTATATGGCCTAACCACTCTCAATCGTATTCTCGATTGTAGAGTAGGCCCGTGCCTTGCAGTGGGACGTATATGGGCTGATACAGACAGAATCTTTATGTATGTTACGTATGTGAAATAAATTCACCATATGCTTGGTACTTGAATGAGATTCTTTCAATATTAGTAATATACCTTTATCAATAGGATAATACTGTATCCTTTTTATCGTCAGCTGACCTGAGTTACCAACCGATGATAAGTTGTCACCGTATCTCATTGACGTCAATGTAAGCAGAAGTTGAACCAAGTCATAGTGAAGGATTAGAACTATGCTGGGGTGTTACTTTATGAAACGATACGAACTTCAAATGTTCGGGCGCCGTACGTAAAACTTCATTAATTCGTCTAGATACTCCAACAAAATGTTGGAATCTTCTATCGTTCGTCGTAACCATAGACTAAGTTCGGAGAAAATGATAAGTTTAATAGAGAATAGTAATGAATTCTAGAAATGGAAAACTTAAATCTCACTCCGGACGTGGAGCATCCGCACATTCGTAGTTCGAATTGTTTCATAGAGTAACTCCCCTATTTTGCATTTATTCTGTAGAACTGTAAGAACCATTGGTAAGAACACATTATTCTATAATATATGCTCCGATGGATTATTAAAGATTAATGAAATAAGCACATTTATCACTGATTTGTCATGTTAATTGTTTTCTTACAGGTGTCTTTCATTTGCATCTATGAAACGTTAGCGTACTTGGATATTTTTAATCCTACAAATGAGTAATGATATACCGAAGCAATGTTTTTAAAGACACAGCTCCCTAATTTTTTTAATATTTAGGAAGACACAACTTTTTCTGACATTAATTTTGAATCACGTCTATTTCAGAGAGCATGTTTGGTAATGGAAGTCAACTGTAATTCAACAATCGCAATGGATGTTTGGACAGTCATACCACTCGTTCAAGCTTGCTGCCCTGAGGAGATAGGTAGAGATAGTATTATTACCTAAAAACTTATCGGTAGACACTGTTACTAACATTGTATGTAGAAGAAAATTCAATCTTTAGATTGACCTATGTTTTATACCTATCTATTCGCCCTACAATCAGGTTTAGTGACGATATTTACTGGTGGTAGGTCTCTCGTATGTGAGAGGCCATCTGGGTAGGTACCACCGCAATGTCTATTTCTCCCGTGAAACAACACTGCGTAAATGCACTGTTGAGTTTTGGATTGAAGGACATTATAGCCAGAGTAACTACTGAACATGTTGAGACTTAACATGTTATGTCTCAGCATGGCGAGCGCAGTGGAATGTTGCTACTGTTTATGAGCGGTCGTATCGCTTACCATCAGGTGAACGACTTGCTGGTCTCGCCATTCATTGCAGAAAAAAGAAAAAGATATTTACAGTTGGTGACGTTGGGCTGAAGATGGAGCCCAGTGGCATGCCATAGGAGAGGCCCATGTCCAGGAGTGGACGCGAATGGGCTGATGATGATGATGATGAATCCGAATGCACTAATGCTTTTTATATTGCAATGAATGATGGGACGAGCAAGACATTCGCCGCATGGTAAACAATACGACCGTTCATGGACAGTAGCAAAATCAAACCATAAATTACAAAGCAATGTTTAGCTATGATTTTTTTTGTTAATGTTTCAAAGTAATATATGACAAAGTACTTGCCTATTGCCCAAAAACATAACATGTATCAGATAAACGTATTCCCACGAAAATTATAATCATTTGTGCCAACACTTTTGTTGATTGAGGTCATGACAATTCGAAGCTCGTTGTCTATTAGTTCCTTATTACGTATTGTCAACAGTTATGTTCTCGGTGTAATTTTACACCTCACACAGGAAGTTAGCGGTGTGTGCCAATAATTTCACTGTATTATGATCATAGTAAAAGAGACTTACCATCATCATTATCACGGCGGTTATATGCTGCTATTTGGAAATATACATAATTGAGTCGAAGTGACGATTGAACATTTGTTTAATTTTGGGTTCGTCTATTTTTCGGTAGGCTATGTAGGCTTTATGAAAAACGAATGCTCTACTAAGGATTAGTCTTGTTTTGTGAGTGTATTCTTTACAATTTTATTGCACAGGCCAACCCAGACGGACGCATTTGCATGTGTCATGGTGACGGTGTGTCTACCATCTTGTTCAGTAAATGAGATTCTGGGTCATGCGAATTAGGGATATCCCACCACAAGATATGGTGTCTTTGGAAATCTCATTCTTTAAGTGAAGAGCCAGATCAGACCTGTTATTTCAGGATATTTTTTGTTGTTGCTTATCACTACTCAATTCCAGATCAATTGCCACATGGTTCTACTAAACTTAAACCTATTGATAGCTTTAACAAGCTTCGGCAAGGTATTTGGATATTTTTTATAATTGACGAATTTTCTGAAAAACAAAAATTTCAGACTAAATCACGAAAAATAGGTATATCTTTTTATGAATTACATTTAAATATTAATTAACAATGGAGTGGTCTGCAATTTTGGCCCAGAAATTAAGTTGTAATTGTTGCTTTAATTAGTAGTCGATTATTAAATACAAACTAGATATAACAAGGCAGGTTTCATTACATTTGTATTTTTTTTTTACTATAATAGTTATTTTGTCACTTTTTAATATTATATCCTGAACAGTTATAAGTTTCATACAAGGTAAGAACAGATTAAACGCGTTCCTAATTTAAAATGTTATATTCTAGAATGATTCTAGAAAAGAAAAAAATAACTATTGCGCCAATTCATTCAGAAATATTATTTCAGTCTTTATGGTCTAGATTTTGGTAGCAGGGTATTATACAAGACTATGACGATCTGAGTTTTAATTTGTGAAGTCGGGGTCACATTAATTTCCTTAGATTCATGAGACGAAGAATATTTATACATATCGCTAGTCTTTAAACATTTTTCATTATACAAATTGAATATGATAATTGAGCATTATACAAGGACCAAAGATCTTGAAAAGTTGAATTTCAGCATCAATTCAATATGTTCGTGTTTAAATTGAGGAAGCTTTTGTCTAAAAGTTTTTTTATAAGGTAGGATAAAGTGAGTTCAATTTACTAGATATTAAGAGCAGTCTAAATAGACAATCTGCAGGTGGGTCATGGTTATATTTTCAGGAAAGCTAAAATAATTAACTTCATCATGATTGGTTCAGCTGTTCGAAAGGTTCGATCGGAGAGACCGAAGGAAATAATTTATTTAAAATTATTTATTTACGAAACTAGACAGAAAGCAGTCATTTCAATTATTTCAATTCTGTTTATGAGCGGTCGTATAGCTTACCATCAGGCAAACGGCTTGCTCGTCTCGCCATTCAATGCAATAAAAAAAAAAAAAAAAATATTAATAAATTGACACGCAATTTGAAATATTGACTTGACTTTCGTCATTTTAAAAAAGCTTAAAGTTTGTCTGCGCATGCCTCTGACATATGCATCATATGATCAGCTATTATGAAGATCTGATCGTGGTTGCTTTGGAAGTTATCAGCTTCAATGTGTCTAGCAAGATGAAAGAACAACCTTTGTAAGACAATCCTTTGTAAAAGAGTATTGTGAGGGTATGTTTACGTCTGTATTATGCAGTACCTGACATAGTTTGACTATGAAACTTGATCCTTGGATTTTGGATTGGATCTTGATCATTTTTGAGAGGAAGTAATTAACTAAGATTTTGATAGGTTAGTCCCCTCATATTTAAGGGGAGGAATAAACCAGGCCGAGCTCTGGGTGGCACATTTGTGTCTATCCTTTCGGGGATACAGGTACTTGTTTATGTAATTATATACGGCTAAAGTTTCGTTAAATAAGGAGGGGAGAGACTAGGAAAACCCTTGTCCAGATTTGGAAAGTACATAAACTTAAACCTATTATAATTATCGAATATTTTGTTCTATTCGCACGACTTTTTAATTTAGTTTGACCGAAGAAGACAGCAGTCGATAGCTAAAATACATTTTAAAATATTCTTTGAATAAAGCCAGTAGAATTAAGAAGTATATTGATATATTATGTTGTTGCTTAAACCATACAAAATCAAATAAATAAATTACTTAACCGTATGAAAATTATTTTAAAGAAACGAAAATATTCATTTGTATATTACGAAAGGGGTGGGCTTAATTGAATGGCCATATAGAAATCCGTATCTCCTGATAGAGACCACCGGACATACTGGTAGGAAATCCGCTACCGTGATCTGTGCAAGGTTATCGCGTTATCGGTTCAGCTTGACTATCAGCCGCTGCCAATAAACAAACCCAATCCAAAATTTGCCGTTTTAGATTGACAGCTCAATCGTTTTTCTGATACTATATTGCCAATAATCAATCTCAGTAGTGAATAAACTATGGCAACATGACAGGCGACCAATCGAAAAGTAGAAAACAATTGACAACAAAACAGATTGACTTCAATCTAATTTTTTCGATTGATTATTGGCATCGGCCGATGTCCGGTTTCATACAATCCGGTGTAGTGGTCTCGTGGGGCAAGAGATTACATCTCATCTCGGCAAATGGTATGTCTGAACTGCCCTGCATATACCATTAGATTTTCTAGTATTAAATAAAATTTTATGATTGTGGGAAAATTCTTACTTTCATTATTTTAAGAAGAAACACCCATACCATTGGTTTATCTAGTATTAAATATAAACTTTAATATTGTGGAAATCGGGAAAATCTTCCTGTCGTTATTTAAAAGATAAAATAACACCCAACAGTCACATACATAGTCTCGAACCCACACTAAGATCGAGCCTTGTGTCGTAGCTTTCTGGAACTAAGAGATACCTTTCGGTGTCACAAACACCCAGATCCAAAAGAAATATTTGTGGGCCGCACAAACATATCTTTCGATGTAGAGATCGAACCCGTGGTCTCTCGTTTCACAGGCGGCGCGGCGTCCAACCGACTGCTTCACGGAGTCTGTCTATTTAATATTAGATTTATTATTATATATTTATTTTATAATTTAAAACTAGCATTAACCAATCTGTGTTAGGCCAGCGTGGTGGACTATATGGCCTAACCACTCTCAATCGTACTTTGGATTGTGTAGGAGTCCCGTGCCCTGCAGTGGGACGTATATGGGCTGATACAGTTAAAACGAGGAACCAGATTCTTAAGATCGATACAGGTGGAATAAAAATGTAGATACGCTACATAGGGTCACCTCTATGAATAGTGTTGCTAGCTTGAAAGATTCTAGAGCGCAATGATCTCGCATTGTGGATGTATAAATGTAGAAATTTCTGCATACCTGGCCAGTGCAAACAAGACATACTTCATACCGTTAATAAATAGTAGGGAGCCGACATTCTATTTACACATTGTTAGAAAACTTGATGGTTATCTTTTTAATAACGAATGCGAATGGAACTACTGTAATTAGAGACTTTTTATATTGATAATTATTGTTTTATTTCGATGATTATTATGGGTTATAACTTTAATTTAAATTTATTTAGGCCAGATGTAGAGTTACTATGATTGGAATGATATGTAGTGTAGAAACATTAATATAGTCTATGTAAAAAGTCTATACGAGCAATATAAGACTCATGTAGTAAGAGAAAAAATAGGCCAAATCACGATGCTTATACTAGAACATTCTCTATTCGTGATATTCGTAGGTGTCTAACCATTCAATCCAAATAAAAACAAACATTCAGTGAATGATCACATATCACAAGAATAACAAAGTCAACAACAAAATAGTCGAAGTGAAATACATCAAGATCTCACTTACTTGATCTGAGAACATTTGTATGGCGAGCGGAGCGCGTCGCCGAACCCCACACGTCGGCTCGCGTCAGACAAAAAGTTACTATCGTCCGCTCGCGTCGTGTTCGGCAAAACGGACGAGTCATTGGCGTGACTACACCACTGTTTGGCAACACATTAAGTATGACTCGAACATAGCCTGATTGAAAAAAAAGCGCGGCAAAATGATGGCTGGCTGGGCGGGGCGCGGGGCGGGACAGGGCGTAGCGCCCTTGGCACCGCCCCGCTGAGTCACCGCCGGCGCGGGCGCACCCGAGGACCAGCACTCCGCCGCTCAGCAGTGCGCCTGCAGCTCTTGCACACTACACAACACACTACCCACTCCTTACTCACTAATCAAAACTTACTCACTAATAAGTATCGAGTTAGAAGTCGCCACCAAGCAGCCTTGCACACTCGGCTCTCACTTTCATGCAATCAATGTATTGTAACGCCAAACATTGTTCTGTGATTCATATCGCATCTATTTATGCCAACACAATGTCTTTAAGATATTATTTCTGGGAACAAAGCGACGTTTTATTATCTAGTCGGAAACATGCGGTCGATTTTCTGTTTTAAATTATAACTTGTATTTGTATTATGCACTCTTGCCTCTTATTATGAGTTATTGCCATGCTTCTACTCTTTTCAGTTATTTCATAACAGTAAAAATGCATACTTTGAACGCTTATGTCTGTTCGTTATTTATAATAATGTCGTAAAAACAACAATGGTCTATTATTAAGATTTTATGAACGTATGCTGATGGTTGCCATGCATATAGTTGGATTAAATTGTTTGTAAAATACATATATTTAAAGTAATATAAAGTATCACATGTTTTGATTCCGTTATCTTTCGGGATGTTAGTATCCTGATAATATTATTGTTGACTCTTACGCTTCTTTGATGATTCTCTTATCTATTTTAATTGGAAATCAGAACAAATATAAATTTAGTTCTGGATTATAATCGATAATGACCAACCGCATACCAATGCAAATTCGGGTAGTATTAATAGATGGGTTCTATAACATCAAGTCAGTTTACCTTTTTTAATTCTTTGCTGTGCATGTGCATGAAACGAAACCCGCAGTGAGAACTATGTATATTCTTTGAATACATTTAATGGAGGTAACTAATTTTGGTTTGGCAAAACGACTGCACTGCACTTGATGAAAAGTGCAATGACATGCAGTTTATTTGTTGGGTGTCAAAAGTCTAATAAGAGTTAAAACAAAAAACAGTTCTAAATGTAATGCTTTTTCATGCTTTATTGGAAGGTCCCAGGATAATAGAAAAAGGATCATGGGGTTCCCAAAGTTACAAAGTTCGGGGTGGCAAAAACAATAATTGGAGTACTTCTATTTCTCAGCAATGTTATACAACGGCTTTATTGTGACTTATGACATGACGTACCATTGTAATTATATATGGCTATAAAAATAATAAAATAAAAGAAAATACTCTATTCTCAGCTACAACACGTTCCGAAGCGGTGGCAGCACAAATTTTCGATTCAAAAGATCTGAAAAGTCTATTCGAATAAAGAATATTTTGATTTGATTTGATTCAGCTCTTTTTCTACTTTTGTTTTGTTCTTATTAAAGGGTTGTTATTGTGACAATACATCTTTGTATAATGGTGAACTAAGATATTCTTCCATAGTAACAATATGTATGGTACATTATCTGTAAGGTCCCATTAGTTATGGAGCCTGGGACGACAGTCGATGAATGAATGGCGCACATTAAAAATGCATTAGATATTCCACTTTGACGACTCTTACAGTATCTGCATATTTGATCACGATCTCTGGATAATTGCTTATTGCCATGTTTAAATTTATCTGTAGGTAGTTATGTTAATATTTACTTTATCTGTGTCATACAATCGTTTATGATAGTGTACTATACTCATACTCACATAGTTTTATTTCAATTGTATATCGAGACAAGGAAAAGGGATATAGATGTCAAGAATAATGGGTGAAAATTTAAAGTATAATATACATAATTAATAAAACTTTAGTGGATATATTACCAATGTATTCAAAATTCTTTAGGTAACTGGTAACTGAATATGTTGTAAAAAAAATGCAAACGGGACATATTTTTTCATACTATTTCGTATATTTCAAAACATCAAAAACATCTCGTATATTTTTAATAGCCCAACAAATATGATATAACGTTTATCTACACTTTTCGTAACCGGATTCCAATCTATTATGCTGCGGACATTGTCAAACTATTGATGAGTGACTCACGCGCCTCCAAACCACGTCCCAATATACATCCGTATGTTTTTAAATACATTGACATTTTAACATATTAACAATACATTGCAGGTTAAGTATTTATGACCCAAAATTAATCACATATAAAACAAGCAATGTAGAGCGTCAATATGTAGATTTTAGTGCATATTTTTATAGAATGGCATGTGAGAAGAGGACAAGGATTTCCTACATTTGTTGTGTGACCTTAGAAACACGTTTGAATTATGAGCTACATTAGACCAGTGAATACATTATGGTAGAGTTTGTGAACTATCTTGTTCTTGGGTAAGTCTTCACGGTGGGTAATATAATATATGTGTCGGGGTGTTCTTATGTAAGGCTCATATGCTAAATAATTGTAAATCGGCCGTCAGTAATGTACGGGTAGTTGTAGAAGTAATTTTATTAAAGGAAACCCGATTGTGGTTCTATTTCACTACCCACAGTCAGACTGGGTGGGAGCATGACAGTTTGCAATATAAAGCGCGTCCGGATCGTAGACAAGGGAGATTCGAGATCCAACAATCGGCTGTGAAACAGTGATAAACGCGTGTTTACTAAAGTGTGTGTGTAAAGTAACAAGTTGTCGCAGATATTCGGATAAACCGTTAATCCGTTAATTATAACGTGTGGTGATAATAATGATTAAATAATTAACACAATGAGTTTTATTACCGACCATCCTACATCAGAAGTGGGATCGTCCTACGCTGTATAGCCGCAACCGCTTGGTTATCACATCAGCTGGCGCAGATTCTGACGTGAGTACCAGAACTAATAACTTGAGGTAAATTATAATGACTGGTGACTGTTATGTGTAGCTGTCGTGTGTGACTCACGTGTGTGATTATCATATTTGGCCCACGTATTTGGCTGTTATGCGTGACCGACGTGTGTAGCTGTCGTATGTGTGACTGCCATTTCTGGCCAGCACATGACTATCAACATTTAGATAAAATTACTTCGTATAGAGAAGCTATCCCATAAACATGTCTCGTTCGATTTTGGTAAAACTTGAAACTGAATCGCTGCAGCGTAGAACAAATAATTAGTCGTCTAACCAAACAGTATAACCATGCAGCGCTAGGTCGCTTTTAGGATGTAGTTTTCTCGCGACCAAAAGGTCGCTTACGCGTTTTTGAAAGATTCGTGTGCGGTACATGCACTGCACCTGGGTGGGACACGTTTCTCACAAAGAACGTCTTATCTAGTGTAACATTGATATCGATGACTATCAAATTGTAACTACCTACATAAAGGAGTTATACGAAAAAAATAAACCTACTACTAGAATCAATCAAGAAAGGTTGATGGGCATCTGTTCAGCTGTACCCTTGGTATTGAAATAGCCCATGTGCTGCGGTGACTGCTTACCATCAGGTGACACACCAACTCATCCGCCTGCCTAGGCCATTAATTGTTATCAGGAGCAGTGACATGGAGCTGTGACTGTGTGCCCTGGAAGTTCCAAGACACCTGCATCTTCACAGGAGTGTTTCAAATTGGTGAGATCTTTCCATTTTTGTTTGAATTTGGTTTTGCCATTTTACTTTCATTAATTCGTAGAGCAATTTAAGAAAATATGACGAGCTGCGCAACAATATAGATTACTTAAAGAAAACACAACCTTAAAGCAAAGGTACACAGATACCAATCTCAAAAAGGGATATTGCATTGTTCTAGACAAACTTCATGGACTCTACGATGAAACGAAATGCAGACGGCAGGTGCAGAGCACGCCCCGCCGCGCCAGTCCGAACTGCTGTATCGGCGCAGCAAAATCAATTCTTAATGTATTAAGACCTACTTAGTATTTGGACCAAAAACAAGCCCACTGAGTTTGATTCGCTGGATCTACTCACAGCTGGGTCGTGTCGCGTTATTTCCAGTGGTAAAGTAAGCCCGCTGAGTTTGTTTCGCCGGGTCTTCTCAGGACAGGGCCGCGTTGGATCCGGTGGTAATTTTAAAACGTTTATACCTACGTCACGTTTCGTACATCTTTATGGTTCAAACATCAAGGTGCCCGTGCACTCCTATTACTCCCGAAGCATAGACTCAAGCTAGGCTCGATGAGAATAATACACTCAAAGCTTTAAGTTATAATTGGTTCCAAGAGTTCATTAAATGGCAATAGCATTTAGTAAGAAAGATTCGTAAGGTTAACATTTTCATAGACACAGTTCACATGAAGTAATTTAATAATTAATTATTACTATAATTATTGAGGGGTTTCGTTGAGACATGTGAAAAAAAAGAAGAGAAAATACAGTCTGATCTGCCCAGTTATGTAAAGAAAAAGGAAATTTGTGTAAGCTAAAGGGGAATTATCCCGGTCTAGCACAGTTCGGTCCAGTTTTAAAACTGAAGGAACAATCTGCGCTCTTGAATGGTTGTCTGAAGGGAATGCTTTCCGGACCAGACTGTATAATAATTATTACCATTTTGCGAATTGTTATATTATGTGAACTGAGTCAGGATGAACGAACGAATGATTTCTTTGTCTTCAGATGATATATAGACACGCACACGAGGACGTGTGCTCGTCAGTATGGCCGTGTCGGGGTGTTCTTATGTAAGGCTCATATGCTAAATAATTGTAAATCGGCCGTCAGTAATGTACGGGTAGTTGTAGAAGTAATTTTATTAAAGGAAACCCGATTGTGGTTCTATTTCACTACCCACAGTCAGACTGGGTGGGAGCATGACAGTTTGCAATATAAAGCGCGTCCGGATCGTAGACAAGGGAGATTCGAGATCCAACAATCGGCTGTGAAACAGTGATAAACGCGTGTTTACTAAAGTGTGTGTGTAAAGTAACAAGTTGTCGCAGATATTCGGATAAACCGTTAATCCGTTAATTATAACGTGTGGTGATAATAATAATTAAATAATTAACACAATGGATTTTATTACCGACATCCGACATATGTATGAATGACGTGAAAAAAATAATTCAGAAACAGGTAGAATATTAGTAAACAAGTGATTTTCCGATAAATCATACAACATTGATTAAGCGTTTTTAATAAAATGATAGCGTACAGGTGGCTCTGAAAATATTTGTGGTAGTCCGCATATTAGCGAATAATTTCCAAATAAAGGTATTACATTGCTTATTGTGGAATAATGAATATTTGTTATTGTATTTATTCTCAATATTTATTTTATTTAATTTTTCTTGGAATATTCTACTAATGTGCCAAATTCAATGTCATTATAATTACTAGGAACCGAGTGTCTTCGTGCCAAAAAATTAGGATGACTGTTTGAATAAAGCATAAACGATACCTACATTATGTATGATACATCAATCCAATTGCCTGTGTCCGCGAAGAAATCCAAAGGTACTAATATTTCCTATACAGGGTATATCAAGACTGCTACCGAAAACGAAGCTGGGTGGTAGTTTGAGTGACTTCAGACACAATGCAACTAAATTTTGTACAAGAATATGTGACTTATTAACTGACTTATTAACACTACTTAACGTCGTATTAGGGTGGTAAATTCATAATTTTTTCTTCAATAATAGTGTACACGCTTTGATTTTTTAAGGTGATATGGTACGCAAGGATTTCAAACTCGACGATATTTAAAAAATAATAAAAATATATTGTCGCGTTTCTTTGCAAAGTTTTTAGTTACATTATGTTTGTAATCACTAAAACTACCAACCTGCTTCATTTTTCGTAGCGCTTTTGGTACACCCGGTATAATACCTTTATTTGCCGAGCTTATATTCACTATAAGATGTGATGGTAGAGGCAAACCTAAAACTGTACCCCAAAAATCATATTTTCTACAATAATTATGTCTAATTAGTTTTCAAGACGGTTGAAAAAAATAGATACATTGAAGGTAATTTTAAATACAATGATATCGGGAATAAATGTCTGTAAAACAATTAATATCTAGTAAAAATGTAATTATCATTGCTACCTGTAATATTTCTGGATTAACAGCTATACGGACAGTAGGTAGCCATAAAGATTGTAATAATTTAGCTATGCTAGTTATTTGTGCTCGTCATAATGAAAGATTAAACACCTGCTTTGTCTGGCAAGTGGCACCGAAATAGATTGACGCCGTGCTCTGACATCGATTATCTTCATGCTTATAAACACTTTAACACTGAAGGAAAGCATCGTGATGAAATCTGTACACCATAGAGATTTTAACAAGATTCACATTAGGCTAGCGTGGGAGACTATGGCCTAAGCCTTATCAGTCGAACTCTTCTCCTCATCTATTTCTACCTGGCTTTATCCCGGTGGCAAGGTCCGCTTTTTGGATTATTTCCCTCCATTTCGTCCGATCTTAGATAACCTTATTAGTAAGGACGTTGACCCTCATATCGTCCTTGATGACATGAAATCAGCGATTCTTAGGTCTATTCCTCGGTTAATGTCCGGGAATGTTGAGGCTCAGGCACACATTGCCGACGTACTCCTGTGGTTTTTTTAGGATGTGACCATACATTATTTAACGAAGTATCGTTTGTAAAAAAGTCCTTTGATCAATAGTTTGTGACACTACAATCATTACCACTTGGCTACGGCAGAGAATTAATATTTATTTACATTGCTGTATTTAACAATATTGAAAAAAAGTTTTATTGTTTTGTTTAAACGAATCAGTATATTAGGAAGTAAGGCATTATGTTAAATTCATTAATGGGTTAAAAGTCAAGAGATTTAATCATGTTTGATGTTTGTTTGATGTTCGTCCAAATGTTTTTATTGTTTATGCGGAATACTCATTTTTTTCAAATTTTCCGTCGCATATATTCGTCAGGGTAATGTGGAATTGAAGTGCGTGGTGGCCTGTTGGTAAACGGACCAAACGCGACTGCCAACATGTTTACGGTGGTCGCGGGTTCGAATCCCAGGGCACACCTCTGACTTTTCGGAGTTATGTGTGTGTTGATTGTCAATCACCACGCACAAAAACGGTGAAGGAAAACATCGTGAGGAAACCTGCATACCATAGCGATTTATAAAATTTCTATGGTATGTAAGTCCGCCAACCCGCACTAGGCCAGCGTGGTGGACTATATTGCCTAACCACTCTCAATCGTACTCTCGATTGTAGAATAGGCCCGTGCCCTGCAGTGGGACGTATATGGGCTGATACATACAATGTGGGATTCTAATGATTAAATAATTTTTAAATCGCTCCAGTAGTTTCAGAGTCTACTCAATTCAAACAAACAATCCAATCTTTTTCTTTACAATATTCGTAACGATAAAATATTTAAAGGAGGCTATAATGCCTATAGTCAACGTTATGAAAAATCTGTCTGTATCGTGTATCTAATTCGATATGGTAGTTGGTATTTAATATAATTTTTTTGTTGATAGCCACTTGTGGCTCATATCCCGTCGACCTTGGCAAGGTAACTAAATATGTTTTGAGCACAGAAACAACTAAGTTCATTGTATAAAACATAGAATCAAAATAGACTTAAATAAACACCGAAATAAAATATTTCTTTCGCATACTAGTATAAACTAGCTATCAATTTAAAACAAAAATAAAACAAATGTTTTTAAAAAGCATGGGCATTATCATTTCCGTAGAAACCTAAAATAACTTTGTAGTTATATTATTTAGATTAATAAAGAATTTGAAATATCTATGCCTGAGCATTCATGGGCTGTCCATAGTTACAGAGCTTAGGGTGACAAAACAGGTGTACTTCTATTTCTAAGCTCTTATATTTTTTATTTTATTATTTATTTTGAAGTGCGTGGTGGCCTGTTGGTAAACGGACTAACTGCCCACATGTTCACGGTGGTCGCGGGTTCGAATCCCAGGGCACACCTCCGACTTTTCGGAGTCATGTGTGTATTGATAATCAATCACCACGCACTAAAACGGTGAAGGAAAACATCGTGAGAAAACCTGCATACCAAAGCGATTTATAATTTCTATGGTATGTAAGTCCGCCAACCCGCACTAGGCCAGCGTGGTGGACTATATGGCCTAACCACTCTCAGTCGTATTCTCGATTATAGAGTAGGTCCGTGCCCTGCAGTGGGACGTATATGGGCCGATACAGATACAGATTATTTATTTAAGCTGTGTTGTACACCAAAATGAAAGACGCCTACAAAGCACTTAAAAACTTAAGACATGGTTACAATAGGCGGCCTTATCGCTAGCTGCGATATTTTCCAGGCAACCTCTGGATAGACTAGATTAATATATTATTGAATTATGGGGTTTCTCTCTTTTTCTACTTGGTACTAATTATATTCGTTCGATCGGTACTGGTGTAATGAGTACAATTTCTAGGGGGGTGTCTGAGTTCAATTTCTAGCTCAGGCACTCCACATTTTGTAAGTTTTCTATTGCTGTTAATGATTTTGTAAGTGGCTAGAATGACGTCTCTGCCTACCCGACTGGGAGTATAGGTATGACTCAGTGTGTGTATCTGAAACATCAAAATAAGTTATCAAAGTATTGTAAATAATTCTGGTTGCTTGTTCGTAGTGGTTCATGATTCCACGGGATTGGTATTTCCTGAGTTCCATGAACTCGCGGTTAGAAACAACATGCTCATTTAATTATTATTTGTTTAAATTAAAGAGTAAATGTTAGGGGAACTTTGTGATTTAATGTTTTGTATTTCATTCATAAATATGGATTTTGATTTTTTTAAATTTCCTTTTATTTTTGTCTACCATTATTCTGTCATTATTAGATAGACAGTACTACTATAGGTGAGTTGAGCTCTCTGGTGATCTCTGTATACATATCGATTATACAAGGTGGCTTTTAAAAACTTTGGAAGAGGCCTATATTTGTCACTAGACATCGTTGAGCAAGTGATAATTTTTAAATAAACTTATAACCGGTATAATGATCACAAATGCAAAGACAAGTCATTCATGAATGACATCATATCCCTAATTGATTACGTTAGTCGCTGGTTTGAAACTACACAGGCGTGTTCCTACACCGCAAACCACAATACGACTCATTAGCCGTGAGCCAAGTTGAGTATGAAATTCTCTAATAAAAAACCATCGCAGGGTGCAAGCTTTCACAACGGTAACTTGAGAATATTGTATGTAAATGTGTATCTTATACGAAGAAATACTTGATTAGTTTGCTTCAATAAGGTCATTTATTAATCGATTATATATATAGATATGTGGATAGATTTCAATATTTAAGCAGAAATATTATAACTAGGGCAGCACTTATCTAATCGTCACCTATCAACAGATTCTTAGAACCTACGTCATAGCAGCAATCTAAAATTAGTTCGATATAAAAAATCAATGCAAGCTAGAGTTCCGGTTCAGAGACGTATATAACTAATATTAAAGGATACAAGCGAGCTGAAGGAGCACACATAGGTAATTTATTATCTAATCGCAGCCTACTGTGATCGTTTTTCCATCGCGCCTTATTTGCGAGCAGCCTTCGCCGTCCGACTTTCAAATCCGCCGCGTACGTGAGTCATTCGGGGGCAGCGTCGCTGACGTCAGCGGCCCGCGATCACATTGCCTCTATCTCACCCAGCCTCAGTGCATTCCTTTTGAGAAATCTTAGGCTGACTTTTAATAATACTTTGTGCTCATGTGACATTATAAACGATATTTACTCATAGGAGGCTATTTTCTTGTCATAAATCAATTTAGGTTAAGATTTAATAATGGCGACAATGTGTTGTTTTGCGCCTTCTCCGTCTACCACTTTGGAGATATAAGCGAGAGCACATGTATTGCTGTCAGAATTTACTTAAAAAAAGAATGATTTAAAAAAAAAGAATGTTCCAAGTTTATAATGTTATGAATGTTTTACAAGTGTAGGTGGATTCATATCAAACGTAAATAGATGTCGGGATGTTTTCGCTATGTAGTAGTGTATCAACTATTAATCAATGCAATAGGAATGGAATTTTTTTGGACAAATTGTAGGTTTTGTCTATTTTGGAGTAGTATTCCAGTTGGACCAGTTGGTCCATTTGTCCAGTTGTAGAACATTATTATAATCATCGGTTCAATGTTATTACCACTATATGCTTTGAGACCTTTATCTTGCACGGCATTGAAACATAAAGTGAGCCTTCCTAAATGTCTGATCCGCACCGTTTATTACCTGTTTGTTGCGCACCACAAAATTATAAACCAATTAATTAATTAATTATATACCTACTGCGAGCGTCTTTTAAAAATGAAACGCATTATGATGCCAAGCATAAAATACATTATTTTCGACCCAAGAAACGCAGTAACGCAGTAATAAAATTCAAACCTGTATGTAGTATCATTTATCTGCAATACAAAATTAATTCCAATCTTATCTTCAAATTGTCAAAATGTAGCGGGGCTGCAAGCGGTGCTTCGACCGGGTGCGGGTCAATGACCGCCAAACCGCGCCAATCCGCCATCTTGGATTCGTCACGGCGCGCGCGCTTTATGTCTTCAGCGAGAACCTGCCAGCATCATTCACCTCCACTCAATAGCATCTCGTGTGCATAGCTATTTGAGACGGAGGTGCGTCACGTTATTGGCAACACCTCTAATTCGCAACAATGTCATACATTTTTTGCACTTTATTCCATTAAATACAATGGTCTGTAGTTCTTATAAGAAAGCAGTTTTTTGTAATAGATTATTTATTTTGAACTTATTCTTCTTATAAAATAATATTTATACATGTAAAATCTAGGACAAAGCATATCTAATCACCACCAAAATGTATGTATTATCTAAGAATTCGAACACTTTCCAATTAGACATTTATTTATAAGTTCATTTATGAAAATTAAGAAATAAATCAAATAAATACGGTATATTTAACCATTTCATTCAACCGGTTCATAAAAATGGAAAAGAACATTACTCAAAACTTGATGTTGGATTGTTTACGCATCTTTGGATAGAAATTAAAAAAAAACGATGTTTAATAATACGGCACGTCTAGAGCGGTAGTTATCTGATTATGTGCGCGGGCGCTCGACGGCTTAGCAACAGTTGTCGAAATGTCGATTTCTCTCACCGCATACAGCCTTGATGTGGCTGTAAAATAAAGGTCTAATTTTCGTCACAGTTTCGCTATTGCTTACTGTTGGAATTTTTACAATGTTACACGATGTATAGTGGGTAGAGTCATAAAATAGTAAGACCTTGTTTGATACCTGCGTTTTATTGCAAGTTTAGTTTTAAATGTACTATGTTTAAGTAAATAACTAGGCGGATTTTGTTGATTATATTGTTGTCCTAATGTTAAAGATTCAAGAATTTATCTTCACGTTTTTAGGTAGAGTCAATTTTATTTTATATTATGATATATTATTTTCAGACCGTTTTTTCTGTGAAAACTTGTATGATGTCACCGTTACATTGATGGAACGACAATTCACACAATTAAAATAGACCGTACAATTGATATACGAATCTAGAATCGATACGAATGATACGATCGCATCGATAACTGGCCGACATGCCGGAAACGCTGTAAAAGACATAGATTCGCACATTGCAAATTAAATCCAATAAGATATATAGCATGTAGGTGACATTCCTTGTGCAAAGGAGAAACTAGTCGGACGGCATTCAGGGCTCGCCCTTAACCGCCGCCGAGGCCGAGTACCGTTGCTGCCAATGCACTGGCAAACTCCGCTAGGGCTGTTCCGATACCGGCTGCAGTGAATGGCGTAATGTCTTAATTTATTGCCAACGGGTACTGGCAATTTGCATTGTTAAAACATGTAAATATAACACTGATTTCAATTGCTTAAGTAGCTTTGACCTGAAATTATTTACTCACTTAGAGATATTTTGTTATTCACTGCTCTATCTTATTTTCTAATATCTCAACCGTCTATTCAACTTCTACATATAGAAAAACGATTGTATTATATGAAATATTACTAATATTCAATTTTAGAATATTCGTATTGAGTTCAACTAGTATTTATAAGTAAAATAATTTGTAGCTGCAAATAACTACATTCAGAGATAACTCTGCTATTAATTACAAGTCTGCTCTTAAAGCGTTCAAGAAGCATCTAAAATCAGAAATATTGTATTTTTCTTGTAGTGACTAGCTAATTAACTGACTACCGCACTATAGTTGAAACTGAAAATATATAAATTAAAACAAATATCTGTATTTAACAACCTAAATAAACATATTTTGAGTGTGACAATTCATAAAAATAAACATTGCAAATTATCGAGTTTTTTTCAGAGTATTTTTACGTCGCAACTACACAGGTTTGGTACAAAAATGCCGGCAACCCTGCATAGCACGATTCACCCAATACCATTCGTAAAGGTTGGCACGATCTGTCCTATTGGACTGGCTGCAGACATCGGCACGCAAAGCTAGCCTCTTAAGATGTTTGATTTACTTCTAGCCCGGGCAATACATAGGAGGCTTTAATTTGATTTACTGCTCCATTCAAATGTGGATCTTGATTTTAACATACCGTACGAGCACGCCAAAGAAACAGTTTGATCGTTCAATCACTATAATATGCCATATGACGATCTCAATGAACATACAGCACGATATTACCATATTTAATTGTCTTAACATTATATAATAGAATTTCGATTGAAAAGAGAATAAAACTCTCTTCAGTTAATGAGATTGACAACAAAATAGGGTTCTTTACATATTTTATTGTATCTAATCATAATCATTTATAAACCTGTCGACAACAACTAAATCAATAGAATTACTGCGAAACCTTGTCAGCCTTATAAACCATCATCATTTACGCAGATAAATACAAAGCTGGCTTTTCTCCGTAGGGGAAATGTATCCAGGGGTTTAACACTCTTTATTTTAGGTGTTGACTTACCTATAAGAAAGGTAAAATGTATAAAATCATTGCTAATAGACTTTTTAAGACCTAGACTATAATTTTGAGCCCAACCTTTAACCTTTACAAGTCGTAAAATATTGTAAGTTAAAATGTGAGTGTGAAAAGAGACTAGCATCTGAAGCCGAGTTCCGGTTGTAATCAAAGGTCATCAGGTGTTTAGTCTCGTTTAAACTTTAATGGTGGCTGCAGACTTCTTTCTGGTGGGCTTCGGGATTTAATTAAATCTCTTCCAATTTACTTAAGTAGGTACAACACACAAGACATTGCTAGTAGATATGATAGCCATTCTATATACGAGTACATGTAATTCATGCTGCAAAATAACACAAAATACAATACAGGTCATAGTTAATATTTTTCCACGCGAAGGTTATTAAGAAGGTCAATCAAATGAGAAACTTAAAGAATATAAAACTTTGATAATAAAGTTAAAATAATAAAACAGCAATAAATAGTCTTCTATGGTGCGCACCATTTTCTATTTTCCTGTTTTTGGATATGCTTGATATGCATGTAGTGTTTTACTGTTTGACTTGTAATATCTTGCCACTGAATGTAGAGACCACCCGTTTTAGTCGTGATCTGGGTGGAGAATTTATCGCTGTCTCGAGTACAAATTGTGCATACGGTATAAATGATTATTCTAATGGCTTACGGTAAAATCTAACATGCACTTATTTTTAGCTTCACACGCTTAGTGCGTTTTTAATTGGCTTGATGCTCATTTTTATGTTTACCTTAAACATTAAACCGAGTTTTTAATACGGTAACAAATGTAAAAGAACGGAAAAACGTATATACCTAAGACTATTAAGAAAGTTGTCCGTTAAGCCTAGACCGAACAACATAATAAACCCAAGCAAGCATCTAACAATTTCTTCCAATCATATTTGAAAAACGCGGGCTGTAAAAACGCAAAAGCTGTCTCCGGCAGCTGTCAAAGATGCCGATGTAATTAAGATTCAATAAGTGTTCGATGTAAGATGTACGTGATATCCACGAGGAAGGAACGACCGGCCTTGAGGAATGCCGCGAGCGGGGATGGAGCGCCTCGCACCACGTCGCGTCGCTGCCCGCGCGACGCCGCGCCGCGCCGCGCCGCGCCGCCGCCGTCTTGCGATTATATCACCAGCTTTATTTCAACACACTAGGTACTTCCACGTCCCGACCGCCGATTTTGACAGTTGACGTTTGTCAAATTCAATTTGTCAGCCTAATGATAATAGAAATAGGGTATAAATTAAAAATTTGAAATTTGACATTGACAGTGGACGTGCAAGTACCTAGTGACTAGTTAGATCTGTAACTTACATTCATTGTTAGCAAAGTGTATCTCGATATCTGATTATATTACAGGTCTCACTACTTTTTTTTATAACAACCTTTATAAGATCGTAGTGTTTTAGATTTCCGATTAATTTGGTTTTGTCTAATAAAAATGTTTTTTTTATTTTATATTTTTTGCCGTCTTGTATTTCGCAAAATCAATATATGCAAATTTTTTGTAAACAAATTTTATTTTTTTATTCATCAGAAATATCTTGATTTGCAATCAAAAACGCAATTTTTATTTTGAACGTCCCATGCTCCCTTCAATTTTGAAATGTACGTCCAATAAACCAAAGTACCTACCTACATCAGGGTTCGGAAACCTTCTTAACTCTGAATATATTTCAAGTAACATAATATGTGTAAAAGTGTTCAATTTAATTTTATTAATAAAATACATTTGTTTCCATTTTTCAGAATGTTTTATCTAAACATCTGATCTTAAGAAATTTAATTTAATTTAATATAACCAATTGAATCTTTTTATACAGAACAGTTTCAATTTCAATTCATGATAAAAACTTTATTCTGGCGCAACATGTATAAGTAAATATATTTTTTTATAAAATAGATGTTCTTTCAACGTCCTTGAATAGTTGTTACAACTTGTATAAAACAGTAATGAATTATAATTCCAATGACGGAAGAAGTGCATGTAGAGCGTCAACGACCCTTATGAAACAGTTCGAGAGAACAAAGAAGACACAGCATTGCTTATATGCTTTATAATTAAGATATTGCTGTAAATGTCGTACCTTTACGTCTATAAATAAACGTGGACAATGTCGCCGTACATAAAATATTGGAATACAAATGAGTGTTATTAACCGGTGATTTCATTTAATTTAGCGAGCGCGGCGCGGCGTGCGGCGCGCGGAGTGTTGTTACTTGTTAACTTTGTTTGTCCCGAGTCCCAGGGAGAGTGACCGCTGCGTGCCCACCAGATAATGATGCAATTCACGGAGATTGACTCACCTCTTTGTTGTGCCGGCTATGATTCAGTGCCGGTTGCGTGATGTACACATTTCTCTCATCCACAAGGTTGTTTTTATTTCTGTATAATGCGCATTGGGCAGTCACATCACGGACTTGTCCCATTAATGTTTGGCTCGTTTATATTTTCTAGAATTCGTCTGTACTTCTTCGCTTGAAATGTTTAATTTTTTTGACAGTGCCCAGCTATATAGGGTATACTTTATCTTAGAAATTGTTGCTCTTTACAAAATTGACTAAAATACTAATGTACTATTTTGTCTCAAATCACAACTGCACATAATAAACGGGAGAACAAAATCACAGAGTAAAGAAGTAAATTATTAAGTTAAGCCCAAGTTGGTGTAAACGTCAATGTCCCGGCCACGGACCGTGACGGGTAAGCGGCTTTTTTAATTTCATATAGATAATTATAATTTCGTGGCATGTTCGCTAATTAAAAACTGAATAATTTCTTCACGTTCTGACTCTGCCTACAGTCAAGTAATTTTAGGATTGTTAATCGTACTCTAATAAACATTTGTTCTATAATGAAGTAGTCATGTTTCACCAATGTGTTGTAATTCTAAAGAATTTGTTTAGGCCTAACGACAACCGAGTTAGCTTGCGCTATCAAATTCCTAGAAATAGTTGTTTATTGAAATCCGCGACCTTTGATATTTAAACATGACGATCAGTGTACTCGTAAATAGGTATCTAGAAATTGCACCAACAAACAAATGTTTATTTAACTCAGGTTTTATTCGCATTTGCCGTTGTTTAAGAAAGTGTGTTCCTTTAAACTAGAGATAGTGATCTGTCACGGGCACAGTCTGTTACCAGAGGCTCATAGGAAACGTAACTGTAATTGTAAGGTATGTTTGTTGCGGCTGTGAGTGCAGGGCTGAGTGCGGCCGTATAAGGGATTAATTAGCCGGTTAGCAGTGACAAGACATGGTTAGATCAAAGCGTCGGCACAGACAGTCGCCCAGACGTGGCGAGGTGGGCGCCGCGCGGCGGGGCTCCGGGCGAGGGGTAGGACGGCGAGGGGCGAAGACCCAGCGGTGCAGGGGGCGCGGGCGGAGGGGGCGAAGGCTGCGTTACGTCAGGCGGTCGCATCCGGGTTCGCGGCCGCCGCACGCGTCTCGCCGCTCTGCATTGTCTGTACCCTAATCTGTAGGCAATTCTTTAACTTGAATTAAACCAACCCCTAGACCGGACACCCGGACATATCGTGCGTGAACATTTCAATATTTCTCAAAGTATTTATCAATTTTGCTGTCTAGATAAATCTAATAGCAAGGTGTAAAACAAACATGCACTTGTAAAATTAATTATTATAACGTTAGATATTACGTAGGTATGTATTTCGTAATCGTTGTGCTACTTTTCAGTGGTTATAATTTTATATTTTTATACATAGGATACTATAACAATAAATTTTCGTTTCCGATTTTGAGTCAGATAATCATAAAGATTATCTTGATGAAGATTTTAGTGCGATTACTTTACAGATTACTCAGAACACTATCGCGCCAGTAGCTTATTGGATATATTGAAATAGAAATATTATTAATATTTATGGTGTCTTTGCTTTGCTAAATAAAGCACAGATTTAAGCCATAAGGCCTATAAACAATCGTTTTTAGTATCAAATACATTGGATATAAAAAATATTAGCTGCGCAGTATGTAACGAGTGCATAAAACCTCCACAGCGCACGATGTAAGTAAAGTTAGTTCGCAAGACAATTCTGGACAAGTTTGCAGTGGCAGGGCAGGCAGGCCGTGTCTCGTGTTGCTAGGCCGCGCGGCCGCCCCGCCGCCGCCGCCCGCGTGCCCCGCACACCCCGCGCACACCCCGCGCCGCGCCGCCCGTGGCAATCGGAAATTGACTGAATTCTAGGCCAACATGACTCTAAACATCACTCGCTGTCTCCCTTGCACAATTAAAATCCATTTGTCAATAAGAAAACATGTTCTCACCATGTTTATCCTTAATTCAAGACTTACATTGCTGATAGAGTTTAGTAACAATAAGTCTCTACCAAAGACATTCTAAGTATTTTCACACATTTTTATGTTGCTTCTGATGACTCATTTAACAGTCAGGGCTAGAAGTTAGGTCATAGTTCAAGTCATTTAAATGTAAAAAATACTCTACGTAGTACAAGTACCTATAATAAAACACAATATGAGTCCGGATAGGCGATATGATATTTATGTTTATTCATTAAATACAAGTGCAGCTCCTTTGCTCTTTCATTAATTACGATCCAATTCTACGATATTACTTCGTATTTTTGTAAATCAAAACAATAGATATAGACTTAGATTTGTGTGCCCTACACGTTGCCATAGACTGTAACAAATGGCGCGTGATCGCAAAGGAGAAAACACACAATTTCACGATCTCGGCTTATGGGATAGCTATGTAGAACCTATGTACATTCATACAGGAAAATGTCTTATTGGAGTTGGAATAGATATTTGCCTACGCTATAGACTCTACCTTTTCAATTTGAATTGACTCTACGTAAATCTAGATTTGCCATCGCCTAGCTACTCTGTAGCCTTATTGTTTTAGTCTGATGTTAGGCAGATTAAGTTTTGAGAGTTGAATTTTTGCAAAATATTTTAAGGGTTACCTTCATGGGAATGTCTTCATTTTTAAAATAATGTTTTTTATTTTCAGTTTTACCTATCACATAATTATCTTAACAGCAGGTGTTATCAATTCCAACCACGATATTTTCGTAGCGTTATAATGTCCTTATCATTCTGTTAACAAATGTATAGTGCACCTAAAAGCGCAGTTGCTTATACTTGTGTAAAGTCAAGTTCAGTAACAGTTAAAGCAATCTAAACGAGCTTTCGCGATAGATAATGATACGGATAATTTGCGACATTCCGTGTTTTATGTCCGTAGTTCTGTATCTGGCGTCGCTCCAAGCGTGGCTGGTGATTTTTTCGCTAGCAGTTAGCACCAACCGGTTACCGAAAGTTGCGCGGGCGCATAACGGCATGGCGGGCGAGAGGCGCGGGATCGGTCCGTGGGAAGAGCGAGTTCCGGCTGTGCCACTTGCACCACGCCTTTCACCGAGCAAGGTCGCCGCGCGACCGCGCCACTTTCTTTTATATAACCGCCATGCGCGAGCGCCCTCAAACGGAATGCGACACCCGAATTTATAGCAGTGACGTCATGCTTCAAGTGATTCATCCTACCAGCGGACGGCCTGCGCTGCGGGCTCCCATTATCATATTTATGGTGGCTCTAAATGGACTTGTAAACCTGTCACGTTGACAAAACCAAAGAGATGCCGAACATATGGAGTATGCGAGCAAATCAATTGTTTCATGCTTGCAATACGTTTTTTTTGGATATTACCTGAAATTTATTTAAAATATTTTACTGCGCGATTTCCATTTATCGGACTTTAATTTTTTCGATTTTTTTTCTAATTTCTATTTAATTGATCTAATATTTCTACACCATTTGAATTGGCAAATGCTCAATAGGCACAATTTATTATCTTACAAAACAGCTAGCTATGAACCACTCTATGAAGTATGGGATAAAATTATTGATTATTAAAAAAGTAATAATATTTTGCAGTTAACAGGTTCCTTCCCTATCCGTATGGAGGCCAAGCGAACTGAAATTGCCAAAATGTCGGTGCGTAGTTAGAAAGTGACAGGTTACATCCGGCATATTGCGGAACCGACAACTTCTTGCGCGACGGAATGCGGTTACATCACCGTGATCACCGCTCAAATTGTCGTCACATGCAATCAATAGCCAAACGTGTAATTTAAAAGTCGTTTCCTTTTCAAATCTATCAATACTTCCATTTAATTTTTTCGACGGTGTCATTCTACCACATCATGCAGGATTGGTATCCTAAACAAAGTGCGTCGATTTTCCGGCTTGGGCCTTTACAGTTTTTTTAAAGGACAGGTACTGGTATGAAATGCCTATAATTGCACGATGTCTTGAACGATTGGCGGGCTTTCCTGATTGTCAATGATGCAAATATTACTGGCAGCAGTTGCAGAGGAATTTTGTCTCTCTGAACTTGCTCTACCGCCATTATCATAGCAAATGTTATGAGGAATCATTGTCTTATAGTTTATATTCCTCCTTTCCTTTCATTTACAGCTAGCTTACTGAGCCGCAGCTAAGTGATCAACATCGTGCCTGAATCGAAAAAATTGACGACTCATATTTATGATGCACTATTAACCCGTGGCCCGAGGAAAAATGATCCGCCTCACACGTTTCCTCCTTCTTATATTCTTGGGTACTTTTGCAGCATACGCTAGTTAAATACGCCAGCAAAATTATCTGTTGTCATTTTCTATTTGATAAACTTTGCATTTACGATCAGGTTCATAGCAGTTTTGGTCATTGGCTAGCCATTTGGTCCCATAAAAATATAGTGAAGTTCTGATAAATATCCGAGAACCGACTTAATAAATTTGAGCATCTCTAAAATTTCTGCATCTGATTTATATTTGGTCTTCACAAATATGACCATGTTTCTGCATTTTTTACTTAATAAGCTCAAGTGGTTACCCATCTGGTTTCCTGAGAAAATTAATAAACCTGTAAATATCCAATATCTTCGGCGCCTTTTAGTCAGTCTATTTTGGTGATTTATTTTTCGATGGAAAGAACGTATTAGGACGCAAATAAATAATATTTATAATTATTATAAATAATATATAATATTTATAAATAATGAAAAATAAATCACCAAAATAGACTGACTAAAACGCTTTATTAATTTTCTCAGGGGATAATCATCAGATTTTCATTATTTAATAAATACCTTATAAATACTTTAATAAATACTCGGACTGGGAGAGTATAAGTCCTAAAATTCAAACCATATGCAATTATATTTTTTTTATAAGTATAATTATTAATGTAAAAGTTCTTAAAACAAAGGTGTAAATCGATATGCATTGATTGGTCCATTTGGGAAATATGAAGGGAAATTACAGAAAAACCAACCTGGGGGACGGAGAGCAGCTGAGAGGAACACTTGGTGCCAAAGCCTTTCGGTAATTTTTGCAAAGCAAAAGCGCTTCATAATCATTTAGGTAAAATGAAGGTAAAATTGCATATTTTTGCTTTGATGTAGTTTATATCGTAAAGATTTTAATGGAATATGATTTTAAGTGCTAATAATAAAATTACGAAACTTGTGAAGAGATAAACTTACTATTACTTAAGTCCTGGGGTGAATATGATTCTGACAATGTACTATGTAAATATATGTATACAAGTATAATAGATGATATTCATTTTATTCAATTAGTCAAAAACCTTTGATCATGTTAAAATTCAAATTCAATGAACGGAGAGAATGTGGCGCCATCTGTTGAATGGCTAATTTTGTTCATGAGTACAACACTTAAGAAAATTAATATTTTGATGGACGCGTGTATTTAATTATAATTAATTTAACGAGATTTATCCAGGAGTGAACGACTAGGCCTATGATGAGAAATAACTTACCTATGCTACGTATGAACTAACTAATCGTCCTTATATAAAAATGAACCATTATCTAATTGCGAACTTAATGTAAAAAAAGCATATAGGTAATAATCCCATCCATACTGTTTTATGTGGCTATGAATGTTGAGATGGGTGGTCAATTCTTTGGCATGCCATTCATCTGATGGCAAGCGATAGAGCCGGTCATAGACAGTAGTACAACCAAACCGCACCATAAATCACAAAACAATGCATGGCATTCCACAGCGCTCACGATCCTCAGAACGGATGTTACTGACATAGGATGTTAAGTCTCAATATTTAATTCTTTATTATTTACTGCGGTGCAGTGGTACCTTCTCATCGGCCTCTCACATATGAGGTAAATGAGCTTTAAGCAATGAAGCTTGTTCATCAAGCTGCCATTATCCCAATTAGGTATTTTACCAATATTAAAATCAATAAATTGCAATACAGGTCAAGCACCCTGCATCTCGCGTATAAGTATGTATTTTTTTTTATTGCATTGAATCGCGAGACGACGTTCGCCTGATGGTAAGCGATGCGACCGCTTATGAACAGTAGCAAAAACAAACAACACCTGAAATTACAAAGCAATGCTTAGCATTCTAATGAGCTCGCCATCCTGAGACACAAGATGTTAAGTTTCAATATGTCCAGTAGTTACTCTGGCTACAATGTCCTTCAATCCGAAACATAACAGTGCTTTTAAACTGCTGTTTGACGGGAGAAATAGACATTATGGTGGTACCGACCCAGGCAGCCTCTCACATAAATGAGAGACCTACCACCAGTAAATATAGGATGTATAGGAATATTTGGAACGGAAGTCAATACAATACAATAGGTATAATTTTTTATAGGAAGAAAATATGTTATTGTTTAAATTAGAATAAAATTAAATTGCGAAAGTTGTTATAATTTTTTCCCTCTCCTTAAAACGGAGAACCATACAGCCTAATTCTTATATTGCCTAATATGCGTTGTTTGCTTAATCTGTATTTCGTGCAACTGTCATCACTGTCAAAATCTAAAGTCAAAACTGCTTTGCCTACAAATACGCCAAAACATTTATTTTAATATTGGGATTAATCTATTTATAATTCCAAAACTTAACTTATTACTTATTTGTAACTTTAATTTTTATTATTTAAATTCATTATTAACATAGTGCGTATCTTTTAAGTAAAATGTGTTATTCGAGGGTAAAGGACGACCTCGTGTGCTATAATTTCTAGTGATTTCCGTATTTAATGAGCTTAAAGCATGAATATGTTGCCCGCTATGATTCCTCGACGGAAACCCAAGAGCCCTGGGGTGGACATTGGTCTGAATGTCAAGAGTTGTATAACGTGAGTCCATAGTTCCGTATGTTGTTAATAATGTCTAGGCCACTCACCTACGCTGTTGTTTATGTTACTATTTGTGAAATAATTGCTTAAGATTGCGTTTAAATAGGTTGATTCCTTTAAAATTGCTGTTCAAATTAACTGGTAAGATTATAACATCATAAAAAGATGATAAACAAAAATATGTAAACATCAGTCTAATCTCTTCATGAATCACTCATATTGTACGATTTACATTTGTTTAAGACACTATTTTGGCTGTTCTTTCACATTTTAACTACAAATAATTAAATAATATCCTTTCAAATTTGTTAGAGAGGTAACTGGGTGTGTTGAATTTGATCAAACTAGATATGGTAGACTACCTTGTTGAATTCCATTTCCAAAACCTTACTTGCTTAATTTCAATGCCTTTATTGAACAAATTTATTAAATGATGTTTTTTATACAATATTTGACATTGTATTTATAGATATTTTAATTTAAAATCTCATTTTCAGTTGCACAGATGTCCCTGATGGCCTATTTGATCCCAACACTGCAAAGAAACATTTTGGCAAGTTTGGCCGAATTCAAAGGATCAGATTATTCCCTAAGCGGCTCATGTGCATTGTGGAATATGAAACGGTTGCGTCTGCTGAGAAAGCTGTGCTCAATGCTGGAGCTTTTGATGGCTTTATGTTTGATGTGACTCGTACAAAACCCAGAGTGTAAGGAGTCAATTTAATTATTTTCTATGATAAAAGATCTAAATTGACATTAACATCTAAATTGGATCTATTTATTGCCAGAATCCAATCTATTAAACCTTCTGTCATTATAATTACAGAAACATGGTTAAAGCCAAGTATCCCTGACTCTATGATAAGAATACCAGGTTATGACCTATTTAGGGATGACCGAGTGACACAACGAAGTGGAGGAGTGGCAATATACATCACAAATAGGAGTGATGTTATATTGGCAAAACTGAATCCTTATTTCAACATTAAGCATAGGGCTTCAGAGTGCTTATGGTTGGACATTACAGTAGAAACTAAAACAACAATTCTATTATGTGGATTATACCGTGGACACCATTCAACAATAGAAGATGATAACATATTATTTGAACAAATTCATAGAGCCTCCGAAAATAATTTGGTTATAGTAATGGGCGACTTTAACTACGGAGGAGTAAATTGGCCCCTTGAAAACTCTGGATATGTTACACCAATAGAAAACAATTTTATAGAGTGGTACAGAAGCAGTAACTTGGAACAAATAATAAAAAAGCACACCAGATTTCGTGTTGGAAATCAGCCATCATTCCTGGACTTGATCCTGACAAATGATGAAACTATAATAGCTAATGTGGACTATCTAGCTCCTATTGGTAAGAGTGACCATTGCTGCCTTTTGTCATCAATTCAAATTCAAACAAAAGAGAAAAATAAAAAGGGAACTTATAGATTCAATTACAAAAAAGCCAATTTTGACAAAATTAGTGAGAGTTTAATTAATACTATACCACAAGGCATTAAAAATTTAAACTGTGCAAAATCCCAATTTGATATTCTTCTTAGTGCACTTACCGAGGCGATAAATTTACATGTACCAAAGAATAGACACAACCTCCTTTTGAAAAATAAACCGTGGATATCTGTAAATACTATAGCACTAATGAAACAAAAACTAAAACTTTGGAACAGATACAAGTTGACTGGTCTGGAGAGCACTTATAATGAGTACAGAAAGATAAATAACCAACTAACAAATCATAATAAAACAGCTCGGATGGCGTATGAAAATACCTTAATACTATCGGGACCAAAGAAATTCTTCTCCTACATTAGACAGCATATAACATCCAGGGTCAGCATCCCTGCAGCTTTAACCAATCAACAACATGAAATTGTAACTAAACCTGAAGAAATAGCAAAGGCATTTGCAATTCAGTTTGCTAGTGTCTTTCAAAAAGAACCACAGGATCAACTACCTATATTGGATCAGTCACTTAGAGTAAAGGATTCCATTGAAGACATATATTTTACGGCTGACAAAATTAGACAGGTCATAAAAGACTTGAAATCGGATTCATCACCGGGACCAGACAACATACCAGTATGTATATTGAAGAGATGTAACCTCTCCGAGCACCTGGCAACGATAATGCAGACTTCCTATGAAACTGGCACTCTACCTGATTTATGGAAAACTGCGATTGTAACACCTATATTTAAAAAAGGAAACAAACTTGATCCTTCTAACTACCGACCGATCAGTCTGACAAGTGTATTTTGCAAAGTTATGGAGAAAATCATAGTACAAAATATAAGAAATTTCTTCAATAAGCACAGGATAATCCCTGAGCAGCAACATGGCTTCTACCCGCATCGATCAACTGTATCTAACCTGCTATCATGCTTGTCTACTTGGACAAAGCAATATAATGAGAGGAAACCTATTGATGTTATATACTTAGACTACGAAAAGGCCTTTGACAAAGTTCCTACAACAAGGCTTTTACAAAAACTGGAATTCATAGGAATACGTGGAAAATTACTACACTGGATAGAGGCATTCCTACGACATCGAACTTTCCAAGTGAAGGTTGGCGAAATGACGTCAGATCAACACGAGACTCTCAGTGGTGTGCCACAGGGGTCTGTGCTGGGCCCAGTGCTGTACATTATTTACACCTTTGACCTACCGAGCTGTTTGAAATGTCAGGTTAGCATATTTGCAGATGACACTAAGCTATTTGCAAACCCGGAAACAGACTATGATCAACTACAAGCAGACCTGATTAAAATAGCAAATTGGTCTAAAGAATGGCTTATAAATTTGAATGGCTCGAAATGTACAGTACTACACATTGGAGCTCGTAACCCCCACTTACCATACAAAATAGGCAATTTCCAACTACTGCCAGTCAAGACACAGACAGATTTAGGTGTGACAATTAAAGGGAACTTGAAATGGGATGATCACATAATGGCAATATCAAAAAAAGCTAAGACTTTAATCTATCTAATTAGGAAAGCTTTCAGAATACTAACACCAGAAATGTTGTTAAAAATATATAAAACTTATATAAGACCCATATTGGAGTATGCCTATCAAGTATGGAATCCCTACTTTGTTAAGGACATTGAGCTACTAGAGAAGGTTCAACGCAGTTTCACCAAAGCATCGAGGACATTGAAACATTTTTCTTATGAGAAACGTTTAGAGATACTGAACTTGACATCTTTAAAAGATCGACGGGCTCGTGGTGATTTGATTGAAACATACAAGATCCTGAATGGACATTATGATATTGTCGACCTTCATACAATGTTTAAATTTAACACCAATTCCCGGCTCAGAGGACATAATCTCAAGTTGACTACTGTCCGGTCTCATAACAACCCCTATAAACACTTCTTGAGCAACAGAGTAGTCGAAGCGTGGAATAAACTGCCAAAAGAAATAGTTGCCGCACCAAATTTAAATATATTTAAGAACAAACTTGACAAATATTTTAAAGTTAAAAAATGACTTAGATCATTGGGATATAGGCACACATCAGTTGTTTCAACTGCTTGCCTTATAATACTAAATAATAATAATAATAATAATAAGATCTTAAAAGTAAATTTTATTTCATTATATTTTGATATCTCAAACTGTATATGCTTATACTTTTTTATGAAAAATTATGGTTTAAGTTTTTTGTCATAAAACATAGTCCCACATCATAAATTATAAGGATCATATTGTCAAGAGAAAAGTGAGTATTTAGTAATGGTGATACTTGTAATGGCACTATATATTGGGCCCCTATCTCATTGGCCTTTTACGAGCGTTGTCATTTCCACAGTATCTGTGCAATATCAACATTGCGCTTAAGCAATGTTGAAGTCAAGGATTGTCTACCGTCGAGCGTTAAAGTTGTGACTTCGCTTGTTTTTTTTTTTGTTATTGAATATGTGATATATGAGGTTTCATTTTTTCAACCAAAGCAAACAATAGAGTTTCCCTTTCCCAAGCCTCATAGACAACAACGACGTCAAAGTGGCGTCGCGTCAGCGTTAACGCTGGGACGCTGCGCAGACGTTAGAGAAACGCCAATGCCCGTATATCACCAGTGACCATAGAGACCTTAAAAATTCTACTCAGGATTATTTTTGTATTAATAGGTGGTCATTTTGTATTTTGTTGTGTTTTTAGAAGACGTAAAAGCAAGAAGGACGATGATCCAGACTGGGTGCCGGATTCAGATGTTGAAGAGGAGTTGTCTGCTATGAGTGGTGGTCCCACATATAGAGTGACACGGAATAAATGTAAGTAATCAAATCAAAAATATCAAATTTAGTACTTCTGCCTCTTTAACATCTAAGCATAGATATGCTTGAAACGTATAAGCATAATCATGTTAAAAAACTATTGAGTTTATTTTAATGCACATTTAAAAGGGATTACCGTATAACAGTATTAAACCAATTGGCTATTACAATATTTTTAACTTAAATTAGTGTATTTATCGATTTTATTCTTTACTGCTTACAAGAATAACAAAAAACAAATATATTACAAATAAAAATAATATATTACAGGTGCAAGGTATTGTTTCATGTCATATGCAATGAATTTGTTTAAAATTTGGTTGAAAACAGACATCATTTGCATGTTACTCTGTGTATGTATAAAATAAACTATTGTTTTATATTTGTTTAGAAATAGATAATTTTGAGTATAGATCACTTAGATTCAAATTTTCCAAGTCATATAGTAGATGCACATAATGATTTAAATTTGTTTTATATCTTTCGTTATTCGTTTTTCAGCTATGGAAGAAGATCCAGAACCGAGTGAACCAAAACCCATCTTAAAGTTATCAAAAAAACCGGCCATCAAAAAGAAACGACCGGTGACTATGAAGGCAAGAGAGCCAGTAGTTGCTCATTCAAGGTATTACCATTTTTACATACATACTTAAACTCACGTCTATTTTCGCAGAAGGGGTAGCCAGAGATGCCAGGAGATTCACATTTCGCCTTGTATGGTTCATCTCACGATCTGATATGGGGAGATCCTTTCGGTATATCAGGCACAAATTCCTGATTCCAGGCTGATAATTAATAGAAAAATCCAATATCACTTTGCCCAACCCGGGATTCGTACATAAGACCTCAGCTTTGTAACCATACCGTAGTACAACTTGGCTACTGAAGCAGCTCACCACTTTAAATATTAAATTTACTTACCAGTGTCTAGATTTTATATTATTCCAAATTGCTCTATTAAACAAACTATTTTTCTTTCTTTCACTACATCAATCTACAATACAATAAGGATTATATTTTGTAATGAGCAATTTGGAATTTTAGTGGACATTTATTAACCAGAATATTTTCAGGTATTGTGATTAATGTCCCAGATGATCTATAAATTATTTGTATTGTACAATATTTGGTTGATATCAAAGAAATAAAATCCAAAACAGATATTGTTGGGGGCAAATCATCGATCGATCAAATGATTGACAACATGTTCGTAATATCGGTCTGAATCGTCAAATATACTCAAAAAAGAAATAGCTGCAACTTATTTTTTACCACATACAATGTTCACAATAATTGCTTAACATTTGTATGTGTGTAAACAGCTAGTAAAAGTTGCATTTAGTGTTGAATTCATGCGAGGAAACTAATGCTGCGTTCATACAACTTATGTTTTAGATTTAAGTGTCAATTAGAGAATAACCTGGTACTTTCCTTAAATTTTTATACGACGTATTTTTGCTAGCCTATAGTAATAAATAATAACAGTAATAAGAAATCTGGTAGACGGTTACATAAATACTCCTTTGCCTACAATATTTGTGTGGCGGGTATCAGACGGTATGTGGAACTTTTCGGTCTCATAAACAATAATAAAAATGCATGTTTTATTCTAGGCCACAACCTACCAGTGGTACGGAATCCCCAATAGCAGTGACAACAGCACAAACAAGTATGGGTTTAATAGAAGCTGCGTCTGAACTAAATCAACTTCGGTCAAGAACTTCATTAACTCCTGATGAACAATGGAGGACTTTGGATGCGAGGGACAGGTATGTCTAGAACTTTATTGCAGTTGGAAACCCTTGGGCAAATAACTACCCTCTATGTCTTTATTCACCTGAATAAAAATTTGGTGCTATATGCGACATCAAGCGCAGTAATAAAACTTACTTTTACAGATTCTGTCCAGGATTTGGTTACGTTTCTTAACATCCCGATGTTTTGCTTACTTAACAGCTTTTGTGATAATGCGATGGTTATGTATGATTTTAATTGCTCGGATTTATTTTGTTCAGGATCCTTCGCGCGTGGGGCGGTGCTGGAGCGCGCGTGAAGGTCGGCGGTGCTACCATCGGCACGTGTACTGACATGTGCCCCGAAAAGGAGCGGTTACACAGACAAGCCGAGCATCAAGTAGGTTGCATTACTTTTAAATATTCGCTGAGAAAGTCAAAAACAATGCGGTTTTTTAAATTAATTTAGTAGGCAACAAAAAAAATATATAGGGAAAATAAACAAAATGGTTGGTGCTGAGACAGGTAGTAGCTAGTATTACGTGACCACTGAAAACCAGCGTTGCATTGTGGTTCGCACCGCGGTGCATTATGCTGAATGGTCACATAAGTACCACAGCGATGTGACGCGCAAACTCTCACGTCATTTATATTTTTATTTTTCTTATATTTTTTTTGTATTATAATGTATGTTTGTACGTCGTACTATGTGGCAATAAATGTGTTTTTTGTTTTTATAATTTTTAATCTTCAACTCGTCTGCTATTGTTCGCAGGTGATGACATTAGAGACGGAACCAAACGAGGGTCAGCTGGAGGCGTGGCGCGCCGTGAAGCAGTACAGCCGCAGCTCGGCCGACCAGGAGATCCCCATGTGCTACGAGCTGCGACCAGCGCCAGTGCTCATGAGGACATGCGCGTATTTGCTGCACGAAATCGCTGATACTACGCGACAGGTACAAAATAGTCATCAAATAATGTAATGTTAAAAAGAATATTTATTTTTAAAAAATCTTCAAGATTGATTCTCATTATTTAGTTTTGGAAGTTGAAATGTGATTTGTATTGCAGGTTTCGTTGGCAGATTGGTTCCATTTCATGTGGGATCGGTTTCGCGGTATTCGTAAAGATATCACACAACAAGCACTCTGCTGTGCAGGTAAACAATGACTTTCAAAGTTAATATGAAGTCAAATTTTATACCAACATATAAATACAAAATTGAACTATTTCAGAGTCTATTCGGTTGGTGGAGATATGCGCTCGTTTCCACGCTCACTGCGCGGCTCGCTTGGCCGATCTTGAACACACACAGTTCGACCAGAAACTAAACACGGACAATCTCACCAAATGTCTTCAAACCTTAAAGCACATGTACGCCGACGTAGGTCCCGAAAAGAAACCACAAGAGGCAGAATTCAGAGGATATATCGCGTTACTTAACCTCGGTGACGCTAACTTTTGGTGGGAAGTAAGTACCACATCAAAAAATAAACAATTGGCTTTTACTCTACAATTTGCTAACAATATTCTTATGAATTTCAGATCAAGCAGTTACCTTTAGACATCCAGAAGTCAGAACCAATTATGTTTGCCATGAAAGTGTTTAATGCACTCGATAACAATAATTATGTGAGATTCTTTCGCCTCATCAAAGAGAGGGCCACATATCTGCAAGCGTGCATACTGTTGCGATATTTCAATGACGTACGGGCACGTGCGTTGGCGAGAATAGTTAAAGCTTACGCACCAAGAGGAGGTTCACGATTCCCCGCCGAAGAATTGATAAACGCATTGGCTTTTGAATCACTGGAAAGTATGAAATCTTTTATAAGCCATTATGGCCTTCGATTAGCAAGAACAGATGATTCAGATGTTTCCGTTATCCTGGATAGAAACCAATTCATTGAAGACAGTGATCCTTATCCAATAGCGAGATCTATACATCTTATCGAATCGAAAAGAAAAAGTAAAGTAAGTGATGTGATTGCTGGAGGTCAATTACCTCAAATGGATTATAAAAATCATTCCCTTTACAGTAGTTTTGGTAAAGACGGACGGTTGAAACCAAGTGCTTTGTTCGCGGAGGACCAAGGCTATAATACAACAAACGACACAAATAAAGATCTGCAACTGTTAAAATCTGAAGTAAATAAGTTGTCTCAAGGTATTAAAGGTTTCAGTAATGTAGATAAAATGGCTGAAAGTGGAGGGAAATCTGAAAACATGGTGAATTTGTTTGCAAAACCAGATATAAAAACACAAATTCAGAAACCTGTGGAAACTCTCGGTAAGGAAAATACCAACAGCGGATCTAAACTATTTTCCTTTAAACCTGCAATTCCTGTAGCACCATTAGAAGTAATTAAGAATTCTCCAGAAAAGATATTTGATGCTGATCCTAAGAAAATATTTTCGTTTTCTAAACCTCAAGAAACTTTAAACACTAATTTGATTCCACTTAAAGATACAAGAAACTCTGCTACTACTACAGTAGTAAAAAGTTTATTTGAGACCAAAACATCAACAGAAACAAAGAATATTTTTGGACGACTAGGAAACAAAGGTGATGTGTCTCAAAGCCCAAAAAATGTTTTTGCAGTGTCTGAAAATAATATTTTCAAAAAGACAGAGAAACCAGAAAACATTTTCAACCAACCAGCTTCAAATTCAGTAAAAAGCACTAATTTATTTGGTCCAGTTCTAAACACGGAAAAAAAGGAAAATTCCGAAAATGTTTTTGGTGCTAAAAATATATTTTCGAATAATAAAAATAATGTGTTTGCTAAACCTGACACCACTTTTAAATTAGAAAACGTGAAAGGAGGTAATATCTTTGCAAAGCCTCCACCAGTAGAAAAAAAAGATGAAATACAGCGCCCGTCTGATATTTTTGGGTCATTTGGAAAAAAAGAGAATAACCCATTCACCAAACCAGCAGTTGGTTCAATATTCGTCCCAAATGGAGATAGCGGCAATAACAAATTATCGCCAGGAAGTTTCTTTAAAAATGCAACAAGTGCTATACCCACAAATGGCTCAAATGATCAAACTTATTCCATATTTAATAGCAAAAATAAAGCTCAATCAGTTGCTGATAGTATATTAAAATCGGTAAACAATGTTAAAAACGATGTATATGAATTTGATCAAAACGAAGAAGAAAATAAGCAAGAAGCATTGCGCCGTTTTAATGAAGAAAGAATGAAGGAGCAAGAAATGAAGTTACAACAAAAGTTAAAAGAAGAGGAAGAGAGAAGGTTGCGTGAAGCAGAAGCACGTAAAAAACAAGAGGAGCTTATTAGACAGGCTGAAGAAAAGCGTAAACGAGATGAAGAGGCTCGTAAAAGACAAGAAGAGATGACGAAACAGATTGAAGAAAAGCGTAAACAAGAAGAAAAACGAAAACAAGAGGAATTAAAAAAGAAACTAGAAGAAGAAAGGCAAGCTGAAATTAAGCGGAAGAAAGAAGAAGAGAAAAGATTTAGAGAGGCAGTAGAAAAAGAAACCAAAGTTATTGTTGACGAACTGATACAAGAAGTTACAAATGATGTCGTTTGTGTCACAATAAAAGAAGAAAGTGAAGAATTGGATAAGACCGTCAAGTATGCTGCCATTGTTACAGAGGAAATTTTGACAGAAATTACAAATGAAATTTGCCATTTAGAAATGAAGGCTGAAAAATATTGGACGGATAAAACAATGCGCAAATGGTTCAGTGTGTGGAAGAAGAATTATTTAAGGAACTATAAACGACGCTGTCTTTTAGATGACACTCCAGTGTGGCTATGTGAAAAAACTCCCATAGAGGAAGCAACCCATTTGCGACGATCTATTGAAAAAGATACATTAAAAAATATGCAAGCTATTCATAACGGATATAGATTTACTGGCGAACTAAAACTTATACCTCCACCTGAACCATACAACATGATGGAATTAATCCGATCTCCATTGTTGAAACGAATGAAACAAATCAATTATCCATATGATAAATGTTTCTTTTGGAAGGTGACATTAGTATCCCCTGGACAAATGAAATGGTTACACAGAAAGATCGAAATCGATAAGTGGCTGATAGATGCTTTTTGGGATAAAGAGACTCATGAATCAGACAGTATTATACATGTTAACAAGGTATCATGGAATCATTTGATGGATTTCGCGATATCAGTGGGTCTGACATGCACAGATAGAAGGAATGGCTGTGAGGAGGCGATTGAGGGCACTAACGCAATTCTATTCTATGCTATTGAAAACGAATATAATATAGTGCAGAGGATAGACGATATCTTAAAGCAAAAATATCCATACCAGTCAGTTCCGGTCGCTGTTGTGATGGGCAAGTCCGATGATATATCGCTGTATTACACTATACACAAGGTGTTGAGTAATTATCTTCAGAGTAATGTAATATCTGCATTTCAGATATTTACCGTAGAATCTGAGAATATCGGCCAAACATTGAATGCGTCTACAAAAAGTGCTTTGAAATGGCTAGCAAAAAAATATCCCGAAATCCCGCCTCTAGAAATTGATTTACTTAAGTCTATATGCCAAAGGTATCTTGGAAATGAAATATGGTGCAAATTAAAGGTAGAAAAAGACAATAGGATGAATCAAGTTCTCAAAGATTTGAGCAAATTGATCAAATGTTACAATATCGCAGTTGAAAAATTAACTGATGTAATAACTAATGAAAGATATTTCAATTATCCCTCATTCCCGCTAGAGTTTAAAAAATATTTAGATAATACTTCACCTTTCCCTAAACCTTACGAATTTATACCCAGTAACGTAAAAAACTCAGAAAACACATCAGCAATAAAGGATTTGTTGAAAAGGTTAATGTTGCCTAGCCCTTCTAATTTATTCAGCCCGATGAGTGTTTGCAACATGCAGCAACAGATACGAGATTATTGCTATCAAATAGGTTGGTTTGAGAATCCTGAAGAAGTAGTCTGCAAAGTAATCACTGTGCTACCAAATCAACTTGTAGATGTGAACAGCTCCTGCGAAAACTTCATGAAATATTTTACACACTATGATCTTATAGACATCCTGAATATAATAGTGTATGAAAAGATTAGAAGACTTGATAGTTTTGATAATAGATTTGCTATTTATGAAAAAGCTGTGTTAGAAGATTATCGAAATGCCGATTGGTTATACGACAGCGGCATCTTATCAGAAGTCAAACACAAAGCCTTGGAGTATGAAGATGATGTAGACATTTTTCTGCAAGCAAAGCGACGTAAAATTGCCATGGATTCCTTTGAATATCTCATGTTAGAAGATAAAGATAAGACATTAGTAGAAGAAAAGATAAAGGCTGCAGACGAAAGCATTACTAAATATAGCAACTGTACTGAGGCTGTGAAACAGCTTGAGATCCAACTCGAAGAAGAAAGGAAGAAATCTATTGATTTTGAGAATATGCTGAGGGCTGCACTCTCTGATGTATAATGTATTTTTGCATGAATTAAGTAAAATGTAATAAGAAAATGATTTCATTAACAATTTTTTTTATTTTACCCTTTCACATCACCTCTTTATTTTTGAAGCCTTAGCATGCTCTATATTTCTGCTATTGCTAATTGACCCCCACAGAATATGTGAACAAAATTTTGACACCATATATTATAACCATTTTTCACCTCAAAAATTACACACACGAAATTGAGTGTTCAGTTTATACTTTATAAGGGTTCGTTAAAAAAAAATCACTGCATAGATTACACGACATTGTATAAAAATATTAGCCGAGCGGCTTTGCTAAATTTGTGAAATGTTATCATCAACTCCACTTGCTAATTGTGATTGCTATTGTTATTGACTCCAACACTATGGTAAAAAAATAATAAGTATGTTTTAAAATACATGAAACCAGCAAAGTAGATGCAAAACCCAAATAGTCTAGAGTCTAGACGACAAGTTAAAAATGGTCTTAAATAGATATACTCCTCTTAAAATTATGTGCGATAGCTCATTGGATCTTGAATGACGCCTAGAAAAATGTGCCAAAAATTAGTATAAGCACATAAAAAATTTTACAATTAAAGATGAAAAAAATGGCATTCGTTTTTTGGCAATATTTCATAAACTATTAATATTTAAGAAATTTCAAAAGATTCTGAAAGAGGAAGAAATTTCCAATAAAAAACTCCTAACTCCCGGAACTCTATCTCCATTATTTATAATTTTAATTTAAAGCTGAAAATAGGTCTGCGCGTGACATTTTTTTTATTAACTTTTGTAATTTTTAAATACACGTTTTTGGCACATGGTTCTAGGCGTCATTCCGGATCCAATCAGCTATCGCACATAACTTAAAGAGGAGTATATCTATTTTAGACCATTTTCAACTTGATGACTAGACTAAAATGATTGTATTTATATATTATATATGCATGAATGAAATATATTGCTTTGTTATAGATGTGAATATTTGTGATAGTTTGCAGTTACAGTATTTTAGTCTTGTATATTGACAAATTATTTATAAAGTAAAAAGAAACAGTAAATTAGAAATGTTTAATTAATCTTTAGTATCAGGAGGTTGCACAACTTTTAAACAAGCATCAACAAATTCTGTAAAAATTGGCTCCTGCATGTACTCTTGAATCAATTCATCAGGATATGGAGACTGGTCCAACAATTCTAATATTTTCCTTACATGTGGATTTTCTAAGCATTCCTTTACTTCCTTGGATTCCTCTGTAAATAAACAGGTAATTATTATCAATGTGTTATTATATATTAAAATTGGTGGGATGAAAAACCTAACCTAAATAAAGCAGTGCCAATAGCTGGACTTAAACTATGCCATCAGAGTATCAGGTGGCCCATTGCTTGTTTCATGTTTGCCTTTTATTCCATAATAAAAGTAGTAAGTATAAAGTAGAGTCATTGGTATGACTTGATACAATCTCAATAAATATATGATGTACTATTATTTATTTCATATTTCTCCATGGTGATTATCCAGAGAGATTAAGGAAGAAATACCTATATGGATGAAAAAGTTTACCAAGTAATTTTAATTTTTCATGTGGCACTGTATCTTCTGTTGGATATTCATAGTTTTTATTTTGTACTGTCCTAGTATTATCTTGTTTAGGTGGTTCTGGCGGTGAGCATGGATCCAGTTTGTGTTTTTTATAACAGGGTACCGAACAACTGAAATCAAAAGCTTTTTAAGAAAAGAATCAACATAATTAAAAAAATAATTAATTAATACATAAATTTTAATTGACTTGAAATTTTTGTTTACCTACTTATAAGTTATAGTATATATAAAAGACTTACTAGGGCTCCCGACACACAGGGCATTTGTATTTTGCTTCGTTATCACAATGCTTACAAGTCATTTTTTAAATTAATACAATATGATTTCAATCAATGTATAACCACCCTCGTGACATTAAAATAATATTCTGTGATTCTTCTGTGGATTGTTTTCAATTCAGTTCTTATTTTTATGGCCTGCGGATTGCACAGTAGATTTATTTCAGTTTTATTTGGTTTTATTAATGTCACAAGTCAAAACTAATTTTTAGGTTATGTGATTATGTCACAGACTAAAAACGAAGAGAAGGTTTCGAGATATTTTTATGAATAAGTCAAAGGAATCGCAATACATACAGCCTCGTTTTTTCGTGCCAGATTAAACATTTATCTCATAGACAGAGCAGAGTACTTTATCTTTAATATTCACATGCAGAATCTTTTACTTCTTAGCATGTGCACAATCTGGTGCGGATGGAGTAACCGCTATAACGCAGTATGCAGATATGCACCGTACAGTCAGTACATCGTAGAGTCGCTGCTGACTGGACTACAGTGCGTAAAAGCTGTAGATGTGAGAATTGTGACAGAGAGTAATGATAAAGTGAACCTTTAATAATACATATTATTTTGTTTCTTTCTGGATCCTACCCTAATATATATTTTGTCAAGATGTTGAAAGGTTTGTCATGAATCAGAATTTATTGGTTTATTCCTTCTGATTTTGGTCGCTTAACAAATCATTATCATCATCATCATTTCAGCCACAGGAAGTCCACTGGTGAACATAGGCCTCACCCAAGGATCTTCCGACGTGTTGGAAGCGGCCAAATACTTAGCAAATACTTTAATATAATTATTTTCTATTGGATAGGTAGTGAACTTTCAGGCACATATTAAGGTGTTTGGGTATTCCAGGAACAAAAAAATAACACCGAACAGTCACACACACATAATCTTGACCCCACACTAAGATCGAGTCTTGTGTCGTGGGTATCAGGAACTACTAGAGACTTTTTGGTCTCACAAACACCCAGACCCGAAAGAAATATTTGTGGGCCGCACAAACATTTTTCTCGGTGCAGGGATCGAACCCGCGCCCTCTCGTTTCACAGGCGGCGTCTAAGCAACTGCGCCACGGAGGCTGTCAAATGAGGAAACTTCTTATTCCAAGTATTGTATGACTGTCGTTTTCTGATATTTTGTTTATATTGTATTCCACTGGTAGGCAAAGACCTCCTCCATTGTCCTCCTCTTGATTCTGTCCTTGGCGACTTCTTTCCATTTTGTCTCGATTGCATCCAACTCGCGTTTACACCGCATTTTCGATCTTCGGCATTTTCTCCGGCCATTCGCGGGACTGCCTCGGTGGCGTAGTTGTAATAGGGTATGGATAAATCAGATCATATTGGATTTTTCTACTCATTATCAGCCCAGATTCAGAAATTTATGCCCGATATAGCGATAGGTTCGCCACCTACCACATCGTAGGATACCTACCACATACAAGGCGAAATGTGGGTGTCCTGGCACCTCTGCCTACCCCTTCTGTGAAAAAGGCGTGAGTTTATGTATGTTTGTATTCGCGGGAAACCAGCTTTTTAATGTAGCGGCCTTGCGCCCTTCATGCACAATGTGAGTTTTTGAGCGTAGTTCAGTATTTAGGATGCGGTCCATCAGTCTGACACCTAGACTAATACTTCCAAGAATTTTCGGTTAGTTTTATTACTCGAATTTCCTGGACATACCATGCCAAGTGATGAGTATGATGAGTAGAGATCCCTCAATTGGATGTGAATGTTTCCATGTCTATTTATTCGCTAAGAAATTGGTGCAGCCATAGAGTGGGACACGGCCGGATGACCGTAAGGGTGTCAGAAATATGTTGGTTAAGGTTAAGGTGCCAGTGCTGGAGTTTGGATGTCAGATATATGGCACCGTACTTTCACCAGTGTCTTCGGCGCCTTAGCAATCACGCCTTGGGGTTCGGGCGTCGCGCTGTTAGGTACAGAACTGTTAGTGCACAGTGAAAATAATTATAATAAGCGAAATCTGCTTGTTTCTTACTACCGTCAAATTAGTAAAATAATTGTATCGGGAGCGTACAAGTTGCGCTGTGTGCGGTCGATTTCGGTGGTTGAATTCCTGTGTGAATTATCCTTTTTTGGTGCTCTCTAGATACTGAAGCATGCTTGATTAGTACGTAAGAAGATATAAAATATTGAGTGTAAGTTAAGCAGTTAAATTATTTTAGTAAGGAATCGAAATCTTGGACGGGTGTTTATGTGTTTTTAATTGATGTGAGTGAAAATTCGTCAATTCATTTGAGCACGGAAAAAATGGAATTATGAGGTATGTGTTTGTCTTTTATCTCTAATTTTCAATAAATATGTACCTACTAATTTGTGATCGGTGAATATATTATTAACAAAAGCTCCTTAAGACAAAGTTGAACCTGGATCATATCAGCCGACTCGTTATGGTAGCATCTTCATGCCCACCATGTGCTGACATAATGACTCCTCAAAATATATAATAATACTAGGTCTTAAAAACAGCAAAAAGATCAACACGTACCTACTATATGGGTACCTTTAACAGTGATTTAGATAGTGCTTGTAAGTATTTATCTATGTCAGCCCATATACGTCCCACTGCAGGGTATGAGCCTCCTCTGTAATCGAGAGTACCATTGAGATTGGTTAGGGTATATAGTACACCACGCTGACCTGAAGCGGGTTGGCGGACTTTGCAAACGAAAAACAATAATCATACAAATCGCTATAGTGTGCAGGGGCCCGTATCGTATATAAACTTCGATCATCCGAAGTTTCGAACTTCGTTTCGGATTAATATAGTAGGGCCCCAGGTCCCTTCGCAATGTTTTCTTTTACCGTTGAAGTGCGTGGTGATTGACTATCAATACACCCATGACTTTGAAAAGTCAAAGGTGAGCCTTGGATTTGGAACCCGCGACCTCCGTGAACATGTTGGCAGCTGCTTCTGGTCCGTTTACCAACAGGCCACCACGCACTTATACACGTATGTACTTACGCACTTGCGTAAGTATTTATACACAGCGTTGGCACTGTGTTACTAGATCAGTTCCATAGGCGTAAAGTGTGTCCCTATTCAATTGCTAACTTACCTGTTAGTTTCATACAGAACATAATTTCTAACACCGTAAAAATGACAAAGAGCTGTGAGGTGAACAAGTAAAACAGGAATAATGAAAGTCAACGATAATTTTGTACTTTATTCACACTAGAATAAATATGTACATACTTCACATCTCATTATCCTAAAAATAATTACTTTGTGATTATAATATTAACTTACAATTTGTTCTTAAATTATATAGATTTTTTTTATAAAAATACAACAGTTCCATGTACAGACTTAAAGTACATTGATTTTTGGGTGGTTTGATAACAATATTTTAGACTGTTTAATCTAGTTACCTTAGCGTATAAGAAATACTTTATCCATTTAATCTAATACGCGGTATTTTGCAAATGATATTGAGGTACATAAATATCACGGCTTCCAAAAACAGTGCATCAGAATAATATTACACTAATTATTGATCTTTGACTATATAAATCGTCACCCGATAAAAGTCTAGACCCTAGTATGTATGAGTTTTCAAAAAATGTATTTCGCCGTAAACCGTAAAAATATATACCAAATTTTAGTTTTAGTTTTGCACTGTTTTCGGAAGTAGAGATATGAAATTAGTTTTAATGGCACGTAATGTACCAACATTGTATAGATTTTATCATTTATGTGTTTTACTTTATATTGTTTTTAGAATTTAAATTTTTCGTTCGTAGAGGGAGCGGCCAGTTCTAATGTATATTAAGTACCTAAGCATTTACGTATTGCATTTGTATTACAAATTATTACGAAACGCTACTAGGTGTACTGCGCTCGAAACCAGTTCATGTGCCAATTAACACATTTACATACAAATATACAGGTTTACAGCTTCTGTTTATATTTTGTGTTCAAAATACCATAGTCCCCACTACATGATATACAAGCAGTATCGGCATTTCATTGCGCTGACAAGATGATATGTAACAATATGTCCAATTGTTACTTTGGCTGCAATGTCCTTCAAAACGAAATACAATACTGTTTACATTGCTGTTTGGCCTAAGAAATAGATATTGACACTAAATAAAGGTATTAATATTGCCTTTTAGTTCTCTTCTTTATGTCGTTCTATGACGTCACGCTTAAGCGTTTACTCGATGTTTTATCGGCAATATGTTAATATTATTACTTTGTACTTATTACGCTTTAGTAATTTGATACATATTGCTATAGATTCAAAATTATTTTGATTTTGAAAAAATCTATATCATTCATAATTATTAATTTTTAACACTTCCTAACAAGTTGTCCGGTTACCAGTTACTACTAACAGAAGCTGTTCTGATCTGGATTCGTATCGTATAAGAATATAATTTAAGTATACATAGAAATATAATGCCATTTATATCAAACAATATGATATATTAATTTATTTATAAATAATGTACTTTATTAAACTTTATTGTAACGAGGTATCACATAATAGCGTATAGGGAAATAATTTGGGATTATAACTAAGAAGTGCATTGGCGTGAAAGGCGCGAGCTGGACTGCCCAGACTTGTCATAATCGGAGATTTGACGCAACGGATATTCGCACAATGTTGATCAATTAAGACCTCTTTAAAGCCCCAATTACAGGTGAGAATTTGTCGTCTCGAAGATACGATTTTTGTAAGGACTTAAAAAAGTTACATTTTGTAAAACAATGTCAGAACACTATAATTTATGGCGGTTATGTCATGCGATTCTCGTTGCGAGAAACTCTCCTATGGCGCTTAACTGCCAGCGGACACCGGGACGGAATGGCAAGGGGTTCTGTTTTTTTTTTTTACAATGAATTTTCTACTCACTTATCTGGTAGAAATACGACATAAATTCCAATGATTTAAATTGATGCCAGCCATCGAAAGAGATTTCTTGAAACGGCATCGGCGAGTGCTCCAAGGGATATCCCGGTGGGATATCGCGGCGGACTGCGGTATGCCACGGCATGCCGAAGACTGCCGGTACATGCCTCGGGATGAGGCAGTTCAAGCGGAGCTAATCATCTACGATTTCCTACCGCCCGAATTCCTTTTTTGTCAAAAAATTTAGGTTCACTTGCACAAACTAATTTTACCAATACCTTTGCCTTTGAATATATCATCGCCATACATTGCAAAGGTATTGGCAAAGTTGGTTTCTGCAACTGAACCTTAGAATAGTTTATTCTCTCTTCATAATTTATCACATTGGATATGAAATGTATATCAAGCAGTAGGTGTTGTCGAAGCACATTTCGGAGTACTCCGCATTGTTTCACGGGATGTCGTGGTAGGCCAACAGAATACTACAGTGAGTAAGCAGCTGACCGTTGGCAAAATCCCTTGCATTCCGTCCGGGTGTGCGTAGGCCTTAAGTCAACATAAATTGTCGCGTGGCAGTGAGCTCGCGAGTGATCCTGCTAGTATTGGTAGCGCAGTGTACGTACTACAGTTCTTCGTGCGCGGCGGGCTTGTTGTCGCTGACGTAGTAGTGGAGGGGCGGCGGCGGCGCGCCCGCGTCGGCGGCGGCGAGCGCGGTGTAGCGCGCGCGGAGGTGGTGCGCAGACGCTTTCGGTTGCCGTGATCGTGTGAATATGCCCTTCTTGTTGCCTCCCACGCGGGTTATTGCTGGTGAAGGGTTGGAGGATGTTAAAAGCAATAAAGATATGTTCTTCGGTGTGAAAAAAGGTCAAGCGGTTAAGAAGTAACATTTATAAATAATAAATACACCCAACAGTCACATACATAGTCCTGACTCCACATTAATATCAATTAGGTCTTGTGTCCTGGGTATCAGAAACTATGAGAGACTTTTCGGTTTCAAACATCCAGATGCGAGACAAGTATTTGTGGGCCTCACAAACTTTCGTCTTGGTGCGGGGATCGAACCCGCGGCCTCTCGTTTCACAGTCAGCGTCTAACCATCTGCGCCATGGAGGCTGCCAATTTATGTTAGAGTAAGTTTTGAGTTGTCATGTGTCACACATAGCTTGACGAACGATGAAGTCACTAGTTAATATGATGCAAGCGTGGATTTTATTCCCAATAAGTTAAGATGTAATAATAATTAATATGTTCTGTACATTTCTTACTCTTTTAAATTCGTCATAAAGTACTGTTTATTTTAAGTAAAAACTAAGAGCGCTTTTCAAAGTCTGTTTTGGTGAAATAATATGAGGGTAGGACTAATAAAGTAAATATTATTTCAGGCTATGGGATTATTTATGAAAGTACTATAATAGCAAAATATACTACATAGCCACTTACTTTGTGCAGTCTTAAAATCAGCAAAGTTCCAGATGAACTCTCCAACGAAGAAGCCGGCTTGTCGCAGTCGGTCGAACGCCTTGAAATGCTCCGACATGAGCGCCACCTGGTACTCCTCCGACCAAACGTACTCAGGGTACTAGAAACAAAAAAGGCATTAAGTAAAACCTAAATAATAAATACGTGATCAAGTTATCCTCAAACAAAAAAAAACAGCGTCTGTACTAAATTCGTATTTTATCACATCGTTAAAAGACTATCCATTTCCTGTGAAGGCATTAAACGAGCCAAAGCTATAGTAATTTTCAGAACCATCACGTCCTCGCTATAAACATCTCTATTCCATCATGAGCCGTTGAAGGGCTCCAGAGATAGAGCACCTCTTAGAGCATCCAAATCACCCCATGTTTTCGCGATTTTTCATAGCTTTCGAATTATGAATTTTTGTCTAAATTATTAAGAATTTTCTATCTGAATAACTAAATATTGTTTTAAAAGAAACAAGAAGACTTTTTAATTTTTTTTCTGTCTCTAATTTGCATTAATTGTACTATCTATTTCAAATAAATACCACCATTTATTGTAAACAATACCAATAATTTATTTTAAATCTAGGCACTTACTAAATGCAATCCGGCGACAGTGTCAGCGCCGTACTCTGTCATGATGACGGGCTTGTTGTGTTTGCGGTGGAAGGCGGTGGCCTCCTCCACCACTGAGTTAGCGATGTTGGTCAGGACGCCCGTGTTCTGGTACCAGCCGTTGTACCGGTTGAAACATATCACGTCCAGGTGCTGACCCTGGAACAAATGTCGATGTTTTGTCATTTCATTTTTCGTATACCTTGGGAATCAGGATAACTTTAATATTCTTTTAGTGGTTCCTTCCCCCTTCAGCCACAGGAATTTTACTCCTGATTCCTGAATATAGGCCTCCCTCAAGAATATTGATATCGACCTGTTGAAGAGACCTGTATCTAGGGACGTCTGGCGACCTTAACTAGTGTTGGTCGTCCACCTTGTAGGCTGACTTCCGACACTTTGCTCAGGTCATATAAGTTGTTGAGTTTTATTTTGAAACCTACTTTATTAATATTTCAAAGATTTGGGAATATTTCTTTTCAACATTTTCTAACCATGTGGCAAGTATAATTAACTTATGCCCGAATACTGGAACGCCATTCAAATAATAAGTTGCTCTTAACAGCGCACGGCCCACTTAGCCAGTACATTTAATTGGGATTAACGTAGTTAAGCGCCATTTATATTTAAATTGCGTTCCAGTATTTGAGCGTTAAGGTTTCATTAGTTTCGGACTATTGTGTGATTATTCCGAATTAAAAAAATGTTGTCTTTTTGTTTTAGAAGTGAATAATAGTATATTTAGTTATGGGCATTATATTCAATAATGTATGCAAATTCACATCAGTTTCCAGTATCGATTATGCTCGCATTCTCAGAACTCATACATCATTCATATTCATTACACTTCACACATGTTCCGCCGGGTCTAAAGAAACGTGTTCCATTCATGTTCTGATAATATTCTTTATTTTTTTCTAGATACCATCGGCATTTAATCAATGTTGGAAGATCAAACATCAAAAAGTAATTCGTTTTTATGATTTATAATTGTTGTTAATATAAAACTAGCCGTGTGATAGATATTTCTATTATCTTCTTTACAATCTCAATTATAATTTCCCTGACACTAAGCTTATCATGTGATACACTTCAATAATTTTTAATCCCTATTAACTAATTAATTGATTAAATGGGATTATTTTCCGGTGCCGTGCTTGAGTTGTAAATGAACTATGCGTTGTCTGCCCTCCAGATGTCGCTTTTTTTGGTAATTTCTTGATGCTAGTGCTTAGTGCTTAGTGCGCATTAAACGATAGGCTTATTATCAACTTAGTTTTTTTTCCATGAATGGCGAGATGAGCATTCCTGATCATAACTGATACGACCGCTCATGAACAGTAGCAAAACCAAACAAAGCCTTGGATTACAATTTAATAGGCTTTCCATTGCGCATGCGAGACATAAGATGTTAAGAGCGTATACACCTTGCGCGCAAAGTCAACTATAGGTATTTCTTCGTTAATTTCATGCACACATAAGCGACCAAAGCTGTGTGCGTAGAGCTGCCGCGTCGGCTCGCTATACAATCGGCACAAACAACTTTGATCCGTGCGCTTCAAATATTCAATTGAAATGTAACTGTAATATAATATCATAAAAATATTTTATTTGCATTATAAGTAGACAAATATTACTGTGCAAGCAAAGAATAATACAAATTTAGATACTAATCATATTTTCGTTATTATTACATTGTTAAGTTGCATTCAAATCAGTGTTCAATCAGTAGACACTACGGACGTTTTATTAATCATTTCGTGTTCGAACACATAAATAGTGTTAGGGGCCTTACAACCCCTTACAATTACGAAATATATTTAATTTTATATTACAATACATAGCATAATTTAGCCTCGGAATTACCTCCCATTATATTACCTGAAACATAATTTATACTCACTACAAAATCATTGTAGGTAATAAAAATAATTAAATATTTTACTACCAAAGTACTAAGATGTGGTAATCGCATTCCGCGCGTGGCTATTTTTACTACGCGCGGCATAATCGACTGCAGCCAGGCCGGAGCGACGAGCGATACGTCCTCCCTCTAGAAGGCCTTGCGGCGGTCTGATTTGGTCCACGTCGGACAGCGTGTTTTATAGTGGTTTTTAAAATATTTGTAGAAAACATGAAAACTAATTTTGTTGAAATATAAAAATTGTAATTTATTGATAAGATGTTCTTCTATTATAATATGCAATTGCTATAAAAAATTATGTACGATAAGTTGGTGAAAAAAAAATGTTCTTGACGAGAGTTTCTGAATAATTTCGCATTGTTTAAATTTTTATGTTTCAGGAACTAAACACAAAAAGATTATTTTTCTCAGCAAAATCCCTCCATAAGGCTCTTATTAGTCTAATAATATTTTTATTTTCATCTTTTATTTAGTGGTTTCGGATATCTTAAGCTTCTAAATTGCCATTTAAAGCCTAAATAACGAAACTTGTGTTCAGTAATCCTTATAGTACTCACAAATTATCCATCAATCTATAATGATTTCCACCAAAATCCCTAGATGACAACCTTTTCTAAAATAAATACTAATTATTTTTCCTTTAAATTGTTTATTGGTGGCTATTAACTCATTTGAAAAGTCCTGTTTTTAAGCCAAAAAGCGCGCACAGGGTATAAACGCTCTTAAGTCTCAATATGTCTAGAAGTTACTCGGGCTACAATGTCCTGCAATCCGAAACACAACAGTGCATTTAGACTGCTGTTTGGGGGGAGAAATAGAAATTGTGATGGTCCTACCCAGGCGGTCTCTCACGTATGAGAGACGTACCACCAGTAAAATTAGGTATTGTATTGTATACTAATTGTTGCATTTAGGTAAGAATAACATTGTAGTTTAGCAACATAAAGAAAGAAGATTAATGCGAAAATTCCACGAAATGTATATTAATATACTTTGTAGTACACTCAACGATAGTATTACTGTTTAGGAACATTCATGTCCTGAATATTAACCTTACGAAACTGTAAATGTAGAAATATGCTGTAAAATTTTATAACTTCTGAAGACCTTGAGGCTTGTGCGTTTCGTGCACTTTATGTAATTAGTACCGTTCTGTTAAGTTACAATAATATATTTGCGAATATTTTTTTGATACATGATAATATTTTATTAATGTTTCCAAAACTCATTAAAAATAGTAAATACCATCAAAATAGCCTAAATAAGTGAACATACTTCAAATCTAAACTATAATACAATAAGGTCTATATTTCACTGGCAAAGTCTGTTTCTATCGGCGGTAGTTTACTCGTTTCTGCACGTATTTACATTGTCTATGTAACTTACTTAAACGGTACGTCTATCCAATGTTATTGAGAGAACATATAATAGTCGTTTGGGTACACGTAATACATATTTAGATATTGTTAGCACCTCGTGCAGGGTATTACGTTTATTGGCGTGACTGTTTTCACGGTCACTGTTAGTAAACTGTTGCACGAACGCAAGAACTATAAAGAAATAGGTAAACTTAAGTATCTATTTCTCAAGCATACAAGTGTCTATAATATGTTGCGGAATTTTATCTGGATGTGAATTTTAAAACTCAGTCTTCTTAGCCTGAATGGCATAGACAAGTTAGTCGTGATTCGATAGTCTATGGCTATGTTATCTATATCTATACATATAATAAACTAGTGACCCAGCTCCGTCTGGGTGCAAATACATTGTGACTCCAGTCCACATTTCCCCGTTTTCGAAACATTTTTCGATTAAAGTTATATAGCCTATAGCATTTCTCGTTAAGTTGCCTATCCAACACATTTTTCTTTCCCATCGATCAGTTAGTACCTGAAATTAGTGGGCACAGACCAACAAACAAATTCTTAAGCTTTATATATCAAGTAAAGATAGATTTGTAACCGAAAAACGGACAAAAACGGTTTAGCGAATTTAAATTAAATTTGGAATGGATAGCTGACAACATAGATTAAGACAAAGCCTACTTTTAAGAAAAAATTAGGGTTCCCGTGTGATGAGATAGGATTTAAAAGTAAAGCTGACCCCTAGTTGATGATACATGTTTATCAGATCTAGGCGTAGTGCTATCACGTACTTTTTTATTGCTACTAATCCCTAGGCATAATACGTATTTTACATGGCGTTTTCCTTATCTAAGACTTTTCTTTTTAAACATCTATGTATTTAATATTTTTATACATGTACTTACGGATCGGTCGTTGTTGGAATGCTGTGATATCGCGATGGTGACAGGTCTCGAAAGATCCATGGATTTCACGTGCCTTACCACCTCGCTGCAATGCACAGAAATAATATTACACATAGTAAAATTATTGAGTTTAATGTAACATACATATATATAAATAAGAAAAATGTTCGCAATAGAAATAAATAATATTTGCAAATTTTCGTGAGATATTTTCTTGAATAACGATTATAGTGTAAATACGGAAGCTGAGATACCTATCATGTAGTTGGTAAATGGCATTTTCGTGTAACTAATAGTGAAACAATTATACATACATACATAAACTCACGCCTATATCCCAGAAGGGGTAGGCAGAGGTGCCAGGGCACCCACATTTCGCCTTGCATGTTCCGTCCCACAATGTGATAGGTGGCGAGCCTATCGCCATATCGGGCACAAATTCCTGACTCTGGGCTGATAATGAATAGAAAAATCCAATATCACTTTGCCCAACCCGGGATTCGAACCCGAGACCTTAGCTTTGTATCCGTACTGTAGTGCAACTACGCCACCGAGGCAGTCAGTGAAACAATTATATTACCAATAAACACGATATCATATTAAATATAACTCAAAAACAAGTCAATTTAATGTAACAGCGATGTCAATCATCAATAAAAATTAAAATCATTTCAACTTGAATGCACCACATAACAGATCTAACAGATTCCGTCAATCATGGAAATAATTAATTCGGACCCCCTAACAGAAAAAAATGGGTATATAATGTGGGTAGGTAATAAGAGTTGGTACCCAAAGTAAGCGTCGGCCAGCTTGTTAGCGGACCGCGGCTCGTTGGATATGGACCACATCACTACGCTCGGGTGGTTCTTGTCGCGTCGAATCAATTCTGTCAGGGACTGCTTGTGCTTCGCTAACAGAGCTGATGAGAATACACTGTAAGAGAAATAACAAAATATATATTTTTTAAAATATTTCTCATCATTATCATACTTATTTCAGCTACCGGAAGTCCACTGCTGAACATAGGCCTCCCCCAAGGGTCTCTAGAAAATTAATATATTAAATATTTAAACAACTGTTACATATTTATTATTATTAGCTAGTTTGTTGTGTAAGCTATTCAAAATATAATATATCCAATCTTTGATGTGCATATATATAATTGTATCTCTCTATCCTCTAAAGGAAAGGCAGACGGGTATTGGTTCTTCGAATTTTATTTTATTCCCAAGGAATAACTAAAAGCTAACCATTTATGTTGGTAACCATTAATCCCATTACAACGAAACTCACATACGATACTTATGAAAATTTAAAACAGTCATAATTTCTTAATGGCACCCAACGTGGTGCCCTGTATTAATGTTTTGAAAAATGCATCTAATTAATTTATTAATATTAGTATCGATAACTCACTCGGTATCAACACTGGGGCATTCGTCAATAATCATGATTCCGTGTTCGTCAGCAAGCTGGTATATTTCCTCCGCGTAAGGATAGTGAGAGGTACGGAACGCGTTGGCGCCCACCCATTTTATTAAATTGAAGTTTTTCACCCATAGCACAGGATCCCAGCCTTTACCTCTTAACTGTAAACAATTAACTGTAATTGTCAATACATAGAAAAATGTGTGTTGCAAAAGAAACATAATATGAATCACAGTGGAAGTGATCTGTGATATGAATTAACCATAACGCATGTCATAATTAAAAATGTACTTTTTCCTAGATTTGTATATTTTATTACGCAGAATCTGTTCATAAGAGATTAATGTCAATAAAAAGCGTTTTATACAGACGAAACATATTATAAAATATAATCGTTTTTTTTATAATGTTTAATATTATTTGTTCGTATGAATATACTCACGTCAGAATCTTCGTGCATACCGAAGCCTCTCATGTACATTGGTTTCTCGTTGATGTACACCGATGTGTTGGTCCAAGTCACAGTTCTGATGCCGATCTTCTGACTATACGAATCTATAATTTCGCCATTTGGACCAATAAGTGATGCCTGAAAAATAAAATATTTTCGTTCAAATATTAAAATGAGAGGTAGAGAGAGAAAATATAAATAATAAAAGTTTTGAATCATATCAGGACAAAGACTATTTATACATTTTGAAACTTGGACGGTTTTTGTCAATGAAACAAGTTTAAAAACCACCTATTAGAAAACTGTCGCATTTAATTTTGTTATGTAGAGTAGTAGAGACGACAACATTCAATTATTAAATCAGATTTTACGTCGAAATTCCAAAATAACAATAGTATACAAACAAAATAACAATTTAGTGTATGTCAAAATATCTAAAAACGTCGAGTGCCTGTACCGTCCAATAAAACTTAATTAGCACACGAGCAGTTGATACTATACCAATCATTTGGTTTCAATTAATACCATCTCTCCCCCGATATACCTATTATCATTTAAACAAATCATGTACCTTGAAAGTATACAGGTATCCAGGGTTGGGGTGCATCAGGTAAGGCCACCAGAAGTTAGCGTTGCCCACTTCAAGCAGACCGGCGCAGTCGTTGGACGCTGCGACTTGCTCGTCCGACTCGTCAAACATTTGGATCAGACACAGAGCTTCCGTAGTAGGTCCCTTGTAAGTCACGTTGTAGACTACGAAACCTAGAAAATGAAGGGAATTTAAATAAATAAATACACTCAACTGTCACATAGAAAGTCCTGACCTCACACTAAGATCGAGTTTTGGGTCGTGGGTGTCAGAAACTACGAGAAACTCTTCAGTATCACAAACATCCAGAGCCGACACAAATACCTGTGGATCACAACAATATTTGTCTCAGTGCGAGAATCGAACCCACGGCCGCACCTTTAACAGCTGGTGTCTGCCCAACTGCGTCACAGAGGCTGTCAATAATTAGGTATCTATTGTACGGGTATGTATATCAATGATAAATGACGTTAAATCAGTTTCGTTAATGATGATATCGAAAATATAATTCCCAGGCATTGCAATTTTCTAAAAGTATTGCGTTCTACATTACAATGGGTCATTTATAATATGTTTTTACTTCCCATTCACAACTTTCGGAATATATATTTTTCTAATATTCTACCGTGCCGAACTCCTTAAATATGCGTGGTATCCATGATCTTACATTAAAATAAAATATTATTTTTATTTACTTCAATTAAAACACATTTATCTTCCATTGTCATTTGCGCTAATTAAATAGTTAACGACCAATATTTTTTACGATTCCTTCATTGAATAATTGATTTGTCATCAATTATAATCATGATATTGCAACAATGATTTAATAATGGTTTCATTGTAATTCATAAATAATTTATGGAGTCATTGAGAGGGTATTAATAAACGTTTATAGGCCTGATGTAATGTAAAGGACAAAACGTTGCCACACATGTCCGGGGTCGTGAGTTCAAGTCCTAACCTATTACTAATAAACTTCAGAATGTCCTCTCATTAAACTATTCCACATTGCATTATAGCTGTGACCTATTTTCTACATTTTCTATTAGCGGTCCGACCTGGCTCTGCCCGGCAAATTGTTGCCTATCACTACATAGTATAAAACAAAGTCGCTTTCTCTGTCCCTATGTGCCTATGTCCCTTTGTATGCTTAAATCTTTAAAACTACGCAACGGATTTTGATGCGGTTTTTTTAATAGATAGAGTGATTCAAGAGGAAGGTTTATATGTATAATACGTACATATTATTGTACAGAAATGTATTTGTACCCGGGCGAAGCTAGGCCGGGCCGCTAATATATTATAATTCTGATAAAAGTATAGCACTAAAGTTTTACTGGTGGAAGGTCTCATATGTGAGAGGCCGCCTGGGTAGGCGCCACTGCAATGTCTTTTCACCCAGGATGTTGTAGCCAAGGTAACTCCTGGATATATTGAGACTTAACATGTCACAAGATAGCGAGCGCAGTGGAATTCCAAGCATTGTTTTATAATTAATGGTGTTGTTTGGTTTAACTACTGTACTATGAGCGGTCGTATCCCTTGCCATCAGACGAATGGCATGATCGTCTCGACATTTAAAGCATTAAAAAATCAAAGTTAATAACAGTAGGTAACAAAGATTCTAACGTCCTTACAAACCTTACTACGTCTATTTCAAAAATTTTGATTGTGGCACGTCTGAAGGGTACAGGATTAGACTAAATAAATGAATTTACCAAAAAACAGAGATCTAAAGTCCGTAAACTGGTCTTGTCAAATTCTACCATAGTGGTTCATTTTCGTAACTTACCTATTTCTCCATTTTCTTTCCATAAAACATTTATCGTTACCATCGTGATATAGATAAAAAATAATGGTGTTTGTCATACAAATGCTAATCGCTTCTCCATTCGCTTTATTATATTATCGATTTTACCTGTAAGTCCTTGTATGTCAGTGTTGACAATGACGTCATCGATATACACTTGTGGGGTGGAATACAGGAACACTGTTCTGTGTATGCCGGCGTAGTTGAAGAAATCGAATGTGTAGCTTTGTTCTAGACGGACTTTGTTGTACCTGAAAAAGGTTTATCATTAAAATAGAATATGTTAGTGCTACAATCAAGGTATTTGGCATTTATCAGATTTAGTAGACGTTAAAACTTAAAAAGGATATTTTTATTAGAAAAATCCATGAAAATATTTCACATCCGAAATACTAGAAAAAAAAAATTGTCTTTCTATGTTGTTACGCCAATCTTTGTTGCAGCTGCTTGATTTTGTATTTAAATAATTTTATAACTCTTAAAATATCCATCAAAAATTTTTATAACGCAAGTTCCTTAAATAATAAATACCTATTGCTCACATTCGTTCATAAGTCGAATTATACGTACACGCAGTTCAACGACCTCCCATAATATCCTGCATTCGTGTTTTATTTATTTATCCAGTTACCTCATAAAGTGTGAATGCATTTTCACCACAGTTTATTTTTTATTCCCGCACCGGTTGTTGTAAATCGTTCGCAAACGATATTTATAACCCAAAACGCATGATTGGAACTTACCTTAGTTAAATTTGTAAGAGTTGCTTTCTGTTTACATATTCATTTGAACGCGTGTAATGGTTAATGTATGTATTCGAGATTTTTTCTTAAATGTTTGTTTTGTATTTGTGTTAGACGCCAGTGTGTTTTTAATTATACAGCTTTCATATCCTTGTGTTTTATTTAGCAATGTAATTTTGTCATAAAAACAACCTGGCTATGTTGAACCTAGTGGGATCGAACAATATATTTTTATTATGTTGGCACACTGCCATCAAATATGTCTCGTAAGGTATGTAGACACTAGACCTTCCTATTTCTCCAACCCTTTCTTGCCTATAGATTTGTTATGAACCTACCCAACTGCGACATCTCGTATAGATCCTTGCGGCACGGTGTCTGCCAGCAGTGTGTTGTCCACGGCAACTGTTAGCAGATTACTCGTGGTGAAATTCACGTACTCCGTGATCTCTACTTCGAAGGGCAGGTGACCGATCTCGTGGTACGTCACCGATTTGCCGTTTACCCACTGCAACAAATATTACATTAATTACATCTATATCATTAATCTAAAATGAGAAATAACAGGATAGTTTAATAATCGCAGTAACGGTTTGCAAAGTTGGATTTTCTTAAAACAAGAAGTTCAACACCAATTTCGACACACGGTCACCACTCATTAGGTACTAACCACTAGAAATTAGTAGCTTCAGGTGTTTTAGTACTGTATTTCAAGCAAATCTACTCGTTTTACTTCCAATACAGTGGAGTGTTTTTTTTTAAAGAGAAAGCGACTAAGCATTTTATTATATTTAAAAGAGTGACATTCCCTTCTTTTCCATATAAAATGCTTTCTCAAATATTCAGTTCACCTCCCTTTATTGTCTTATTTGTTTTTTTCAGTCTGTTTGTAAGTCACTTATCCGCTACATTTGCGATAGTGGCTTATTTGCTTATTTGCTCGGATACGATGGAAGTGTACGATAAAAGGTAATTATTACCAAAGCATTTTGCTGTTCCTATTATGTTTCCAAACATTGTTTTGACTACGTTATCAGTGGAAGTGTCCAGCTGTGACTAAATGAGTTGTTTGTATTGATAACAATTGATTCTTGGTAAATAAACGCGTTCCTAATGGTTTTTACTTGTTTAGGTGTAACATTTTATCGATTGCTAAATAGATAAGTTAAGCTTGCTATAGTTTAAATATTGAACTACTTTAACTTTAAGGTTTGAAGACAATGCAACAGTGATATATCTACTAAACTTTAAAAAAATACTGCAATAGTAAAATTACGTAGGACTAACTTTCTTCTGTCAAAGCTTTGCTATAGAAAAATAAGAAATACGGGAAAATATTTGTGTTTACTTATTTGTATAAAGTACAAAATGACGTGAAACAAACAAATGATTTACGATTTTTAATAACGCCATGGTTCAAGAATTCAGAAGCAAAAACTTTAGGCAGCACGTGCAGACGAGTTTAAAATGTATTTCATCACTCAACCGAAATAAGATTAATGCACAAATTATGGCCCTTTATAAATAAACCAAACTTTATTGTAATGTAAGAGAATACGACAAAAGAATTTAAACAAAATTTTAATGTACAGTTGAACGCACTTTACTTGGTCTTTGGTCCTTTATGATGCGGTAAACGCTATATTGTTTTTAAAATTAGCAATAAGATTCTAAGTTAAATTGTTTATCCAGTAAGCACGTGATACACTGTTATTACTATGCGTAGTTTATATAAGAAGCCTTAGTACATAAAAAGGTGGTATACAAAATCAGGTGTAAATAAATATTAAGTATAAAAGTTATAGGCAAAAACTATACTATGAATTCGCCAGTGATAAAAAATGGTTTCTTGGGGATATTTTTAATATTTCTCACTTCGTTTGCGCGACTGCTGTTTTGGGAATTTGAATATAACCTATTTGTATCATCAAACTTGCTATGTCTTTGTGTATTATGTTCATCTAATTACATTGAGGCTCTTATCTCTCCAACTTCAAAAACGATCTAAAAATAATTATCTGATTGTTAACTTCCTAAATTAACAACAGCTTTTGTTGTTTGTATTTTTAATGAATGACCAGTCATTAGTTTTTAGTCTCGTTTTTTGAAAAGGCCTTGTTTTTTATTTTGTCCACACCACTAATTACTATTAGTAGTTAGTAGTGATCTACACTGATAGGTTCCGGCACTAATACAGATAAGTCAGGTTCGTTAGACCTACCTACTACGACACGGTTACAAAGCTGGTCTGGGGTTCGAATCCCGGGTTGGGCAAGGTGATATTGGATTTTTCTATTCATTATCAGTCCAGAGTAAGGAATTTGTGCCCGATATGGCGATAGGTTCGCCATCTATCACATCGTGGGACGGAAATGTAGGTAGGTGCGAAATGTAGGTGCCCTGACATCTCTGCCTACCCCTTCTGGGAAAAGGGCGTGAGGTTATGCATGTATGTCAGACACCAAGATTTCTGAATACAATTTGCCTCGAAAATTTGCGCAATCCGTAAGAGAACTCAAATTAATGTCTAGGAATAAAAGCCGTCTGTATTTTAGATTTGTTGTTATCTGAGGTTGTTATTTTATAAATGTCCTTACTGAACAAAAATAGATCGCCTTTATCTTTTATGAACTTTTGCATAATTCAGAAACACCTTAATGTGTTTACTCCGCCAAGCCCGTATAGAAAAAATAAACGGAAGCATTCACCTTGAATCTACATTTGTTTGCTCTTATTTGGTTATAAAACAAAACTACAATCATGTAATCAGATTAAGTGTTCAGGAAGAGTTTCGAAGTCTTATTCCGCGCGACATAAAATGGTAATTGCTACAAGGAAGGGCTTAATTTGATGCTTTAAGGGACATTCCGATTTTTACGGACTAGAAACTTAGTGCGGTTGCATAGTGGTTCATCTTATCGTCCATGTTCAAAAGAGGAGACCAATAAATTTGTCGGCGTATAGTAAGTATAGTCACGCATAATTTCTTTGCTTATGAACAATTTTGATGATTCTCACGCCTGAATACTGGAACGACATTTTAATACTAAGTTGCTCTTAACAGCGCACGGCCCACTTAGCCGGTATATTTAATCGGGATTAACGTAGTTAAACGCAAATTATATTTAAGTTGCGTTCCAGTAAGTGCGTGGTGGCCTGTTGGTAAACAGACTAGACGCGACTGCCAACATGTTCATGGTGGTCGCGGGTTCGAATACCAGGGCACACCTCTGACTTTTCGAAGCCATGTGTGTATTGACAGTCAATCACCACGCACTAAAACGGTGAAGGAAAACATCGTGAGGAAACCTGCATACATCATTTAAATACTCAGTATATTTTATATCAAACGATTTTGTGAATTGTATCCATATAATGTTATTATTATAAGTGTATAATAAAAACTAGGTTTGTATGATCAAGTTACACTTATCATCGGCAATAAAACGCTTTTTGTCATCGTGAAAAATGTGAAGTATGCGAACAATGCAGTTTAATGAAAATTAATGAATGTGTGAAAAGTGATAGATCCATGTGATATGCTTTTTGTCGGTTTATACACTTATCGCGTGCTCACATGCTTCGTATTTATCTATGTACTATTAAGCATTGTGAAGACAAGATTTTGTAGTGATTGTCTTAGTCATTTTGCCAGCTAATTAATGAGATTGATATTAATCAATCCTAACATTCATGTGTTATGAGATCTGGACCTTGCCAAAATTGAATTACAAAGTATTGAGATAAATACAGTAGGTTTGCCTTCAAAAGGTTTCTAAAGGAAAATATTCATGTCTTAAATATTTGCTGCATGATTGCTTTCATAGAAAGATAAATATGTAATAAACTAAATTATATTTTAATAAACTCATAAACGTGTCAATACTTCGTTCGGATACATCATATAGTTATTTAAGATGAGCTCTGGGATATCAATGACGAAGAATGATTGGTGTCTTATTGTTATGGGATATGTTGGCAGCCGCGTCTGGTGTGATTACCCATAAAAAAAAAAATATTTTTTTACATTTACGAAGGGCCCCATTTGATCCCGAATACTGGAACGCCATTTAAATAATAAGTTGCTCTTAACAGCGCACGGCCCACTTAGCCAGTACATTTAATCGGGATTAACGTAGTTAAGCGCAACTTATATTTAAGTTGCGTTCCAGTATTCGGGCGTTAATGTGTTTGGGGCAGTCTAGTTCTAAGTTGACTTAAAAATGCGTAAATCTTTTAATATTTCAATTATTTCTTTAAAAAATATATGTGTATATATCTACTTAGTACAGAAATAGGAAAATTATTGTAGATATTCTTAAAATTGTACGACGAACCTGTTCTGGAGATGCTAGGATAACAAATTTTAGGAAGTCAGTGTAAAAATACCATCACGTTCAAACTTCAAAGGGAAAGGTCGTGGATCTTTATTTGTGCGGATGAGTTCTCTTTTTGCCGGTTTATACACTTATCGCGTGCTCACATGCTTCGTATTTATCTATGTACTATTAAGCATTGTGAAGACAAGATTTTGTAGTGATTCTCTTAATCATTTTGCCAGCTAATTAATGAGATTGATATTATGGTCCAAGATCCCAGGCCCCCCAGACGTTACTTATTTTCTCATAAAAAATATAAATGGGATAAAGTAGTGTTAGTACGTACTTTGAATGTGTGCATACCTGCTAGCTTGTGTCGACGGCCAATTCATAGGTATCAGGTGCTAAAGGTAGATAAATACAGTACTGATTTTTCTTAAATTTTCATTGGTGATTTTTACATATGTTTTAGATAATTTTGTTAAAAATTAATAATAATTATTGCCAGACACTTTCCATCGGCGCTTATCCTTAACAGACGCTTTAAAGCTTCAAAAAAAAAAAACATATTTTTACTTATTATCTCACTCTTGATTTTTATATATGATACTTAGGGAACTATTTGAACACCCCTGGTCAGCAGCCAGACCAATTGGTGGGGTCAAACATCCCCCCAGACACACATAAAGTGTCGCTATGTGTATGAGCGAATGAAGAGTTCAATCGCAAAAATGTGAAAAATTTTGATGCAAGTAACTTACCACCATGCAAAAGTGAGCTTTTACAGCAGTTTGGACGAGCTAATTACATCACTAGTCTCTGGAAGAATGCCCATTTTTTTTTTATTGCTTTGAATGGCGAGACGAGAATGCCGTTCCCCTGATGGTAAGCGATACGACCGCTCATGAACAGTAGTAGAACCAAACAACACCTTGAATTACAAAGCATTGCTTGGCATTCCACTGCGCTCGCCATCCTGAGACATAAGATGTAAAGTCTCAATATGTCCAGTAGTTCCTCTGGCTACAATATCCTTCAATCCGAAACACAACAGTGCATTTCAACTGCTGTTTGACGAGAGAAATAAACATTGCGGTGGTACCCACCCAGGCAGCCTCTCACATATGAGAGACCTACCACCAGTAATATATGAAGAAAATTAGTATTTTTAGTTCTGACAATAATGGGACGTTGGAAGACAATAAATATCATTTTAACTGGTTCGATGGGGACCAATTGCCGAGCTTTGTCAGTGAATCGCTTCAAGAAGCATCAGGTATTATACTTTAACTTTGAATAATTGATATAACCGTGTAACTCTTTGATTCTTAATTATGTTATTTTTGTAACAGAAAATGAAAGTAATAAGGATGATAATGAAGATAGTCAATGCCAACATTGGGTTGATGATGACTTATCAAACTTAGACGATGATGACAGTAAAGATCACGCTGAATTGCAAAATGTTCAAACTACAAATAATCCGAAAGAAGAAAGACATGTATAGCTTTGTGTAATTTTAAGATATATATTTATTGTCTTCCAACGTCCACCCATTATTGTCAGGACTAAAAATACTAATTTTCTTCCAGAGACTAGTGATGTAATTAGCTCGTCCAAACTGCTGTAAAAGCTCACTTTTGCATGGTGGTAAGTTACTTGCATCAAAGTTTTTCACATTTTTGCGATTGAACTCTTCATTTACGTCACAAACCATATAAGTGTTGATGAAGAGTTGGAGTCGGGCAGCATCTACGTCAATTATTCCGGCCACGTTGTACAGTTCACAAACAAATTTTTGTATAGTGTTAAACACATTTTGCTCTAGTTCTAAGTCACCGAATATCGCCGAGTTTCATAAATGCTATCTGGTACTCTGCATTTTTAAGTAAGAAAGATATCGATAAATAGATATCTCTCTCACACTCAAGCGTACAAATAATGACCTCACGCTCATACACATAGCGACACTTTATGTGTGTCTCTGGGGGGATGTTTGACCCCTCCAATTGGTCTGGCTGCTGACCAGGGGTGTTCAAATAGTTCCCTAAGTATCATATATAAAAATCAAGAGTGAGATTATAAGTAAAAATATGTTATTTTTTTTGAAGCTTTAAAGCGTCTGTTAAGGATATGCGCCGATGGAAAGTGTCTGGCAATAATTATTATTAATTTTTAACAAAATTATCTAAAACATATGTAAAAATCACCACTGAGAATTTAAGAAAAATCAGTACTGTATTTATCTACCTTTAGCACCTGGTACCTATGAATTGGCCGTCGACACAAGCTAGTAGGTATGCACACATTCAAAGTACGTACTAACACTACTTTATCCCATTTATATTTTTTATGAGAAAATAAGTAACGTCTGGGGAGCCTGGGATCTTACTCTATTAATCAATCCTAACATTCATGTGTTATGAGATCTGGACCTTGCCAAAGTTGAAGTACAAAGTATTGAGATAAATACAGTAGGTTTGCCTTAAAAAGGTTTCTAAAGGAAAATTCATCTATTCAATATTGAATTCGCATGATTGTTTTCATAGAAAGATAAATATGTAATAAACTAAATTATATTTTAATAAACTCATAAACGTGTCAATACTTCGATCGGATACATCATATAGTTATTTAAGATGAGCTCTGGGATATCAATGACGAAGAATGATTGGTGTCTTATTGTTATGGGATATATTGCGGCACAAATCGATGTTGTGGTGTCAGTATCCTTCAAGCTTTATGAAGACACTTTATGGTTGATTTGAAAATTTTACGAATGATTTGTATATTACGATGGCTATTTAGAATTGGCTTCGTGTGAAGGTGGTTACAATAAAAACAATGGAATTTTTCAAGGATACATAACTACATTGCCACTATGTTAATCTTTATGAGAATAGACGACAATACTACTGATTCAATGTTACCGATCTATAACTAATTCCTATATTCACCGTGGATAATTTAATAATTACATTTTCAGTCTTATATTTGATGCTTAAATTATGGTACAAATATGTTGACTGGTACTCTTTAATATTCCATTCATTTGAATCATTATAGTATATTAACAGTTATTTAATATATGTATTAACAGTATTGTATGAATACGTACGAAACTTTAAGCCCCTATTTATTGACTAAAGCCACTAAACAACATTTTGAAATCGATAAAGTTCATTCAACTCGGAGTTAAATAGTGAAGCAGTAATTAGTATTCTAGTATTGTTTTTCTAAGATTAGTTGCCTTTATGTTCATTCAGACATTAAATAGTTTAAAGCGAGATCGTGCGTGGTTGTAATCTGCATTCATTATGAACAAGCAACTGATTAACACCGCCTACAAACGCCCACATATTGTTTTTTTTTTTGTTAATTTTCATTGTTCGATAATTAATAAGAAATTTTTCGGTTACGAGTAATAAAAGTTGTATTATGGTCTATAATTTGGTCAATGTTTAGAATGTGTTAATATGCTGATGCTTCATAGAAACGCAATGTATTCGGCAGCCCCCATGCGGGTTTTCATTACTTATAAAAGCGGTTCCCATGTGCAGGCTGTATGGCATGCATAAAGAGACACCTATCGTATCCTGCAGTGGATCCCATCGACCTATTCTAAAGAACTTGAAAATGCGGGGCTTTGTAATTGTGGCATATAGGAAATTGGCAAGAAAGCTAGGTAATATTGCGCCTGCATCTATAGGATTGAAACAATACAGCCAAACCTGTGTTAGTTTTCGTAAGCTGGCTATGAATCAATCGTCTGTTTTCAAGAATGTTTACAGTGTGAATCTACCATTTATAAAAAGAGCTTCTATAATTTGTAATAGGTAAGAGACCTATTAGAAATTGGGCACTACTTATAATATTTCCGTTTTCAGTTATTTCCGTTTATATATGACGATTGACGTATGGTCTCAAATCCTTAAATAATAATAAAGCCAATTTCAAATGGCACCGCGGATAGCAACTATAGAAGATATTAATATTCTAAGCGCTCAAAGGCCGTCGTTTGACAGCTTTACTTAAGAACGACCTATTAGTCATTGTGAGTGACTCGTGATTGACTCGACTGGCCCGCCATTTGACTCGTATCATTGTAGCACAATAGAGCATAATACAGGGACAGTGTCTTCACATTATATCACTTAAATCACATTTTAGTAGAATACCGCCTATAATTATATAAATAATATTTCTTATAGAATATTGACAAATATTTTATTGCACAATACATATAACAAAGCTCAGTTACTTGACTTGAATCCATAAAAAATAATACAAATAAATAAATACACCGAACAGTCACACACATAGTCCTGACGCCACATTAGATCAAATTAGTTTTGTATCATGCGTATCAGAAATGCAGAGCAGAAGCTTGTGGATCACACAAATATTTGCCTCAGTATACGAGGTTCTTAAAATTTTGATTTTTTTGAATAAAATCTGCATCATCACCTGCATTTTGCCAAGAATAACCTCCTTTTAGTAAATTAAATAAAGGTAGAGAGTTCGTCAAGATCTCGCATGATTTACAAGCACGTGCAGTCGCGACATACAAATAATTTAATAGGAAGCTGATTGAGTAATGTCTGTTAAGCGAGGTCAGCGATTCCTGCCCTCCAGTCAACTGCAATTGATGTATGACAGGCGGGCAACTTAGGCCCTCTGCAGATTCTACCACTCACCTTCATAGCAAAATCCTGATTGGAAATTTAGTCTTTCGTCTTATAAATTCTTCATTCCTCTTCGTGTGCCTGACCTAATTTCGTCTTATAATATTTGCATATTAGCACTAATGTCTTAGTACATCTGATTGGCATTGATTTATAAAATAAATGTGGTTTACAAAATATATAGTTGGTAAAATTCCTTGTCTTATATTTGCGCAACATACTTTTGACTAGACTCCAAAAAAATCTACGTGTTGCGCACCTGTGCATTAAAGTTTTAGTTCATTCGGTAACAACTTCTGTATGTTTTATCTACTAAGTACTCTGTATTGTTAGTATACGATAGAGCTTTTGTATTATAACATTAATAGTCGGTTCTTTTAAGTGCATGTTTTAGTCTCAGTTTATATAGTCAAGGCCAAAGTTATTATTTATGATCGTTACGGTAGTTACTTTTAACTAATATTATACAATCCTGTACCGTGTATAGATCCCGGATTCTAAGATTTTATCAAGTTCTCATAGACTTATATTCCCATCGAATTAATTTATATTTCCATTTTCATCATACTCTTGGAAGAGAGCGAAAAGGGCGTTCTTTCTCGAGTCATGTAACATACTCAAGTATATTTTTTAATTTGGAGAGAACATTTACCGATGCGTCTAATATTTTACTGGGAACAGTGATTGTTCCGCTCAAAGGAGCTCTGTGACTAGACAAATTGTTCAATTACACTCGAGCAAATCGCCTAGCGACAGACACCTTAAATACATCGCTACCCGCTTCCTCTAGTCCTAGTCATATCGTACCTGCTTTCATTCATAAAATCTGTATCAATGTGTGAGTTCTTAAATTTAATTTGGAATCATATAATAGTCAATTTTGTATATTCAAACTTTCAAATTAAGTACTCTACTTCTATTGTAGTGGTTTTGAATCCACTTATATTAATATGATATAAGTGGTTTGTTTATCTAAATTACAAGTTTTATCATCTTATATGATGTATTTTATCTAATTGGAGAGCCCGCATAATTGACCCCTGGATTCAAATTAAGCTTGTTAGTAAATTGAACGTTCTACATGATCCTTATGACACACTTAGGTTTTAAAACAGTAACTCAATTTTCTTGTAATTATTACGTAATATAGCAATATTCATTTACGCCCATCTATAGAGGAATTGTATAATAAGTTAAGCAAATACAGTAAGTTAATACGTAACTCAAACCTAACAAGTCACGTGTATTTTTATTACGTTGACATACATAACAAGGGCTTTTTTGCTCGCCATATAGATACGAGTAAGGCTGTAGAATGCCAGGATTTACCAGATAAGTGGCACGTACTCTATAAATACAAGCGTTAGACGGCTGTTTAAAATTCTTTACATCTCCAAAGTTCTGTAGGAGCTAAAGATGATGTAACGAGAGAGGCGTTTGTATGTTAATCGTGTGAATGTAGTTTTGTTCGGCTCTCGTTCTCGGTACACTATTGTGTTATGGAAACAGGGTGCTTTACATTTTTATGTGCTTATTCAACTTGCCAGCGGTCACTGTCATTTCACGATATAAAAACAAGTTTGACATTTATTACTGAAAATATCAAACGAGTGGTATTTGCCTGTAGGCTCTTTGTCAGGCATACATAATTAATAATAACCTGATTGACAAAAGGAATTTTTACATTAAATAAAAATGGAATATTTGTCATATAGTTCAATCGTGGTTTTATAGTTGCCCTTTTCATTATGCGATAATCTTGCGAGTAATAACAAGAGAACAGGAATGAGGATTACATAGCAAGTTGATTTATTTTAGTAGATTGGTTTTGTTTCTGAAATGTACGTAAAGTGAGAAATAACAACTATTATTTAGTATTTTTTTTTATTTTATTTACCGAATAGAACGGTTACAGACACCACTTATACTATTCACTATTCAACACAATGTTTATGTTATTATGCAACAGTACAGTATTAAAACATGTATATTTGTATTAAAATTTTCTTTCATACTTCCCGCTCGCAAAACCTCAGACACTCTAACATGAATAATCTTCTGTCACTCGTAAACACGTCACACTGTGGGTTTTGGTCCAGGAATCTGTTTAACATTTTGAGGGTACGAGGCAGTGGAGACTTGACTCTAGCAACGGTTCTACTTGGTACTACTGAGAACAACAAATGATTTCGAGTTCGGCAATAATTATCTGGAACGAAAATCCGAACAATATCATTATGTAATTCTGGCGCATCAATTTTGTTGTGGATTATTTTATAGGCTATTAAGATTTGCTGCATTTGGCGCCGAACCTGAAGCGAGTTATAACTCAGACAGCCCAGTAAGAATAAAGTTGGGTATAGATATGGGTAATACCCATTCTCACGCTTGTATAGGGATATTATGTAATGGAATTAAAAATATGAAAATAGAACACATATTGTAGTCAATAGCTTTAAATATAGTTTCATGGTTAAAGCTCTACCATTACTCCATTTTCAATATCCGGGAAATAATTCGGTAGCCACAAGTGCCAACTATAATTGCTCTCCAACGTCATTCTAACTGAATATTTATCAAACTGTATAGTTTACTTATGACCGTGGATTTGTGTACTCCCTAAACTTATCACATTACTTGATTTCCCCAAATAATTCCTAAAAATAAACTGACAAAAACCAACATTCCGCACATCGTATTACATAACGCGATAACGCTACCATCAATAATGTTTTTTCTGCAATATTTTCTACGGCGTGAAGTCTTCGGCGGTAATCGAGTCGGGCTTCGAGACAACCTGTTGCTGTGTTGTAACTAGTTTTTTACAGTACATCTCGCAAGTGTTACGCATGGCACGCGTGTTATCATTTTTTTGGTGACTTCGCAGGGCAAGTTAATGGAAAGTGTACTGCGAACTCTGAGTAAACATCGTCGTCAGCGCGATGACCTACGCGTTGAAGATTGAAATAACAATCCTAGGCGACATTTTTAGATGGAACAAACATTTGTGTAACGCTTCTTTATTTATTTATTTATTTACACTTTATTGCACACAAAAGGAAAACAAATACAAACAGAAATCACAAATATAAAAAGTACAATTGGCGGTCTTATCGCCGAAAGGCAATGTCTTACAGACAACCATGGGATGGATTTAAAAATAGGATAAATAAAGGGCAGTCTAAAGTGCTTCTTTATTGGATTTCATGGGTTATGCTGACAAACATGTAATCCAATAACAATCATATTTAGAAATATTGTAACTTAGAATTATATTTTACATTACAGCTATCGTAACTTTAGGTAATCTACTGTATCCTAATTTATTTCTCTAATGTACTTCGTATAATAATGTAGTGTTTTTATTGGGATGAATAATAAAAATAACAATCAATTAGGCAATTTGTATAGGAACTAGTATAATAAGGCCATCAGGATCAACGAATATTTATGAACCGTGCATCTTATGTATAAAGGCTTAATAAATCGAACTGGCTTGTTGATATATATTTTCTAGCTAAAAACTAAATGAGGAAACGGTGTATTTGATTCTAAATTATGACCTCCACCCATGAACTACTTACAATGCTAAAAATATCTTAAGTGCATTGTCGACCTTTCATTAAAATGCAGTTCCTTGACTCATGCATGATCATCATAATTTTACTACTCTACTCTTGGACCAATTTCACCCATGTTTTTTCTTGAAGCTTAGTGTTTTGACATTTTATACTTGTGAAACTTGACAGCTTCACTTTTGACAACCTCCTTGTTGCAATTGGTAAGACTACGGCTAAGATATTTGTTTTGTGATTAATGGTGTTGTTTGGTTTTGTTACTGTCCGTAAGCAACCGTATCGCTTATCTTAAGGCGAATGGGATGCTAGTCTTGCTATACTTGCAATAAAAAGAACTCACCACTTCAGCAGCGTAGTGGATGCTGCTGAACCTGAGCCAGACGCGCTGGCCGGTGCTGCCCCACCATGGAGGCACGTGGAACCTTCTGTCGTACCACACGAGGCCGACGTGGTCACGCAGGGTCGCGTCTTCGCCCACGTCGTTGTATGACGCCGGCACTGGCATTGATATGATTGGACCCGTCTGCAATAAATGTAGCCATCAATCTGCATGTAGGGTTAGGACAAAACTGTTTTGGATGTCATGTCGCTTCTGTTTTGTTACGCTGTTGGGTTATGATAAGTTTTGAAAATATTTGTTATTTATCCGATTTTTAAAAAATGAATATTTGAGCGCCTGTATGGTATACCCTGGCATGTATTTGGTCATATTTGGATTTTAAAAATACAGTCGTGGTTTTTAACTTTCAATTAATCACCCAATCGCTGTTAAATTATTCGTATTAGCTTATATAATAGTTCACGGTCGTATTTCAACTACCGGATGTCTAGTAAGAAAAAAGCAGTTTCGGCCATACATCACCATAATAATATTAACAGAAATATTTTAAAGAAATTGATTACGTTTTAGGTATATCAACATAATAATTATATACCTTCCATAAATCTAATAACTTTAGTATGAATCGTATTATTCTTTGTGTAAATTTAAAAACTAAATAAATACATTGTTTCTTTGTATCGCACAAAGAACAATGTTTGTTTTGAGATTAGTGACCGCACAAAAGAGGTCAGTGACAGGAGCGTCATCCTAAAACATAAGGACATATCTATTGGAACACGAAAAGAGTGTATAAATACAAGGTTAAATATATTAGAATATTAGACAATATATTCGGATAAGTGGTGATTTTGTTATTTTAAATCCAGTGTTATCGTTATTTCAGGTACATTCTCATATTTATCTTCAACTTCCTTTACTGCAAGAAATGTTTAATTGTAAGTAATGGTATAAAAATAATATTGCCTATTTATTAAAATAATTATCGTGAATTAAATACTCTTTATCTATGTGTTCGAAGTCATGTTTAAAGTCATTTAGGAGCAAAATTGTTTTAGGTTACAATAACAATACTTACGATTTGTAAAAAGGAAAAATATATTTACAAGGTTTGCGATACTGGCTACAAGGGTTGATATTTAGTAAGTTTAGTAAATCTTTCTGCAATATGCTTACGAAAAGAATCGAGGTACATTATATGTATATGTATATTAGAGACAGATATTTAGTTTGACTGACTCTATGGCGCACTTGTACTACGGCATGATTGAAAGGTGACGTCTCGGGTTACAATTCCGGGTCGAGCAAAGTGATATTGGATTTTTCTATTCATTATCAGCCCCATGTCAGGGATTAGCACCGGATATGGCGATAGGCTCGCTCTCTAACACATTTTGAAACGGGAAATACAATACCACCTTAGGTGACCTGGCTGTACCTCTGTCTAGCTCTTCTGAAAACAAAGCGTTTTGACTTTGAATAGTGCAAAAAAAACTTTATTTTAATTACTGCGTTGGGAATATGTTTTCAATATTAACTCGTGTTTTTTTTTTACTATCTATTATTCCTTATCTGATCAAACGATACCAATCATGCCATTAAATAAGTTCATTGAAAACATTTTAATTATTGATTTATTTGTTTAGCTATTCTTTTTGTAATAATAAATAATAAATGACTATTGTGATATAAGCAATAAAATTGTTTATGGTTGAGACACGTAAAAGTTGCCGATTATTATATACGAATCAACACCATAAAAAGAATTAAAAAAGTATTCTTAGAAGAATATACTTAAATAAATTGTAAGTAATATTTTATAGTCAAAATCAGATTCTTATTTGTATAGCCACGATGGGTCCAGGTATCTAGACGCCATAGTATTTGGTCCGTCAATATTTATGACCTCAGACGTACAATGACCTTGCCAAATGTTACGCCAATATGTGTTTTTTTCTTACATCGCATTTATATGCAAAAGTATGCTCATCTGTCTGTTTTTGCCATTGTTAACTATTTATGGATGAATGATAGAATTGACTGATTGATTGTTAGACGGATTGAATTGCTTTTGTTCAAATTCTTCTAAATGATACATTAAGCATGGAAGTATTTGACAGCTACTATTTAGACATCTCATCAAGAATGATCCATCTATTTATCAATTATAATTGACAGCCTCCGTGGCGCAGTTCGTTTGACGACGGCTGTGAAACGAGAGGATGCCGGTTCGATCCCTAAACCTAAACACCACAGGTATTCAGGAATAATTCAGGAATAATTGCAGGTGGAATCCACAGGTATTTCTTTCGGATCTGAGTATTTGTGAGACCGAATAGACTCTCGTAGTTTCTGATACCTACGACACAAAATTTGATCTTAGTAGACTAAATATGTGACTGTTGGGTGAATGTATGTATGTATGTAATCATACGAAACAAAATGGAGGAATAAGCTAGTATGAAATAAATCTATATTTGCACTTCTCATGTAAGTAAGTATTCCAAACGGATATTATACAAATATCGGAATAGGTATGTAAATAATTACCTTAGCAACAGGAAACCGTTTGGAGGAAACGTGCAACAATAATGTTAAAATTACAAATCTACCAGCCACTCTTGACTAAATGGCAATTGTTGAATAATATTCTAGTTTCGTGAAGGAAACGATACATCAATTTTAGAAACGTATTTGTCACACGATAAGCATGTTTTCCAATTTTCAAATTTAAATTAAGCGTAATAGATACTTCTTATAGGTTTTGTTTTATTGTCCCGATATTTAAACAATGAAATAATTCTTATACCATTCTGCGAATTGAGTGTCTTGATTTTTAAGTCAATATTTTTAATAAACGATATAAGTGATTATTATAAAATGGAATCTACATCACACTTATTTCACAACTATGGGAATAGTAATTCTTTGTTAAATTCAAAGTCACTTTGCGATCTCTATCACGATGTGCAATGCTTGCAGTGAAGACGACTATGCTCATCATTTTTGGATAGTCTAGACTTTTAATGAATGTAACAGCAAGTCATGTATCATATGTTCAAGATAACAACCTAGATATTCAAGTACAATAGGTATTTTGTGAACTTCAATGAAAAATATTGTTCGTTTATACGACATTTTTTCATAATCGTTTCCGATATAATTAACAAGTGAATTAGAAAGTTTAGATCGTTGTATCTACAACGATCTATCTAGATTGCTTATATCTATATTGCAATCTCTAATGAAATATCCATTACAGTGAATAGTGATTTTGTTGATAAAACTAATAACAATCATTGAAGCATGTGCTTATTGAGTCATCATAATTGTTTTGTTACTTCTAAATTAAATTACGTCTTTTTATGTTTGCGTCTAAGTTTATATTACCGATGTATACTATTTTATGATTTAATTTCTTTTAACTGGAAGGATTTTATGCAAATTGCATGCCAATATTATGTTCTCCATTATTTAGCACTTGTATTTATTGATCGGTGGTAAATAGTTGGATGCAGAGACCTATTACCTCATTCGATACACCAATGATTCCGTCACATTCGAAATTCCGTCAATAAGACGTGATATTAGTTTGATTTTGCATATTTGTTCATTGTACGATTTAGCATACATAAAATTTCGAACACACAAGATGTTATTTAAGTACAAAGTTCTTTCTAAAATGTTATAGCTTTGGATAAAAACGTACCTTTTCAAGATCCTGCTCATACCATCCATTTCTGTACCCATACTCTGGGTTTTGTGGTGACATCCTGAAGTTCCATATTCCATCTAATGTCCTCAGGTCTCTGGTTTCTGTTGCTCGTGGGTAGAGTGCGCCGCCGTTGCTCGTCGATCCTCTTTTGTTTAAGGGGTTGATCTCATTTGCAGTAGCACGCAGTGGCACCACGGCGTTTGTCAGTGATATGTACAGAGTCGTGAGAAGGACCATCATATTTGACTTCTTTGAAGGCATCATCTGGAAAGGAAAGAAATTATTTAATTTCTTAGTAATCAATGAGCTTATCATCATCATCTTTCGCTATGGAAAGTCCACCGCTGAACAAAGACCTCTTTTATAACTTCTTATTTTTATCGTTTATGCTTTATGAACGTCTCATTATTTTTTCCGATCTCTGTATGAAGATAAAGTATTTTTTTACGTGGTATAAACAGTTCTTTGTTTGATAATTTCTGTCGACTAAACAACTTTATTTATTTTTGAAATGATCTCTGGTTTACTGGTTGCGATATAAAATTTTTAGTAAAAACGTAAAGCAGTAATTAAGCCGGAACGGATTTGGGTCTAATCACTTAGGCTGGTACAAAAACAATTACCGGTTTGCAGGTTTTAGGTGCAATTTGTCGGCTTACACAATGGAAGTTTCGGTGGTCAAATTAATTATTTATAGTCTAATTAAATTGGGTTACTAAAATTTACTTGTACAAAAAAAAACTTGCGCAAAAAACTTTTTAGCTAGAAGTGCGATGCACTATATGCGTTGATTTCTTTTCGGTGTTTAGACCGAAAAGTCTCTCGTAGTTCCCGATACCCACGACACTAGATTCAATTTTTGTGTGGGGTTAGGACTATGTATGTGACTGTTGGGTGTTATTTATTTGTATATATTTATGCTTATATTCGACCCCCTGACGAACAAGGGCTTCCTTCACAGTATGAGAAAGTTCACCAAGCCCGTCCATATTTGTAATTCCAACCATAGTACATTTGAACTTAGTTAATAGGTCCTGTCATTAACATCTCAAAATGTATAGAAATAAATAAAATTTTAGTATTATGGTTATTTAACATGGTGTAAGTTCGCACAAGCTATCACAATACTATTGACTTACGCAACATAAAGTGACAATCTTCGCAACAGGCTCATAGTTTCTTGTCACAACCACCATTCGTGCGTTGCGATTCCAACACAATTGTTACGTTGTTTTTGTTATTGTGATACAATATTTATTGTATTCAATTACATTTCCCATGCACAAGTTTCGTTTTATTTGTTTTGTTGCGTGCAAATAGAGAGAATTGCAACGGCGGTTAATGTGATCGGGACTATGGATCGGGAATGACAATGGTGTCAGGTATTTTGGCAGTAATATGACAAATGTAATTTTTGAATTTCATTTTACGCAAAAGTATGGATGATATTATATACTTGTGTACGTTTTCCTTTTTTACTAAATGATTCTTATTTAGTTAAATGCAATATAATGAAAAAGAGTAAAAACATTTTATAGTGTATATCTATTATTAATAGTCCTATTATTTCTCCAAGAAAACCGACGTTCACCTGTATGGCATTTTTATTATTTAAAAGTAAGAGAAATTGATCTGGGATCCAATTACAGTGTTTTAACATACTTCTACGAGTAAAATACTCTCTTTTTAATTAATCTTGTTGTAACCGGTGGTCCGCATTTACATGCTCTGAGCATCTTGTGTTCAGTGTAAAAGTGAAATACTTCGTTGTGGATGCAAGGCGGAGAGTGCGCCAGATTCTAATATCGCATGCCGACTATTATCTAGTCTAGTCGCAGACATTGAAAGCGCTTTTTTCCTATTTATAGGAAATTTATGACTATTTGCAATTTGCGCTTTCAAGTTCGCGTTGTGAATATTTTGATTTTGGAGAGTCCGACCTTGACAATAGGAGCTACGAAAGGAAGAAGAGATTAGAGAATTGTAATGTATTTGTGAAAGTCGGAACGAGATAAATGTATGCATATATAATCTTAGTAGAAAAGAAAAGAAAGGATTTTTGTTTAAGGAATAACGCGGTAAAGCTCATAATAAGCGTTCGGTGCTCCATAAGGTTGGTGTCAAAATAGTCTGATAGATTTTATATTGGAAGGTGCTGTTCAATATTTTCGTACGGCATATCTTATTTATAGAATCAAATTATTTCTAAACAGCGGACAGACAAAATCCATGAGAGAAAAATAATGATTTGCATTGAATTATACAACAGATGAAATACGAGCCAAACGTATCACCGATATGTCCGACATTCTCATTTCTAACCCATTTTATGTGTCTGTGGTAATTCATCGAAAGTGGTGTCGTACATCGATGCCTTGACCGCTGTACCATATCGGACCACAGATAAATCGAGCCATGTGCGAAGTGGGTTGGACAAACTGGTTCTGACTCGAGATATATGCTCTGACAACGCAAATATTTCTTTTATTTTGAGACGGGTTCCTATTCAAAGGTTAGGGCATTGAGCAAAATTGACATTTTTCTAGGTTTTAAGTTTAAGATATTGTGCGGTTAATATTGGTGTTTTCAACATTGAAGCTGATAAGGTTAGAAGAGCTACTGCAGAACAAGGAAAAACATTGAAAATTCTAATCCTATTAATTTTTCATTTGATATGCTCATAAATTCCGTCATGTTAACGAGATGTCATGGCAAAGATGAGTTTAATCAAGTCACGGTTAATCCGTATCTGATTTAAATCGAATACTGCATTACATGTTGTAGTAACAGAAGCCCTGATGTAATCTGCAACATTCAAATTGCTAGGCAAGGGACTAGGGAGTATATCACGAGTACGATGACAAACAAACGGGTTATTTAAACACAAATAAACGCCAGAATACATTATGCCGTTTATTATATGCATTGACGCGTGTTACAAAACCAGTGGCTTTCTAGCGCACGGGTTTAAACAATACATCGGAGCGCTCATCAGAATTCTGCGTAGGATCTATGCAACACATGAACACATTGTAGCGAACTATACGATGTACTGCTAAGGAGATAAATCTAGTGAAAATATGCTAAAACGTGACACATGCGCATATCAAACAGGCATCAATTGTACTGTATTTCCTAGTTTCTCATATGGTTTGATGTAATATGTAATTAATTATTTCTGCGACTGGTCCACCTTGAGTTACCTAATAGGTTTTAGTGTGAAAAACAATGTAATAAATGTTCTTAATGATCTTTATTACAATAAAAGGAAATATTGTATGCATGCCGATAGGCGAGACGCACACGATAGGTATGATTCCAATGATTCTAATTTACTTACAATTGTGATGTTATATTACAAATTCTAGGCAAATATTTTTGTTTACTATATATTTTTCATTTACTTCTTAGGAGCTGTATACAAGTATGATACATATACATTGAACAAATTGTAATATCCCTGTCGTCAAGACAACGTGAAAGATGTTCAAAACAATATCAATAAACATAACATTGAAGCACGCGTTAAAGTCAGCTGTTTCAAAACAATATATTAATTAGTTAGCAACAAATGGACGTCGAATGTTGTACAATTTCAAGTTACTTAATTGAAGCCGGTTTTAAAACCAAGCAAAAAACAACTAGCCACTTGAAATGTTTGTATATCCAGATATAATATGTAAACTTGGCCACCAATTGTTATAAGGGACGGAGTTTTTGTGATTGTGATTTATCGGATCTGTTTTTGCGTGGGACCAAATATTTTCCTGTTTTTTTGCTGTATGGTATACCAATCGATTCTCGCAGTTGCCTTTTGAATATCATTTCGCATACTATAATTCGTTTTTTAATTGAGTAGGCTATAGGTGTCATTTATAAATCTGCAAGTTTGCATGTGTAAAAAAACATGGGTGAATACAAATGAACGTGAAGTAATAAAATATACAAAGCGGCCCAAGAATAAATTAAATTCATTCGTGCAAAGGATTTTTATAGCTTATAGCTGATAAGCGAATAATTGGCGATGGTACTGAATTACCGACGTGGACTATACTTATTAAACTAAGCTAAACGTGAATGTGTTGTCGGCCTTAGCTATACTAGGTACATATAACATTAAGGATTCTCGTGGGTTTATCAAAATTGCACAGATATAACGGAATGCGGTAACAGCTGATTCACTGCGGTTTTCGTTCATGCAGTAGACCACTCTGTTTGAATCAATGCATTCATGATTGAGTAAAAATTTGCTTGAATGGAGCTATAAATTGTCTTTAAATTATGGCAAGGGAATAATAAATCGGTACGTACAGATCTTAGCTTTTTTATAACGCCCACAATTAAATTATTTGTACATGGATGAATCGGATTAAACGATGCAGAAGATGACATAACTTTCGTCCCACTGTGTCTTGATTATGTCGTTTATATAACGTTTACAAATGGTGTTGTATAATTAATAAATGAGAATTTAAACGTCTTTGGGGTCAATGTCAACACAGAACATCGTTGCAAAGTGCACTTCGCTAATTTATCGAGCAAGGCTTTCGTCGCGTTAATATGCTAAGGTCAGGTCACATATTTAGCGCAGTTTGTAACGGATGGAACAGGATTACTGTAATAAATATGGGTGAGCCATTCCAAAGGACTTCAAGGTTATAAGATTTGTAAACAGAAAACAATGTATTCTTTTTGTATATCCTTCAATTTGTTTATGTTTCTTGATAAGTTTGTGTCATTCATAATGCATTTCGAGAAACTTAGCGTACCAGAATTCAGAATGAAAAATATTTGTAGCTGAATAACAATAACTTGTTTTGTTGTCCGTCGATGTATTTATATCAAATGGTGATAATAAGTTTATTGTTTCTTTGCAATACTGAAGTACTTCCCCTTACCGCAAAGTTTAAATTATATTTAGTTTACTCGGACCGGCAAGTTCTTGGAAAACATTTGTTTGGAGACGATCCGCGGTTACTACGTATGAAATAATACCTAATACATTGATTGCATGTATTATAACATGACAATGAGGAAGATTAACAAATCATAATATGTTAATAATAAATTGTTTTAAATTAATAATAGTAATAAATTGTTAATAATAAATAATGTATTAAATTATATAGTGAATAATATAAACCAATGCAAATTGAAATAGATCCAACGCAATATACAGTAAAGTAACAAAATAAGGAAATTAATTGCGTAGGCAAAGTTCGATAAACTTGATATCATAATGAATGCATAAACATGATGTTTCGAATTCTGTAACTATAGGTATGGCTTCCCATGAAAAAGTTTTTTTTTATTTATGGTTATTTCATGTTATCTAGCTAAAACCAAGTTCAATTACCTTATTGGCTATAAAAAACTGCTAAGTCCACTTTTTAAGCGATGTAGGAAAACATAATGAATTGGAAAATTAATCAAGCGATCCAAAGGTCACCGACTTTGCCTGATCATATAAACAAGAATTTGCGTATGTTATAGACTATATTTATTTTCTATAGGTCGATAATCTGGTCGGATTATTTAATTTGTTGCATAGTTATATTATATATAACTTATTTTATTACCTACCAATATAGTCAGTGTTATATTTGGAGAAATAAAGCATGGGCCGACTATTTTTTTTTATAAAGACTACAATCTTGGTATTTCTGTCCATCCAACTGCTATCGTGGTTGGCTTCAAAAGGACTGTAATTTTTTTATCAAAGCGACTTTGCCCTTTGCATTTATTAATTCAACCAGCAAAGACATAATTAAAAAAAAAAAATTATTTTTTGTATTGTTTTTCCTTGATGCTTGGGATGCATATTAATTATAAGGCTAACAGGGTAAATTATTTCTTATCAGAATTACGATTATATTATAATAATGTTATTGTTCCAAACACAAGTTTAGAATTATTATTTTTACAAAATGAAATTGAGTGTGTTTATCACATAGGACAAATTCAAAGGCACTGTCGAGCTTTCACCCTCATTAAAATTTAAAAATATATTTTATTATTAAACTTTTATAAATTGGTGCTATTAATCAAATTATACTTTAAAAAACATTATTAAATTGTGTTTGATTATCTAATTAGGATATTTAATTATATCGTTAGTCAATTCAATAACGAGCTTTTTTATGGCGTACTTGACGTTAAGTGCAGTGTCGATATGCACATATTGATTACCGTAAAATGATTATTACTAGCTCTTCCGCATATTTTTACCAACCAGAACAATTACTTCTCTTCACTTCGCTTATGGAATCTAATTTTATGGGAAGAAAAACGTGGATACTCAAATCCTACTAAATTTAAAAGAGCAGCTATGATAAAAGTTTAGTATTTTTTCACCAAACAATGACACTACCTTCTAAACTATAGCTCTGGGAATCAGTACTAGTTTCCATAAAAATATTCTATAAGAATTATCTCCCAAATACAAACATCTAAAATCTTATGTGTGTCATCGTCCCACTTTTTCCTCATCAGGGTCTTTACAAGAGCTCTAGAAACGTTGATTACATTATTCGCGTTGTAAAGATATCCCGGAGACGGACCTAACCAGTGTTCAGCGAACGTAGGGACTTGTAAATTGCAGTTTACGCCTGTTTAACTTGCGTATAACGATCGCACTTACATGCGCAAACATTTATGTATGCGCACAGGTGGGAAAAAGCATTTCACATGCTCACATTCAAATGGCTTTCGGCTGCTTTGTTTGCGCTATAATTATTAGATCTGTTGGTATAACGCATTCTTTATTACTTTGTTGGTTTTGATGTTAGCATTTTTAGATGAGATTGTCTAAAAGCTGTATCTAGGTGGCGTGAATATTATGATATAAAATTGGCCTACTTTTAGTTCCCACAAAATTCATAATTTAAAAGCTTGAATAGCTTTAATAAATTTTAAATAAAGCTAGGATCCAGTTTTTTATTTATTTGTGTATAAAAATACGACGCAAACTTCAATAATTTCATTCATGGAAATGAACTGAAATAGTTTGTATACAGCATTTAGTTCCGGAAATTGTAATGTTATTATCAGCACGCATAATCTGCATGTTGTGGTGTAGCTATTAAAATTCTTCACCCCTACATAGTGTAGTAGAATGGACGCATTGTGCCCTCCGGAATGTTTTATCGACAATCTATCATGTACATAGAGGCAAAAGTGTTAGCAAAAGTAATATAGAACAAGCGGTACGAAAAAAAATTATTTTTTATACTTTATGAGAGAAGTAAAGGTCAACATTTATAAAGGTTTTAAATGTAGGCATTTTAATAGGTCCGCCTCACGCTAAAGTTACAAGATATATTTTAATAATTTTATTATGTTACGGTGTAATAATTTATGTTTATAATTTAAATAAAATGTAAAGTACACTTGATATTATATAAAACTTTAAATTATATGTCAGCATAGGATTATTTCTTCATAAAACGACTTGCCTTTAATAAAAAAGTAAGGGATAGCAATTTAGCTAGGTCAGTTTACACTTAATTAACTAGGATTTTAATCCTAATTAATTATTAAAATAATGATGTTCCTACATTAAGAGGATAATGCTAAAGAAAATGAATGACTAACCTTTGACAAAAAAAGTTCGAGTACGGATAAGTACGGAAGTCCGTACTCTATTCTATAATCTATAGCTCATGTACATCACAGTATCTAATCAACTTGTATTTTCGTTTATTACTAATAATTGATTTTATTTTACAATAAATTTCTTTGGTGTTAAAATACACAGCGTATAGTTTGTCTTCTCTTAGATTGCTGAACTTCAGCGCTTTTTCAAAGCTTGTCAGTTTTTTGTGTACTTCTATTGGTTAACTATGTAGGATAGCCTTTAACCTTCAAATATTTTAATAAATCAACTATCAGCATGCCAAACTGCTATTTAACATTATATTAATTATTAATTATGTTTTGAATTAACGAGATTTTCCTTCCTTGTTAACAAAATGCGACAGCTAACTCTGAATATTAAGTGTCGCTATATAGTAGCAGTTGTGATTTGATTATGTACATATTATGTATCAATCTATATGAAAATGTCAATAATACTTAATCCGACAGTGAGGTCGGATGCGAGGACGTCTTCTTCTTTCCCAATACTTCATATAACACAAAATTATAATTTATTTCCCTCTAATACGATATGCTAGTAGCAATTTAATCAAATTATAGGAAATTTTTGAACAAAGACATGGTTTATACTCATTTATTAATATGTTGAAAACTACCTGGAACAGATATGAAAACATGCACACTAACTACACCCGTATTTCGAAATTCAAACAACAACAGTTGTATGATATATGAGATTTTATTTTACAAATCTGTCTGTATCAGCCCATATACGTCCCACTGCAGGGCACGGGCCTCCTCTGCAATCGACAGTACGATTAAGAGTGGTTAGGCCATAATAGTCCACCACGCTGGCCTAGTGCGGGTTGGCGGACTTACATATCATAGATTTTTTTTTATAAATCGCTATGGTATGCAGGTTTCCTCACGATGTTTTCCTTCACCGTTTTAGTGGGTGGTGATTGACTATCAATACACACATGACTCCGAAAAGTCAGAGGTGTGCCCTGGGATTCAAACCCGCGACCACCGGGAACATGTTGGCAGTCGCGTCTAGTCCGTTTACCAACAGGCCACCAAGCACTAAAACGGTGAACTAAAATGTATTTTCCAAATACAATTATATTATATAATTAATTTTTCATTTAAAATATTTTTTATGCAAAAATAATCATAAGTAAATTTAAAATAAATTAAAGTAAGAAATTAGTATAAATAATACTAATTATAGAAAATATTTTGTATATAGAGATTAAGTGCTATGTGTATTGACTTGTCATAAGAGCTCTTTAATTGTCTACGTGACCAATAAATACATTTCATTTCATATTAATTTATTTTATATATTACTAGCGGTGCGGCCCGGCTCCACCAGGGTTTTCAAAATGGTAGCCAAAATGTTGAATAACGGCTGTTTAATTTTTTTAGCCTTCGTATTCATTATTTTTCCAAAAAAAGTATCCAATATTACTTCTAATACCTCAAAGAATATGTGTCCAAAGTTTCATGATGATCGGTTAAGTAGTTTTCGCGTGAAAGCGGAACAAACAAACTTACATTCACATTTATAATATTAGTAGGGATTATCAATTTTGTGTGTGATAGTACGGTTCCGTTATAGCGCGGCATTATTTAGCAAACTTATCACGAGATCACAGCGGCCGTGCGCCGACGGACCGCACTGCAAATCGTGATCGCCACACTATGCACCATATCAACGAGTACACGTTTGTGCTATGTAATCTTTTGTTATACCCACATAAATTATTTAACCGCATAATTTGCGCTTAATCCAACATAAAGATGGCGTGAAAAGGTCACATGCAAGGCGTTTGTTGTGGTAATCCGTCGTATGTTGTATATTGTCCGTTAGGTTGGGCATATTTTCTTGGATACAAAATTAATGTTTCATTTTAAATCCAGAAATATATGGGCTAAGTTTAAAACACTGTACCATAGCGATTTGAATGAATTGCTTTGGTATGTAAAGTCCGCCAACCCGCACTAGGCCAGCGTGGTGGACTTTATAGCCTAACTCTCAAGCGTATTCTCGATTGTAGAGGAGGCTCGTGCCCTGTAGTAGGACGTATATGGCCTGATGCAGACTACAGACGTAAGATGTATACCTAAATGTCTCTCATAGTATTTACGATTGTGGGGTGAGGACTATGCGCGTAATCTATTTAATGTGAAGTTACAATAGTTTACGGAAGCAATACCAAGAATATCTTTTCAATTACACTATCTTATCGAAGAGTTGTCTATGTTATGTAGTTTCCGATGGTGAATGTAAACAGCCATAAGGAAGAACAAACAGACATCGCAGCGGCCGTGACCGCAACATTACACTACGCGCAAACAGATCACACGCTGATAAACTCGATTCAATCAATATTTGCACTATTACACGATACAGTAAACACAAATATATCAATAAAGTCACTTTGAACTTATTATTGAAATTTTAAATAAATTTCCTTTTCTGTAATATTATTTTCCTGTCTCGGAGGTCTGGATTGAAAATGCATTTTCAAAATGGTACAAGATAGAAATAATAATGCATTCGCTTTTTCATTATTAGCCCGTTGCTGTCCACTTCTGGACATAGGTCCGAAGGTACACCACAATATTTTAATGCAATATAATTGAGAATAGAGTATTTATTGGTTAGATATGAATCGACACGGGATATAACAAGCCAGCTAATAAAATATATTGACAATTAAAAATGGTTACAGAATTAATATAAGTTAATTAATTAGGCTTAAAAAAAACTTTCTAAAAAGTCCTATACTATTTCTTGTTATGTCGTCAGTGTAACGGATTTACGATAAAATTGTGATGTGCAAGTGCCAAGCAATCGAAATAAGAGTAATAAAATTAATTGCCGATTTATGTAATCGGTGTCGGCATTGAAAACTATTTCAATGATTATAGTCAAAACAGTGTCATAAAATTACAAATACGTAACTCCTTTTGCTCAATCATTTGATGGTCTACATATGTGTTATTATTTATTGGTCTGTGCAATTGTTGTGTCTCAATAAAGTGGTTATTATTATTAATGATATTATGGTTCAGCAGTCAACGTTTCATAACGAAAAAGAGATTTAATAAGCCATTTTTATGACTCATTGACATAATATCAACTTACATTTATGTCTGTATTAAATTAAGTAAATAGTTGTACTATGGTATGTTTGCAAAGCTAAGGTTTCGGATTCGAATTCCGGGTTTTGCAAAGTTATTTTTTTCTATTATTTATTAATTATTTTATTATCAAACCGAAGTCAGGAATTTGTGCCCGATATGTATATTTGTTCACGATAAGCTCAATTCCTTTAATCGTGGGGCGGAACACACAAGACGAAACGTTGGTGTCTTGGTAGCACCTCTGGCTACCTCTACTGGTAAACATATGTGAGTTTGTGTATGTATCTATTTTAATGTAGGTACTAGTGATGTAACGAATGTTAGTTTTCTCACATTCGCGAATGCGAATGCGGATGCGAATATTCATATCTAACATTCGCGAATACGAATGCGAATGCGAATGTTGCTTTTCAAATTTGGCGCGCAACATTTCGGGCCAGCCATGTTTAATACGAACATAGTCGAGCATGTCGAGCCGGCCCGTGCTTTGACAGGTTGAATGAACAAATTTAGTCGTTAGAAATTATTTGTTTATTTTGTTTGAAGTTAATTTAGTATTACTGTGTTTGTCTTTTATAATGGCAATGGCAATGGCCTTTATATTTCAGATAAATCTGTATCGTTAAGAGAAACTATAAAAATGATGTTGGATTCCAGTGAAAGTGAAGAAGAAACAGAAATTGATCCAATTCCAAACCCTATAGAAGTTTTAATTAAAAAAAAATTGATGAATATGTCATGGACAAGCGCATTGAAAATGAAGAAGATCCTCTTCTATGGTGGAAGATTAATATAAAAAAATATGGTTTTCTCTCTCCGTTAGCCAGAGAATATTTAGCAACTCTACCCACAAGTGTGCCCAGTGAAAGAGTTTTCAGTGGAGCTGGATTACTTTATACACCACAACGAAACAAGCTGCATGGAGAAAGAGCCTCAAAATTATTATTTTTGAAATTTAACATTCCTTTACTTAGATTTACTTACTAAGAATTAGAGTTAGGAGAGTTTAAGTTTAGGAAGCCAGAAATAGTCAACTGTGTTAATAACATATTGCCATTTAATTATATTTAAAGTTTAAATCATAGAAAATATATTTAAAATAAGACCAAAGGTTAATTATTATCAATGTAGACATTAAAACTTTGTATGTTTAAAACCAAATAAATATTGTTTTCTTAATTGTAAGGAAGAAATGTAATTTTATTTACAAGTAGGTATTTATTATTTTGTTTTCTTGAGTATGTTTATTAATTGCATTGAAAAATAATTGAAGATGAAGCTTTTAAAAATATAACGTTTTGGATATTAAATGTTTAATTTTGGTTGATTATTTTTTATAACTGTAAATAGCATTTTGTTTTATTAAAAAAAATAGAAGTTATAACTTAATAAGTACAGTCAAAAGACTTACGAGACGTAGATATTATCAATATTATAAATAATTAAAAAATACGCTAATTATATTATAATAGTTGTATTATTTATCCAGTACCATCAAAATTTGTATAAATTTCCTTTTTATTTGTCAAAAACATTCGCCTAACATTCGCTTCGTTTCTTGCGAATACGAATGCGAATGCGAATGTCAAAAAATATGCGAATATTCGCAATTCGCGAATGCGAATGCGAACATTCGTTACATCACTAGTAGGTACTATATGTATGAGTTTATTGTTAAGGATTTTAATCTTGTCTACTGTCTCAGAATTTTGTACAAATTCGTCTACTTGCTCTTCTATCATGTGTAACTATTTATGTTAGTCTCATTACAGCCTATTTCCTGATGTCATTAGCAAGTATAAGGAACCTATAAAGGCCCATTAATTAATTGGTTATTCTGTACTGGCGAGTGTCATCTTTTCTACTCATTTGAATACCGCTAATAATTAATTGTCAGTACAGCTGTATAATGGGTATTTAATTCAAATGTATTGAGGCTCGGTATCCATTTTTTCTGCCTTTGTGTGCACCAGCTTGCACAATAAATACAATGCTTGTGTTGAAGTCACTGGAACTTCCGTCAATATCTGATTGTTTATATTTTCGTTTTGTTTGTATTGTTTCATTAGCGTGAATTTTGAGTGCCTAGAACTTCTGTTTTATCAATTAATTGTTTTTCCCTGTGAGAACATTGTTATAACAATAATTTATACATAGAATTTAATATGGGATTGAGGTGGAAACTACGCAAATGTGTCTCTGATTGTGTTACCTTCCATTTGAAAAATCATATTGTATATTGACTAAAGTTTTGACGAGTATTTTGTGATCTAATTGTAGATTGTTTACAGATTACTGTAAAAAAAACTATTACTAAATATTTATTTATTAGGAATAAGAGATTGCAGTTTAATATTTAATATCCTATAAACTAATATTTTTATACTACGCTTGACAACACTCTAAAGAAGGATATGGTCAATAAATAGGGCGTTTAAAATCTTGATGAGTTCAAGGTAACATTTGAAAACATAACTACGTATTATATTAGCAATACTGGTCTCTTCAAATAGGATTTGAATATTATATAATAACTGGTTTGCCAAACATTATAACAACATGAGTATTCTTAGAAGAATGTTTAGAATTCGCCAACGGTGGAGTAAAATACTATGACGTTTTCAACATGTTTTAGAAGAAAGAGAATCACGCTTTTTGATAATAAAATACAATTTTTCTTTTTTATTTTACACTATTTTTAATTCAAATTTAATAAAAAACAATATTTTTGGTTAGTTGGATTTTCTAAAAGCGTATTTTTTTTATTGTTTTTCAATTGTTATATATTTTTTCAATAAGTTTATAATTAAATAAAAGCAGACCTAGTGAGAGTGAGCGGGAATAACTAAAATAATGAATTGATTGGAAATAATTGACAGGCATGCCATCCGCCTGATGGTAAGCGATACGTCTTCCCATGGACAGTAATAAAACCAAACAACTCCACGCAAAACAAAGCAATGCTTGGCATTCCACTGCACTCGCCATCCCGAGACATACGATGTTAAGTCTCAATATGTCCAGTAGTTACCTACTCGGTCTGCAATGTTCTTCAAACCGGAACACAACAGTGCATTTACACTGCTGTTTGACGGTAGCAATAGACATTGCGGTGGTACCTACTCAGGCGGCCTGTCAAATTTGACACACCTAGCACAAGTGAGACTTAATTTTTAGGTAAAAGAACATTCGGTGAATAATTCGTATCAACGGGAAAATCCACTCAAGTACAAGGATACTTGTGTGAAGATGATGTTTGATAAACGTACTGTATAAAGCCTTTATATTGATAAATACCATAAGCAATTATTTACATTTTAAAATATAACGTTCAAATTATATCTAACCATCTTTGTATTGTATCGTATTAATCATTCACTAGCATAATGTAATTAAAGTAGTTTTAATTATCCATATACATCCCATTACTCTGCCTTCCTTTACAATCGAAGTAACTTCACCATCCTCAATCGTATTCTCGATTGTATAGAAAGCCCGTGTCCTGCATTAGGTCGTAAATGGGCTGATACAGTTCTATACTTGAAGAAAAGGACTAAAAGTTAAAAATGTCTCGAACGGCGTCGGTTATAAGTGCTAGCTAGCAAAAACTATCAAGCAAAGCTTAGAGGAAAGTCACTCACTAGGTCATTATGCTGATTAGATAATGTTCATATTCGTAACAGTTTCTTTAGCATAGCGATAACGTGGTAATTATTCTAAGTGTTTATTACGTGTTCCTAGCACGTGCGATGCGTGTAGCTATTGACCTGGTTCCACTCTCATTAAGCCAATGGGCTTAATCACTTAAGCTTAATGCTTCCGATGGGCAGTTGCCCTAACTTTGACACGTTCAACTTTTGTAGCGCGGCTGATGAACCTAATTGCATGGAAATTAAAATGCAATTGTTTGAAAAGAGTTGATAACGGATATTCTGTTTCAAAGTAACATATACCAATTAGTATTATATTTGCTATAAACAAGGTTTGTCCTAAATTATAGCAAAATAATTGAATATTATTCATAATACACTAAAATATAGTAGAAACCCGATAAAGTAGAAATAAATGATATTGAAAAATCTGAAATTTAACAAGAAGACGTAAACACCGTAATGCTGTAAAATGAAATAAATTGGTATACTTATGTTGCTGTACTCAGTCCCGTATGGAACGTAAGTGCCAATTACTTATGGCCCTTCCCAAAATAATATCACGAGAAACCTTATAGCCCTTTTCTCGGAAATGTACGGTACCCGTTATGTTATAAAGAAAATAAACTTACGAAATATGTCCATAATTTGCAATTTTAAAAAAATGTCCTCCTCAGTCCTCAAATGGTATCTTGAAACAGAACATTTGCATTAAGCCCGAATAAACCCTTTATCTTGAATCTTGATGATATAATACGGTTAATCTTTTTTGTTTGCGAGAGGCCTCGTTGTCATCACCTCTTTGTGTTATCCCATAATTTAAAGTCACTGGCCACTGCAATATATTTCTTTGATATTCCTTTCGTGTTCTATTTTTGAAACTTATGGCGATCTTAACTTACATGAGGGTGTTTGGGAGCATAACCCATCAGGATGATTTTATTTATCAGTGGTCAATTTATTGTTCGAATTTCAAGCTACTAATATTACAATGGACCAAGTACATTTAATTGCACGTACATATAAAAACAATTCGAACCAGTGGCATGTTGATGTTCCTCAACGCACAAAATGGTCGCCAAAACTCGAGGACTCGTTTAATTTGTCATGTGGCTTTAGGCAATTCGCAACGCCTTATTTTTACGACTTGCATTCATAATCATCTGTGTAGCAATTGATTGGAACCATGTAGCTATTTCTTTTAAATGTGACACGTAAAAAATATCAATACAGAAACGAACTATTTACTGATTATTATATTAAAGGTATTTTTTATTTACCGGTAAACTTTGGAAGATAATATAGTCGAAAAATCTGTATTTCTTGAAGATCTACTCTAGGTTTTAAGAGTACGTGAAATCTTCTAATTGCATTAGCCCGCGTGGTAGACTCAAAGTTATATTTCCAAAACAGTTGATGTTGACCAGACGACTAGTCGTAAAATTATGAGCTTAATCATCAAACTGTAAAAAACCTAACATGATTATATATTTTTTTAAATACTTCAAAAACATATAATGAAACTCAAATTAACCTATAAACCTATAAATCAAACTATTGATCATACTCTGTTTCTTCTAAGATTTTCGCCGCTTCGACTACTGGTAATATTTCTAAGCTGAGCTCAGTTATCTGGTTAAGCAACGCTTGCATAACTCTGCAGATGCGGTATCGGAAAACAATTATTAAATAACAAATTAAGCAAAACCTTAGACGCCTGCGCAACGTGGCACGTCGGGTTACTCACGCTCCACTTACAATTTTCTCGTAATCACATCTCTTGCGATCATAACATTTTGCAACACACAACTTACAATGGGAATTTTTAACTATATATTATTTGGTTACTGCGTTTTGTCACAGTATTCACAAATGCAATTAGGGACACAAGCGACTCGTTTCCTGATGGGAAAATCATAAATCATTCGAGTAACGAGAGGTTTTGATGATTGCTTGCAGCATTTTTAAGCTTTTGAGTAAATTTCGTAAATGATAATGATGTGGAAGTTGTATAATATATACCTACAATATGTTCAATATAATTCTAAAAGCGTATATTTAACTTGGCTTATGAAGTTCAATTTTCAATACATTGAAGTCCTATTAAGTCTGCTTTTACTTATACTATGTTTTTGTTGACTGCCTCTGTGGCGTAGTTGTACTACGGTACAGTTACAAAGCTGAGGTCTCGGGTTCGAATCCCGGGTTGGGCAAAGTGATATTGGATTTATCTATTCAGTATCAGCCCAGAGTCAGGAATTTGTGCCCGATATGGCGATAGGCTCGCCACCTATCACATTGTGGGACGGAACATGCAAGGCGAAATGTGGGTGCCCTGGCACCTCTGCCTACCCCTTCTGGGAACAAGGCGTGAGTTTATGTATGTATGTTTTTGTTATGTTTCCGACAATCGTGTATACAATAATTATGAATTGACAAAGCCTCTCCTATCATTAAGTAGTAATAGTATTATCATTTGATCTATTCTTCGTACATCTATTCTAGTGAGTCCAGTAAACAATAAATAGAAAACTAATCACCATATCCTGCGAAACGAAGCGGCGGCACTTCACACACATTTCGTAGTACATTTGTAGTCGGTGCCAACGTAGGTGTTTATATTGTGTTACCAGCTATCTGAATAGAATAAGTTTGATGCAGACGTAACTGTGCATCAGTATGCCCGACGCCGCCACTTGGGAACAAGCATGAATGACGCTGTACTTTGTGCGATAACACCGCTCCTCACGAATACTAAGTTCAAGTTATGAAACTTTATAATAATGCGTATTGGTGGACGGAGTTTCCAATCGTACTTTGATAGGGCACATGTATAAAAGGCAATTTTAATAAAAATATTCATCTTCGAAGCTGTATTCAATGATTGCGCTATTAGAAATAATATCCCCAAAATTACTTTAGCTTTGATCTTTACAAGCCCTTCATTGAAATTAAAAGTTATATGGTATTTCATATTAAATTCAAATAAAGCTTTAGGCATTGCGCATTTTTGGAAAATATAAATAATTGAAAATTGAGGAATCATTTAGTAATTTACTAAGCGAATGTTTTAGCTCTTTCCATGAATAAAATAATCGGATCAAATCAAAACACTAGAGAAAATCTTGTTTTATAAGAAAATAAACACATCAGAAGTTGGTTTAGTTGGTCTGACCTCTCGCCTTGGTAAGATAAGCCGAGGTAAAAATAAGAACAAAACTTATTTATCTGTCGGAAATGATTCAATCTTGGGACCAATCTAGTCGGAATTAAACACAATCGCCGTGCTATTTCCAACTTGCAATCAGTCGTTAATAATGCTATAAACTGCATGGCAATACGTGGAACTCATTTTAGTGCGTGCATTCGATTACTTCGCGGTGAATTTGGGTCACTTTGGTTTCCTAAACAAACAGACGTAAAGAGAAACCTTCGTGGCCATAACGGTCACGTGCGTAGGGGTTGCGTGATAGTAAATATTTTATTAAACCTCCACTAGGTACACCCAGTGACCTGCTTTGTAGAATACGTGTCAAAATTATATTAAATGGAGTTGGAATCATCAAAATAACGGACGCTAGACGCATTTTTTTAAAATGATTTTAATCGTAGTTTTCGTTCTTCTTACGTATACATACTTTATTTTTGGTGAATGTGAGGCAAACCACAATATTTTTTTTTAAATTGTATGTTGTAGGGTACTTGAAGTAACAAAAAACCGGGGAGAAATCATTAGTGTATTGGATAGTGTTGACTCTTCTCTTGCAGATCCCTAGGTCGTACAATTATACGAGTACAACATTTTAAAATCACATTTTCCAGCCTAATTTAGTTCAAAAAGCAAATTACCACAACATGAGCTAGTAGGTACCTATTAAGGTACCTTAGGTAATTTTAATCCGGCAGTTGGTTCCTTGAAGGTCCTGTTTATAAGACACAAAATTATATGTTTCAAATAACATCACTCAGATATGTCTAATTTAATAGTGGTTACGTCACACAATTTGCGAGGAATCGTGATTTATTGTTGTAGCAAGGGTCTTATTAGCCCAGTATTAGGAATTTACTAAAGTGATCATTCCTTGTAACGGATAATTTGATATGCTCAATAAGAGGTATGTATATTGAAGATATGTAATGCTAAAGCTTCCAACGTAATAGGCGCGGAAGATCTCAATAAAATAAAATAAAAATAAAATAAATTAACATAAGAATTTTATAAAGTGCGTGGTGGCCTGTTGGTAAACGGACTAGACGCGGCTGCCAACATGTTCACGGTGGTCGCGGGTTCGAATCCCAGGGCACACCTCTGACTTTTCGGAGTCATGTGTGTATTGATAGTCAATCACCACGCACTAAAACGGTGAAGGAAAACATCGTGAGGAAACCTGCGTACCATAGCGATTTATATAAATTTCTATGGTATGTAAGTCTGCCAACCCGCACTAGGCCAGCCTGGTGGACTATATGGCCTAACCACTCTCAATCGTACTTACGATTGTAGAGTAGGCCCGTGCCCTGCAGTGGGACGTATATGGGCTGATACAGATACACATACAGAAGAATTTTATATTGCGATTTTATTGGCGAATAATTTAAAATTAAATTTATTTATTCAGCGCAACGTATTTCTGGATAGGTTTTTTCCGCTGTATATGAATAATATCTGTCGTCTGCTATGATACCACCTCCTTGCGGTATTTGACAAACCTGACCTTGAAATCCAATCCAATTTTAAAATATTTTCCACAATCTTGGAGTCTTGTCTATAAAATAATATGAATGCTTTAATCGAAGTAATACCTGAGTATGTCAGCGCAACACAGTTTGCCGGCAATTTATTCATTCCTCTGTTTGATACGATGTATATTTTATTAGCAATATTGATTACTTCCGCGGTACATGCCATGGCTTGTGGATATTTGCGGGGCAGGGGCTCGTAGATTTGATTATGTCATATTTTCATCACATAATAAGAAAGGTATGTCAAGTCAAGGAATATTTAAATTGTTGCTTTTGACTCCAGCTTTTTTGCTGTTTGAAGAAAGGCTTATTTGTATTTGTTTTTATCTTCTTTTTAATTGCTCTTTTGGGAGCATATTTTATTTATAATAGTACATACATACATACATAAACTCACGCCTTTTTCCCAGAAGGGGTAGGCAGAGGTGCCAGGGCACCCACATTTCGCCTTGTATGTTCCGTCCCATGATGTGATAGGTGGCGAGCCTATCGCCATATCGGGCACAAATTCCTGACTCTGGGCTGATAATGAATAGAAAAATCCAATATCACTTTGCCCAACCCGGGATTCGAACCCGAGACCTCAGCTTTGTAACCGTACCGGAGTACAACTACGCCACCGAGGCAGTATTTATAATAGTAAGAAGAATATATTTTTATACTTAAAATTCCTTGTAACAAAAACCTTCAGATACTTTTTTAGGATCGCTCAAAGTATGTTCTACAAATATTGAGGTTATTCAATGAAATCGAAATTTAAACTACGTTGTAAGATTTCTGATAAGCTTTTATGACTATTGCGAACTGTGAACAAGGTTTAAACGTATTTCGCGGCTAGGAGCCATTACATGTTCTTTGTTTGTATTACTAAAATTATTTTCTGTTCCTTAACGGATTTTTATCCTTGATCACTTTAGCAGCATGTCCACACAACCTGTATGATATGGTAGAGTCACATCCATAGACAACTCTGAAAAGAATGTCTTGTGTCGTTGATATGAGAAACTACGAGAATATTTTCGGTCTCATACCCAATATAATTGACAGCCTCCCAAGAGCATTTGGTTGGACGCCTGCAGTGAAACGTGAGGACTCGGGTTCGATCCCCGCACCGAAACGAATACTTGTGTGACCCACAGTCATTTGTTTTGGATCTCTGTGTTTGTGAGACCGAAAAGTCTCTCGTAGTTTCTGATACCCGCCACACAAATCAAGTCTTGTATGGGGTCAGGACTATGTACGTGACTGTTGGGTGTATTTGGGTGTATTTGTTTAATTACATATTTGCGAATCTTAAAAACATTTGTCACAGAGCTGAAACCGAATTGGTGATGAATTGTTTATTTGTATGGATTTGATAAGCCCCCGGTGAATATTTAAAGTTTATATATACATTGAAAATCACGATCTATGTAGGTCTTGTACGATGGGCGGTATTTACATTATGCATACAAAACAATAAATAATGGAAAATATGAATGGATAACTGGTTTTGTGGGTTTTCTACTGGTTTCATAGAATATACACAAAATAATACTTTGACAATTATACGTGGCAACCTTATTTATTTAATTTTGTACGTTGCAACGTAGTTGTATTTTCAAATCAATAGTATTTATAATATAGAGGCAGCGCTGGTACTTCAAATACTTAGATAAAAATGGTGGTGCCGGGCCACCTTTTTTCTTTCCTCCTATTGGCTGATATTTGACCTATTGGTTGTCTAACATACACGAATTACTTGGAAAAGAAAACTAAAAATAAATAGATTAGGGCTGTTTAATTCCACTCAAACTCGTTTTAAAAGAATAATAGATAAATATAATTACGGTTATCAAAGGAATTTAGAGCAATTTATTGATAAATAATTAATTAAACTTTCACTAATATTGGAGTGTTACTAACATTGCGAACAAGAATATATCTAAGTACGTTTTTCAGGACGCGATTGTATGACAGCGCTCCCTCTATATTATAAATACTATAAGTTTCAAATATATATGTAGATTAATGAATATTCAGATTTAAATATTATAAAGAAACGCAGATAAAGCTACCCAGTTTTATTTATAAGTGTCAAATGAAGTAAAATTAATATATTTAGAGGTCATTGCGTGTGTTGTTTGTTGTTCTATTATCGTGTCAGTAAAATTGATAACTGTTTAATTTTTCCATTGTTTTGAAACTGATTGTAATGCCGACCTCATCAATAATTGTGCAATAGAAAACAATAATACAAAGTTAATACGAGAAAATTATAAAGACAACTATTTTTTTTCATGATTTTGCACTTTAAAATGAAAAAACATATTTAGGATACATTATCCTTTTGTGACTTTTAAGATAATGTGAGAAAATCGGACTCTACACCGAACATTAGATATTCATACCTACTCAACCGTCAAACTTGTAACTCAAAGGGATAAGCAGACTAATAAATAGTTATCCATTATTTATGATACTATGATAAGTTAATTATTATCGCTGTCAGCATATGATTATTGTTATTCGATGCAATATGAAATACGAGAATTTTGCTTCCGGGCCAAAATTTGGATTAGATATATTTATGTCTATGCAAGAACAAAAAAAACTTAATTGAGTCATTCATACAGGGTATCTCAAGACTGCTACCGAAAACGAAGCCGGGTGGTAGTTTTAGTGACTTCAAACACATTGCAACAGAAAATGTTGAAAAAAAAAATAGCGACGATTTTTTTTTTGTTACTTTGTTCCTATTTCGATGGTAAATTGGTCGTATTTGGATGGTAAATTCATTTTTTTCGTAAAATAATAGTGTATACCCTTTTATTTATAAGAACTCTAAGGTATAAAAGAGTTTAAATTATTATTTTAGCAAAAACTATGGATTTACCACCCAAAAATTACGATATTTAAAATAAAAAAAAATCATAAAAAAAATGTCGCGTTTTTTTGCGAAAATTTTAGTTACATTGTGTTTGTACTCACTAAAACTACCACCCGGCTTCGTTTTTGGTAGCAGTCTTGATATACCCGGTATATGTAACGTTGCTAAGGTATACTATATTTTCCCAAATTTATCAGTAAAATGGTAATTATGACTCACTCAGAGACAACTAATTAGGTATGTCTTAATTATCTTCAATATATAAATATTTTGTAAATATTAAAAAAATCTTATGCAGAATTCCGATAACGGGGCAACAAAATAATTGTATGAATTTTTCTCTAAATAATCTTTTATAAGATGGCACATGTGCAATAATTTTAAGATTATCGTCTTATCTATGTCTAAACTGACTTTATAAAAGCCAGGGTTATCATGAGTTTACCGTTTGACCAGCATAATCAGAAAGTTTTAATTGTAATTTATTATTTTGAATTTATTCTTATGAAAAGAAATTGCTTACTTACAATTTATGCACCAAACTTTCTTCAGGGCGTAAAAAATCGTATCAGAAATTGCCGCTTGTGTTTAATCACCCGCGTAATTGTTGTGGACTCTTTTCTTCATACATGCAGTATTTATTTAGATAAAAAATAAATAAAAATATCTATGATCTTCATTCAATTCATTGCCGCGTTTTTCAAACGTCGCGATGTTTTCGTCAGTTCGAAATTCGAAGTTTGAATACGCGTTCTCCGCGCGACGCGTGTCGGCGGACTGGCTGGATTTAAAAATCCGTTGTCAGAGATCGGAACGCACCGGCATAAACCAACCGAATCGGAATAAACACGATTAATTGTAAACCCGTCATAACATCGGAACAACTTCTTTCAGTCGGTTGTGATTTAATATTTCACTTTCTAGCCAAACAGCTGCATTGCTTTAAGCCGCGCCGATAAAAACAATGTAGGCTGATTATGTCAGGTAAACAAAACATTTGCAAAAATAGATTACTTACGATTTACGAGTTCGCAGCTGGTTTTGGGTATTGCTCGCTGAACACTGGTGCAGTAAATAATGCGCTATTTATTATATTGCATTTGCAAAGGAAATATTTTAAAATTGTCACAACATAATAATTTTACATAGATAAGGGTGAATTTTTCAGATAACTTGTTCATATTTGTAGTTAGGCGGGTTAATTGCGCAAAGGACTTTCACGTCGTAAATTTGTAACATTTTTACTGATACAATATCTGTCGGTAATAAATCCTATGTTTGTGAAATAAATAACTACATATTAACTGCGTGCGCAGAAATGAAGTAAGGTTTGTATGGCCATACAGCCAATGTTTTTTAAATATAAATATAATTACTGATAATGATCTGTAAGTGGCCAAGAAATATCGATAAATGCTCATTTGCACTTATCAGCTTAGCTTTGGATCTTGCGTTAAATTTGCATAAAGCCTTAAAGCTGAATAATTATCATATCGGCCGTCAGCTAATTTTTATTATTAATGAAAAGTATATCGTGTTAGACCACAGACAGAAATTTAGGATTTATCGGTATAAAAATAAAAAATAATACGTATACTACAAAATTATTTATTCAATATTTGATTTTTAATATTTTATATGATCAATATAATTATCTTTCACGTTTCCTTCCTTCATACTTCATTCCAATTTCATATAATCACAACTTATAAGTTATAAATAATGTTCCTCAATTTATATTTAACAATATTCAAACGTACTTACGTGTATATATGTTGCTTATTATAATATACAACATAAATACTTTAGTAAAACTTTCAGTGAGAAGTTTACTGTTCAACGTTTCGCACAAGACTGCCGTTTCTGCTGCTTGTGACTGTTTATATAAGCTACAAGAACGAATGAATTAATTCACCGCTCAAGAGAGGTTATATTAAAAATTAAATAAATGACGGTACATAATAGTTATTTAATAAATGGGAAATAAGTACAAGCTAACAATCGCCACGAATTAAACCACAGTTGTAATGCGGAAATTCCTGTTTGCTTGAAATTGGTGTTTGTTAGTTTTGGAAATCTCATTCAAACCAATTCATGACTGACCTATTTTTACAAATAAAAGAAGATACAACATGCAGAATAGGATAATAAAATATGAAGAAAGATAAAAATAATTCGTTTTGCGTGTTTCATTTTGCACGCGTATCTAAATACATAGTCAACAATTCTCATTTCTTTCAGAAATGGATACCTTAAATTGTGTTATTCGTCAAATTCTAAATAAAAAAAAAAATCTAACCTAACAATTATCCAGCCAGCATGATTGTATCCCAATTCTCAATTTATACAAGTGAATCAAAACGGAGACAAACTGCGTGGGTGATTATGATTTATGACGAGTTTTTAACCATTTTGTACGGTAGTCCTTCTTCGGGTGGATACGAAACTCCTACCATCAACTTAAAGCCGCAGGGGCTTTAAGTTGACTACTGCTACTACTAGTTAGTGTCGACACTTTTCCGTGATATGAAATTCTGAATCAATAGTTATGTGTAGATACGTAGTACGTACGTATATATATATATATATATACTTCAAGTGTTGAAGTTATAAACGTTGATTTGAAACCAAATAAATATTGAGCAGAACAAACAAGTTACCGTGGATACGTTTTATATATTTGCTACTGCTTGGAAACTCCGTCAAAGTTGAAAAGTTTTAAAGAACTTCATCATCATCATCATCTCGCCACAGGAAGTCCACTGCTGAACATAGGCTTCCCCCAAGGATCTCCACATTGACCTGTTGGAAGTGGCCTGCATTCAGCGACTTAAAGAGCTTACTTAGTGGTTTATTACTTAGCATTCGTATTTCACTTGATTCTTGCTACAAATGTGCGTGAAACATTATCATTCGTCTGTACAAAATTAATTCAAGAGGTATAACAGTTTCAATTCAGTTAATTCTTTAAAAACCATTATAACCTCATTGTCAACACTGATAATATTTACATATCATCAACTTTAGTTACAAAACAAACAGGTATCTTAACAAATAGGTATCTTTTTAGGGTTCCGTATAGGAACACTTTGTTGTCCGTCCGTCCGTCAAGACCCCTTTTCTCAGAAATGCGTGGAGGTATTAAGCTGAAAGTATCAAATACTCAGGTCTACTAAACCTTACAGCTGTAAAAAAAACAATCTTTTAACCCGTTAATGATAGATTTTATTCGGTGGCTAGAAATTGAGGGTTTGTGCATCCTATAAGAAATTATTGTAGCCTTTTCGATGTAAAATATCATTAAGCGTTATTTCTATAATGGGTTTTACCGAACGTTATTTTTCAAAGAATAAACATCACACACTCTTAATAATTCAACGAACCTTTATTAATTGTGTTTCATTTAATAATTAAGGAAGAATATTTCCATTTAGTTATAGTATTTATACCGTTATGTTACCGTAGTGCGTGGTGGCCTGTTGGTAAACGGACTAGACGCGGCTGCCCACATGTTCAGGGTGGTCGCGGGTTCGAATCCCAGGGCACACCTCTGACTTTTCGGAGTCATGTGTGTATTGATAATCAATCACCACGCACTAAAACGGTGAAGGAAAACATCGTGAGGAAACCTGCATACCATAGCGATTCATAAGAATTTCTATGGTATGTAAGTCCGCCAACCCGCACTAGGCCAGCGTGGTGGACTATATGGCCTAACCATTCTCAATCGTATTCTCGATTGTAGAGTAGGCCCGTGCCCTGCAGTGGGACGTATATGTGCTGATACAGATACAGATACAGATTTATACCGTTAGTCCATTGAAATGTTACATGAGCTTTGCATTTTTTAGAGGACGAAATTTTATTTTTGGGATATATATGGGCTGTCAATAGAAGCTTAACCTCAAGTTTGTGGGGTCGCCACCCTTGTCCCCCGGCCGCCATCTTGGAAAAAGGGATGAAAACACTTTTTTCGCGTTATCTCGGAAACTATACGTCTTACGAAAAATTTGTAAAAACATAATTTGTAGCTAATTGTATTGCCTACAAATATGTTTATATAACTTTTTGCCCTAAATTAAAAATTGATGAAGTTATAATATATAATATTATATAAATATTGATAAACATTTTCAAACTGTCATTTAGGCATAACATCAAAATTTACCGTCGGCTAATTGAGGATATTATTTAGATTTTATTGGTTTATGGTGCTTAAAATTACACTAATTTTTACCTGGATATCGAAGAGTTCATGTTTATTATATTTTTCCGCAAACATCTTTTTTATTTATTTAAATTGAATTAGGTATCCTGAAAAACAGTATTACTTAGATCTAGAGTTAATCATAAATTGTCTGTAGGCGCCAGCTTAGCTATAACTTTAATGGATCTGCTTGCCTGGTTTGTATTGTCACGCAGAAAATTGACTAGTTAAACAGTTGAAAGTTTTTAGTTGTGCTGTATTCAGTGAGATTGCCCATATCCCTAAATTCATAAAACTCTTCTGATCTCTTCTCTCACTTATCTCTCAAAGTGATGTTAATAATAAAATATTAAAGATCAGTATTCGATCCTTATACGCCCCCGGAATGCTTGGAATTTATAATGGAGGTTAATGTAGAGTGCCTAATCTCCTTTATTTAGTAAAAGGTCATTATAAAGAATTTTATGATTTTGGTTACACTAACTCAGAGACATAATCGTCATCGTTGAAATAATACTATATTTTATGGAATTTATCGCGAGTTTGATTATTTTTTACCTTGTAACCTTACTTTAAAGCTACAAAGTACTAGAAGCGTCGTCGGGCAGTTAAAAAACGTCAAAATTAAAACAAGTTCGCGATAAAATTTAAAAAAATAGGATTGTATCAAGGTATAAGATTCCCGTAAATCTAAAAAACCATTATAGAATTGTTTATTTTTTTGTTAAACCTGTTTTGGGCTATAAATTCGTATGAGGATGGGATAAATTACGCAATTTGTTTCACTAATGTTCTGCTTAGTCACTTATTTATTGAAGTAGAGTTCGTAATTACATTTAGTTATTGAAAAAAATCTAGCTACGTTCAAAAATGTTTCACCTGTCAGCAGAGTAAACGGACAATATGTAATTCGCTTAAGTACGAAGAGCATTATCCAGCCGAACCCAGTAATAATTTTGGTGTATACAATAAGGAATTGGGCTGGGTCGGCCTCGGCCCGGTGACCTTGCCTTCATTTGACATTTGTCGCACTTGCCCGTGGGCTAATAGATATATTATATAAATAAAATAATAAATAATGATTCAAATGAATGGAATATTAAAGAGTATCGGTCAACATATTTGTACCATAATTTAAGCATCAAATATAAGACTGAAAATGTAATTATTAAATTATCCACGGTGAATATAGGAATTAGTTATAGATCGGTAACATTGAATCAGTAGTATTGTCGTCTATTCTCATAAAGATTAACATAGTGGCAATGTAGTTATGTATCCTTGAAAAATTCCATTGTTTTTATTGTAACCGCCTTCACACGAAGCCAATTCTAAATAGCCATCGTAATATACAAATCATTCGTAAAATTTTCAAATCAACCATAAAGTGTCTTCATAAAGCTTGAAGGATACTGACACCACAACATCGATTTGTGCCGCAATATATCCCATAACAATAAGACACCAATCATTCTTCGTCATTGATATCCCAGAGCTCATCTTAAATAACTATATGATGTATCCGAACGAAGTATTGACACGTTTATGAGTTTATTAAAATATAATTTAGTTTATTATATATTTATCTTTCTATGAAATCAATCATGCGAATTCAAGACATGAATTTTCCTTTAGAAACTTTTTTATTATTTATTATTATTTATTATATTTTTTTTATAGATCATTTCGGTACGCGGTGGCCTAATGGTAATCAAACCAGACGCGGCTGCCAACATTTTTCAAAGTGGTCGCGGGTTCGAATCCCAGGGGACACCTCAGACTTTTCTACTATTGACAGTCAATCACCACGTACTATAACAGTGAAGGAAATACATCGTGAGGAAACCTGAATACCATAGAGATTTGTAAGAATTTCTATGGTACGTTAATTCCGACAGCCCGCACTAGGCTAGCATGGTGGACTATATGGTCTAAACACTCAATCGTACTTTTGACTGTAGGGTAGGCCCGTGCCCTACATTGAGGCTTGTATGTGCTTTTTGGACTTCGAGAAACCGCACTTTTGACGCAAAGATGCCATCATAGCGTCTTGTCCATCTATGGATTTAGTGCTTTTTATATTATAGAAATTGAAAAAGTCGTTTTCTTAAGTATAAATATAAAACGATTTAATATATTCCATCTTTAAATTCCGTGTCCATTAAAAATATTTTTGGACTTAAGTATTTTATTTGGCCCTTTGACTTATTTAAGAATTTCTCAAAACCAGGATCACATTTTCTTAAGAACTCAGCAATATACTATAAAAAAGTTTCTTTATTGCAGCTATCTCCGCCAAAAAATATTTATTATTTCTTTATAATATGAATTTTTGCCCCTCGTCTAAAGTCCAGTGTAACCGTCATTGTTCACACAAAAGACACGATTCCAAGTGAATTTTCGATGTTTCGTGCCTCTATATCGCATTTACATTTTTTCAGTCGTCATAAGCAACTCAAATATTTTGTTTATTCATCATCAGCCCCTTTGTTGTCCACTGCTGGACATAGACCTTATCCAAATTGCGACATTTTACCCTGTCTTCATGCTTGTCGCATCGTCAACCTTCTTTTTAGGAGACTGTCCAGCCCTCACACCCGCCACTGCAACTCCTGTGAGCCAGGATCAACAGTGATACGCATTTTAATGACACCGAGCATTGAAGCTCGGCGAGTCTCCGGGAATATCTAACTTGTCTTTAAAATCGTCAACCTTTTGCAAATCATCACTCTATCTAGCTGGAAGGCGTCCCAGATTAGGTTAGCCAAGACGCGGTCTCCAATCAAGAAGTCCTTTACTTCAACGGTTGTCGGTTAAGCGACAATTGTGACCACCTCAGTGCCACTTCAGCTTGCTAATCCTGCTTGCTATGTCTATAACGTTGGTTCTCTGTCGGATAAGCTCATTACGGAACTTAACCTTCAAAGAGACACCGATCATAGCACGCTCCATAGCTCGCTGAGGGACCTTGAGTTGGTGGACTAGTCGTACTGTGAGTTTCCAAGACTCAGTACCGTAGGTTGAAAACTTTCGTTTTCAAGCTTTGTGGTAAAGGTGACTAGAATATTCGACGTAGTTTACCAAATGCCCAACTGGATTCTCTTTGTAGCCTCTTTCTCAAATTTGTTTCTACCACATGTTTGAAACAACTTTGAGCTAATAGTCACATACAGCGACAAGTCTTGGATCAAGGTGGTGGTTGATAATTACTTTAGTTTTGTCGAAGTCAATATTAAGACCTATTCACTGTGAGGCTGAAGCCAGACTGTCCAGCATCTTTTGCAGCTCCTCCAGCGATTCCGCCATTAACACTATATTGTCAACGAAACGTAGGTGCGTTTGTTTACTATTTTATTATTTATTGCCACTGAATCTTAAGAAGGTACCATTGAAAGAAAGAAAGAAAGAAAGAAAGAAAATTATTTATTTGTAACAAGTAGCAGTAACAAACCAAAATATTAAACAAAGATAGTGATACAAATAATGCTTGTTACAAAAACGGACCACACTCAGCATGTGCTGGTGCTACCAGCGCTGGTCTTCCGTGTGGCCATGATCTGATGTCACGGGCGTCAAACAAACAATATATGTTCATAACTAACTTAAGACAAATCATAATAAAAAGAGAAAAATAATAATAATATATTAAAAAAAAATATTTGCTTATCCAATATCCATGTAATCCATTGAGACAACACAAGCGCAGTACAATACTTGCACCAAAATACCTCAAACTCGCGTACACGTTGGCGTTGCAATCCAGACCATAGAAAGTAAAAAAAAAGAAAAAAAAAATAATTGTATCATAATTCAAAGTAAAAAATAAATAAATAACTAAATAAAATTAAGTAATTTTAAAAAATATGAAGTTAAGTGTTAATAAAAATAAATGAATATTTTTTTTAATCAATTAGCACAGCAACCATGTATGTATGTAGCCTTTATGTGACTTAAGTAATATTTGCAATAGATATAGATATAGTAGGAGTATTATTTAAGAAATATACTATTTAAAAAATACTGGTGTCATGTCGTAGCTTTTCATCAGTTATTTGATGAGCAAGAATGAATTTTATTAATTGTCTCCTATAACTATAAATATTTCGTAGGTTCCTTATTGGTGGAGGTATGTTGTTCCAACACTTAGTGGCAACATAACTAAAACTTCCTCTGAAAGCAGCAGAGCTATGACAACGCGTGGAGAGTTGCTTAGCACATCGCCCAGGCATTCGCCATTGGGCTTACAGTAGTGACCTTTCTCAATCACAAATCGACTTCAATTCGATTTTTGAAGTGAAAACTTCTTTAGCGGCGTTGAGCACTTTTTCTGTAATGGGTATAAAATCTTAAACTCGCGTCAGGACACGTGACCTGATCGAAAAAGCGTAAGACGGATGGAGAGTAGACAGCTGTCAGTTTATAAAGCTTTGATGAATTGCCAATGATTTTGAGTGGAGATTTCAACATAAACTTCGCAGACGATAAAAATCAACTATTAATTGAATTTTTAAATAATGAATTTGGTTTAACTATGTCGAATGATCGCAATCTTAGCACAACGAAATACAAAACTACTATTGATGCGGTCTTTATTAGACATTTAAATAGGTTCGAATCAAAACTGTTCGTTTCTTACTTCAGCTACCATAAACCTATCGTATCAGTTTTAGAGATTGGCGATGATAGTTCTGGTAATGATGATGGTTAAAAAGTCGTTGAAATTATGGATGAAAGTTGATTTTTCGGAGAGATAAACTTTTTAATGTAAAATAATTGTAATAGTTTTAAAGTGTTAAATTTTTAATGTAATATAAATTGTCATGTTTGTGTACGATAGCGCAATAAATGAATATTGTATTCTACCACATAAATGATAGAACTTTTAAACTGATAAAGCAATTGGTGCAAAATTATTCCCTAACCATTCCAAAATATCAAACATGCTCAACGTTAATAATCAAGTTTTCACTTCTGCCGGCACTCCCGGAGTGCAACCCGTCTTTTTTTTAAATTATACTTATCTGTCAGATAATTATGGGGATTTAATATTTTCCACCCCTAAATATGATTCAATTTCATTTTTATTCGTACTTAATTATGGTTGTTTTGGGTCTGGATTTGTTAGAATACATTTTTTTTATTTGCTCATTTGTTCATTTCCAAGATTCTGATTACTATCATTTTCACCAATAAATTACTCGTTCCGAAAGTACTGACTTCTTTCAGATAACTTTTTTATTTGTTTCTTCAGACTCCTTCTGTCTCTTTCGTTTTTCGTTGTCCATTTAATAATGTCTAGAAAATATTACCGTAATATTCATTAAATTATAATTTATTGGCTTATTAAGATTATACAAAAACAAAAGAAATTAATCACATATGTATTTCTCCTGTTTAAAATGTAGTCAATTGTTTATTCTTATTAATTTCGTTAATAAAATTGCATTATTCTAAGCTTATACCCTGTCGGACTTGAGTCCTTATCGGGCTAGGGTCCTGTTGGGCCGCTAAACATGTCGGACCAGGGCCCTGCCGGGCCGGGGGCCCCTTAGGCCGGGGGCCCGTGGCATTTTGCGCACTATGCCACTCTATTGTTACGCCACTGCCCGTGGCCACATTATAACTCTTATGAACTCTGTCAATACCGAGGACAGTGCATTACTTGTATATGTATATAGATTATTACCATCTGCCATTTCAATACTTAAAGAGAAGATCGACGATGCCTCTTAGTTATGGGTGTTCGTGGGAGTCGCTGTTTACTTACTATCATATGGTTCGTTTGCTAGCCACATATTCCAATTTTAAAAAGTAATAGATTTGATTAACTAAAAGAAAGCGCTCACCTAAGTGATGTAATTGCAGAGTTAGAAGATATACAGGGTGTGTCAAGACTGCTACCGAAAACGAACAATTAAAAATTTGTAGTTTTTTAATAAATTTCGTGTTTGGTTGGCAAATGCATAGTTTTTGCTAAAAAAATATTTAAACTTTAGCGTACCATAGCGTCTTTAAATATAAAAGGGTGTACACTATTATTTCAGAAAAAAAACTATTTATTTTGCGCCCAAACACAACGATAGGAAAAAATAACAAAATAATTGGTTTTTATCTGCAAAATTTTTAGTTGCATTGTTTCTGAAAGCACTACCCCCGCTTCGTTTTCGGTAGCAGTCTTGATATACTACGTGCCCTGCTGTGGGACGTACATAGTATATAGGCTGATACAGTATTGTACAGTACATATAGAGATAACATAACTATACCAATATAAGCATAATCATAGCATAATAGTTTAAATTAAAATAAATCTACGATGTAATCTGTGAACAAAACTGTTTTTTTTTTTTCAAAAATATAAATGTTTTGGGAGTTACCTGTATTGGGAGTATTCATTAATGTTAATTTTAATGTTTTTTATATTTGTTATTTTTTAATTTAAATTCGTTTATTTTATTGTTTTCATCAGTCTAGGGTTTATCCTACTGGTACACTATTGACTACTTTGTCTTTTTTGCATCTATTTTGTCCATCCCAAGGTAGTTGGTAAGAGATTACCTCGAGCGGTAGAACGTCTTTTGTACTGCACTATGTAATATCATGTTTTATTGTTAATTTTATTTAGTGTATAATAAGGAATAAACATAAATAAGTAAATAAATTATGTTTAAGTTCAAAGTCTATTACTAACAGATGATAGATGATACATACAATCTCATATAACATTTTCCCGGGAAGCTCTACCTGATTGATATTGTCATTAATGTCGTAATTTCCTTCAAGTATCTACATAAGTATGCACCCTAGTAGCGACACCATGTTATAACTCAATTTATAATGAAAAACTTTATTGAATTGCATAGACGAACTTCCAATTGTTATTACGTAAATCATTGGAATTATAACGAGTCTCGTCAACAATGTCCCCATTTAATCGAATTATAGTTTTATCAAATTACATACATTATTTTTATTCCTATCTATGATAGTTACATAACAATAAATAGGTCAATTAAGCGTCTCGGAGAAGCGGGTAGAGGTAAAATAAAATAAAAATTAATGAATTAAATCTTCCGTAGAGCAAGGAGGCGTAGTTGTTATTAGATGCTAAAATAATAATTATGTGTAGCTTATTAGTGTTCTGAGACTGCAATAAAATGTATGTATTGGTAATTGGGAACGACTGTGTTCAATATATGAATGTGGACAAAAAAACTGAGGGACCGTTTCTCGTTTTCCTGTTTTTCACGAATATCAGTGTTATGGACTCAGACTGCAATCCAGATTAGTAGTAGTAATCTAGATATAGGTAGTTTAGGCCGAATGATATAGATGATAGTTACACTATGCGATTATAAACTAGGTACCATCGCCAGACACCGGATTGTCGCTTAACCTGGGCTCCCAAGCGCACAGCTAGAGATGTTACATACGGTTACCCGTTTAATTAATAACTGTCTTTAATATACCATAATTATAATGTACTCACTTGTACATCATCATTATGTTATTATTAATTATTATGACATACAACATTAAGAGACATAAGCAAGGGATTTAAAACAATGGACTTAAAAAAAAGAATGTATTCTAAAAACACTCTGCCTCTGTGGCGCCGTTGTAGAACGGTGTGAGTGCAAAGTTGTAGTCTCGGCTCGAATACCTGGTCGGGCAAAATTATACTGGAATTTTCTATTCATTATGAGTCCGGGCACATAGCGCGGAGAGCTGACGGACGATGAGGCCAAAAGTTCGTCGCTGAATGCTGGCTGCCTCCAACAGGTCACTATAGAAATCATTATGAGAGGCTCATATTCAGCAATGGACTTCCTTTGGATGATGGATGGATGGATAGCGGTAGGCTCGCCCCTAATGACATCATGGGACGGAAAATACATGGGGAAACGTGGGTGTCCTGGTTGCACCTCTGCCTACCCCTTCTAGAAAGTCGTGTGTTTATGTTACGTTCTAAAAACCAGACCCACTAGTCAGTACCCATTCTAAATTCAGTTGCTTCCAAATAAATCGTTTCATTATTTGAATTTAACTATTATTTCCCTGTGATCCAGATAAATATTTGTCTTGTGGTGTTTTCTACGGTATAGATACAACTCAAGATAACAAAAAACCCATGTCCAGACGAAATAGAACAAGAATCTCATACATCGTAATGAATTTCCCAGACGCGGCCGAGGTGAACGTTCGGATAACCCAAGAGATCTCGAATTATTTTAGAATCTGGCAAAAAATAATCCCAAACAAAAGATTCGTTCAATATGTTAACGTATGATTAAAGATGATGTAAATTGTTTTTTACTACTTACAACAAGCACTTTATTGATTGACAATAATCAAACGTTTCGCATTAGGGGCCGTCCATTAATTACGTGATCTTTTATTTAGCATTTTTTAACCCGCCCTCCCCTTTAGTAATATTATGTGGTGAGATTTAAGACTACACCCACCCCAATCCAATATCACGTGTATTTTTACTACCTACAAAGAAAAGTAATTTTTTTCGAATATTAATGTCTCGTCAGAAGGTTTTCAGTTGTTTTTTATTGGCATACAAATAATAATAAACGAATCGTGTGATTACAATGAAAAACATATGATGTAGTATTTTAATCAAAATTATAATGTGTCGAAAAAAAAAACACGTGATATCTTATAAGCACCCAACTCCCCCATTGTGATATTTCGTGATTTTTGTCAAACCTTCCCTCCACCCTTTCAAGCCTCACGTGATTAATGGACGGCCCCTTACCTATAAATAGTGCAGACAGAACAGGGGGGTTACTTAATGATACGATACGAACTTCGCATGTTCGGAATTTTTAGGTAAATTTAGTTCCATTTATGTGCTTAGATACTCCACAAAATGTTGGAATCTATCGTAGGTCGTAACCATAGACTAAGTTCGGAGTGAATTACAAGTATCATAGAGAATAGTATTGATTTTTCGAAGTAGGAAACTTATATCATACTCCGGACGTCGAACATTCGAACTTCGTGTCAGAATATAGAGTAAGCCTCGTGTAGTTTAGTTATGTTTTATGTATACTATTCCAGTCTTTATGTATGGTAGGTATGCGTATTTTTTAAATATTTGTTTTACGATCGTTATATAGCTAGCTACAAGTAGCTTTAGTATATACTCGTAGATAGATACGGAAATGTAATCCAGTTATGTTACAAAAATGAACATCATTCCTTTAATTTTAATATAAGTAATTCTTATTTTGTGATTGTTTTTGGTATCCCAAGTAACAGACGTTGCCTAGTTTGGGTACCCCTGGTAATGCTGTTTGTTGCATGTCATATTCTTTAAATAAATATTTTATTAGTATTACTATTATATTTTATAGATTTTGGTAGAGGTTTATGCCCAGCAATTGGTTTACTGTCGCCAAAATTTGTGATGTTTCGGACATAAATGTATTTATACATATAAATTATAGGTGAAGTTAGGGAACTACAGACATTTTTTCTTAAGCGCAGTTCAATGTTTTTCTTTGTTATTTCTGTTTTGATAAATCATACATGGATACGTAATCCAGCCATATATGTTATTTTTTGATACTGAGATAACGATAAACTAATACATGGGCTAATATTAATTTTTATTAATTAATATTAAAAGGTTGTTTAATTTTATGTTGCGTGTTTTTTTCCGCCGATTTTTGTGGAAAATACCCAATCATATTGGCTCTTAAATAGGGAAAAGGTGTTATATTAGACTTGGATACACACGTATCTAGGTATATCTCATAGATCTAGATGTATCTAATAATAGATATCACTTTATTGTGAAATCGTAAAAATATTTACAGCTGTGAAACGTCGATCCAGACTAAAATAATTAAACGGGTTAGGTTGGAAAATTTAGAGTAGAAAATAAATAGATATTCATTTTATAGACCAAGAGCCCGTGGCCGCCAGACCTTCCTAATTTTATAAAACCTAAAAGTTTGTGTGCGCATGCTTCTGACACAGGCATCACATGATCAGCTATTATGAAGTTCCGATCGTGATTGCTTTGGAAGTTATGAGCTTTAATGTTTCTGGCAAAATGAAAGAACCATCAAAAATGTCTGAATACCAAGGAAATATTTGTTTATAGTTGCCTCAGTTGCCTATAAAATTCAGCTTATATACTACAAAAAAGATTTTTATGGCATCTTTGCTATAATTACCACCCAACTAAAAAAATAACTAACTATATAGACCGTCTAAAATATTTTAAACTTAGCTCGTTGCAAGATCGCAGGGTGTTGTTGGATATGATATTTTTGCATAACTTGATGAATGGCGAGATGGATTGTCCGGGAATCATGATTAAATTTTCTATTAATATTCCCGTAAAAAAACCCAGACTCAATAATTACGGTCCCTTTTACACTCGCCACTCATTTACTAACTTAGGTTCAAACTGTCCCGTAAATAGAACCTCGAGAACCTATAATAAATTCCATAGGTGTAATAAACTCGACATCGACATCTTTTCTCAAAGTAGAACCAAATTCCGAGCAAATATTTTAAAATGCAAATCCTCCAATTTAGGTGCATTTGAGGATTGAATTGATTAATTAATTAATTAATGTTCTCTCTACCAAATAATAAGATTAATACTATCAAATGCCTCTCATAATTTGTTTTGTTTCTGTATTTTCTATTGTTTAATTTAAGGTCAGTTATTTTATTTAATTCTGTTTTATCTTATGTTTGATTTGGTTATAAATGTATATTTTTTATTATTTGAATGTGTAATTTGAGTTATTATTTAATTTTAAAGTAATTGTTTTTTTGATGTTGTATTATTACTTATTTGAATATTTGATTTTAGTTGTTTGTGATTTGATTTTGCTTAATTTAGAAAAAAAAGTAGTAATTCATTTTAATATAATTTAAGTAAGAACTAGGTAATTTGATTTGATTTTTAATGATAAATTTAACTTCAAACGTCATACGCATGCCGTGGTCGCCTATAATTGTAACGGTATTTAGCATGTGTTTTAATTATTGCTTTGTAAATAGTGTCAATACACGTTATGTTGGTGATCCTAATAAAATAAATAAATAAATAAAAATAACGTTGACGCAAATTTTCAGGTTTTATAAAATTAGGAAGGTCTGGCGGCCACGGGCTCTTGATCTAATATCTATTACTTTTGCTACCACCTGCCCTATTGATCATTGACCTCGGCCGTAGTGTAAAATCATACAAATGGCAGCTCATCTTATATTGGATTGGATGATATTACTTTTTACTCTATGCTTACCATAAGATTTGGCTCTCGTAATTGTATCTCATAAACGTAAAAACTAAAAAGTAAACTACCAGGGAACCTATTTTTTTAATGAGTTCGGTAAAATTTAAATATATAATGAGCTAAAGTTTTGTTAGGGAATGTATTCATAATAAGCTAACACTCTCAATCGTACTGTCGATTGTAGAGGAGGCCCGTGCCCTGCAGTGGGACGTATATGGGCTGATACAGAAGCTAATGTTAAGCTGGGGGGTGTTGGTTTAAGTCTTAGTTACACAGTAAACACTTCTAACTTTTCTTAATTACTTTTGCCATCATTTTATTTCAACATAGGCGTCCCCCAAGGATCTCCGCATCGACCTGTTGGAGGCTGCCCACATCCAGCGACTTCCTGCGACCTTAGCCAGGTCGTCCGTCTACCTTGTAGGCGGGCGTCCGACACTTCGCTTGCCTATGCGTGGCGTTTACTCTAGAATCTTTTGACCCCAATGGCCGTCAGTGGTACGCGCTATGTGCCTGGTCGACTGCAACTTCCACTTGCTAATTCATCTTTTGATGTTTTACTCGTGGTTAATTATGGCTTGCTTAAATGTGAAGGAAACAAGGTGAGGCAATTCGCATATCTTTTTTTTATTATTGCTATGAATAGCGAGATGAGCATGCCGTTCGCCTGATGGTAAGCGATACGACCGCTCATAAACAGTAGCAGAACCAAACAACACCTTGAATTACATAGCAATGCTTGGCATTCCACTGCGCCTGCCATCCTGAGACATAAGATGTTAAGTCTCAATATGTCCAGTAGTTACTCTGGCTTCTGGATAAATATATTGCGGTTCTATGCATTATTGTATTTTTTGAAGCAAGAATATTCTTTTTTTAAAAAATACTTTTCTTACTTAAATTAAAGATTGTGCGAAAAATAAAGAGTTACTTTACTTTGTAATCATTATAAATGTCAGTCTAAGATGTCTTTTGAAGTCGTACAAGCTAACCTCATAGAGTTATCTTCAGTGACCTGAAAAAAATACTTGTTTTTTTTTTGGAACGAAGTTTTGGATCGAAGTTCCTTATCGCGCGTTGTGAAAGGGGGCTAGACGGAAAAAAATCTCACGAAAGTTGGCACGACATTTAAAACATTTGACAATTGTTTTTTATTTCTTTATTTGAAAATGATGTCATATATTTTATTTAACTCTAATAGAGGTAATAAAAAATCCAAATACATATTAATAATAATAATAATAATATTTATTTATTCTCTCATACAGAAAAAAGGGTACAACATTTTAAAATTACAAATTGGACGTGAGACTGGTGTCTGATATAGGCAGGGCCTGTGTTTCAGATCACCAGGATCTTCACGCCATGTGGTTACATTTTGCTTGCAGCTCGTTAAATACATTAGAAGTAGATAAATAAATCTGTATATGCGACAGTTTATAATGGTACAATAAGTTACATATTAAATATGGGTAGTCCTTTTATATTAAACTAACATAATCAATAACAAGTAGGAAACAAAACAAAAGAGATTTTATAAGAACTAAAATGAATGTAACAAATAAATTGACACTCTATCTTAAACAATGTTAACAAATAAGAAATTAAAGGAAATAAAATAAATTCGACAAAAAAAAAATATTAGTGCAGTAGGTACACTATTTTCATTTATTATTGGCAATAATAAAGTAAATAGCTTAGCTATCTTAAAACATTAACAGATTAGAATTTAAAAGAATCAAGATTAATGTAACAATAAAAATAACAAATGAAGTATACTAATTTTTTTTTATAGGCAGGCATCTTCTAATTTTATTATTAAATTAAATCTATTTATTTAATTTAAAGTTATTGCTATAAGACAAAAATGAAGGAATAAAAAAACAGGCAGTGTGTGTGTGTGTGTGTAGGTTTGTGTGTGTGTAGGTTTGTGTGTGTGTGTGTGTGTGTGTGTGTGAGTGTATAAAACATTTTACTCATTTATGTGCGCCTAATCATATGTTAAGCTAAGGGGGTTAGGAGATATTAATATGTCAAAGGCTATAGTAAAAACTGAGAATATGCTGAAGCCCAAAATTAAGTGGGAAACGTTGCGACAATTTCTAATTTTCATCAAATGTCGTAAATCAAATTGGTACAAAAGAAACATAAATTGCATAAATATGTGAAAAAAAAAACATAATGATGGTGATACCCAAATGATTCTTTTGATGGTGACATATATGATATAATTAAAATTACATAATAAAACCGTAATACATTGATTTTCGACCCTCCTTAATACATTTATCATTATTTACAATTTTAGTTTGTTATCCTGCTGTCAATCATCAACCTTTCATTTGACTATGTATCTTTGCCAATTATTACTAAAATTTAGCTTACTTATTAAGTTTATATAACATTATATTTGTTAATAATGAAAGGTACTATTTTTATAACTTAAAAGAACTAAAATTTTATTACAATTCCTTCACTAATTAATGGAAAAGAAACTTCGTTCCATTCGGGTGTCCGTTGACACCTCTCAAGTTTTTTTTTTATTGCATTGAATGGCGAGACGAGCAAGCCGTTCGCCTGATGGTATGCGATACGACCGCTCAAGAACAGTAGCAAAATTCCACTGCGCTCGCCATCCTAAGACATAAGATGTTAAGATTCAATATGTCCAGTAGTTACTCTGGCTACAATGACCTTCAATCCGAAATACCACAGTGCATTTACACTGCTATTTCACGGAAGAAATAGACATTGCGGTGGTACCTACCCAGGTGGCCTCTCACATATTATGAGAGACCTACCACCATAGTACTATTTAATATTATACTATCACAGATACAAAATCATACAAGTATTTTGTCATGTTAGCCATAAGCATCGATGGTTCAGTGGTAGAATGCTCGCCTGCCACGCGGGCGGCCCGGGTTCGATTCCCGGTCGATGCAACATATGCTTTTTACTATGTTAAATTAACTTGTTAATTCATAATGAGGCTATGTTTATATTTTAAAAATGTTCATTTAAAAATGATTTTTTTTTATTGTTGGATACCTATTTGAGTCGTTATCAATACAATTGAATAAATTGATGTTCATTGAAAATAAATATGTATAAAGATCTTGCATGACCTTTGCATTGGTGCTGTTGCATAGGATAATAAAATTATTAATATATTTTCCTTGAATTTTATTTTCATAATATTATGCTGTTATTAAAACTTTGCCTGAGAGATTTGTAACGGCCGATGCCAATAATCAATCGAAAAAATTAGATTGAAGTCAATCTGTTTTGTTGTCAATTGTTTTCTACTTTTCGATTGGTCTCCTGTCATGTTGCCATTGTTTATTCACTACTGAGATTGATATTATTAGCAATATAGTATCAGAAAAACGATTGAGCTGTCAATCTAAAACGGCAAATTTTGGATTGGGTTTGTTTATTGGCAGCGGCTGTAAAACATACATGTATTTTTTTTAGCCCTTATACTTTTTTAAAAGATGTTTACACCAAAACGAAGAAAACTTAATGAACATTAATTATAATATATTTTGATAGAAGTCATTGTTATTATTTCTTGTGCATAGATTAGAATTATATACAGAGATTTTGGTGTACGTGAGAAAATAGGTACTACGAAGTAATTTAGTGTTCAATCTGTTGCCTAAATTGTACAATAGATGTCGCTGTATCACAAAATTCAATAAGTTAAAGACCAAATGTTTCTGAATCGCCCCGATAGATGGCAGTAAAATACAAGTAATAACTAATATCCGATACAAATTAAAAATGAAGGCGGTGTGTTAAACAATGTTTTTTTTTTCTATATACGGATATGATGGAATAAATATTATTGTTTAACAAATTAACAAATGAGCGCACAAATAGTTTTGAGGGGATGATTACAATTTGCAATCAGAGTTTACATAATAATATTATTTACTCGATATAGCAGGCGACATACCACGCAAAGTGAAGTCTTCGACTTGGGAATCGAACCCATGTCCTTATTGGGTTTCTATTTGCATGATATAATACTGATTGTGGGGAACCGCACTAATTCGAATTCACGAATCACTAGTGCAAGTTTTAATTTCCCCGGTCACTATTTTTATGAATGTGTTGTGTGTGTATTATGTATCTCAAAATTATTTGCTACCCCAACTTTATATTTTCCGATTAAAATCCATAAGTGATAAGGCAGGTCTCCTGACGGTAACTCATTACTGCCATCCATGAACGTCCACAACCCTTGGAGCACGGATGTGTTTCCGGTCCATCAAATCGGGAGTAGAGCGGAAAGGAAACAGAATAGTAAGAGGTATTGGGCTTCCGGCGATCTAACTCACCAACCGAAACGCGACACCCAAGCTGTCGTCGTCATTTTTTGCTATGAGACACTGACCGCCCCGGACGAGCCTACCCCTTGCCCATTCAGGCTGAGTGGCAGCGAGGCTCTGCCACTTCCAAAAACCTTGTTCTATCATAATTTTTTAATGTTGAATATTTTACAATTACTATCTAAATACCAAAGAATTCTGTATCCATATTGTCTATGCAAATACTGGTAATCATTTTAAGAGGATTTCAAACTATTGCATTAGTGTTACTATTTATCTTTCATGCTTAAAATCTGATTGCACAAAGCAAACAAATAAAATCTTTGAATTTCATTTATAAAACTAATCCGCTGTCCGCCGTTAGTTTCTGTATTTCACTTGTAAGCCTGATGTGCTATCCGATTTCCTAAATTTAAAATTACAGTGCAAAGCCATTGTGGGTGTGGATTACCGGATAATTGGACAGAGGTACGTTTAACGAAGGGGATTTCAGGTTCAAATCTAAATAAAAAGCAAGGTAAAAAGATTTCAAACAAGGGTGCTCGTTTGGGAATGCTACCTCACGGGACTTAGCGCTAATCGGGAACAGCAATCATGCGGATTCATTCTCTCTTTTTAATGACTTGCAAAACATGGAATAAGCTCCTGTGTGCCGCTTTCTCGATTACATTTATTTGTGTTTTGATTGCTTAGTTGAATTTACGATTTAAATTTATACAAGAATTTAATTATACAATGGCTAAAAACATTATAACAATCCTGTGAATTGCGTTCACAATTTGTATACAAAATGTAGATACAAGTTGTGGATAAAAGAGATCGGAAGTCGTAGAAGATGATTCTTACTCTTGATTGTAGAGGAGGGCCGTGTCCTGCATTGGAACGTATGGACTGATACAAAACGGGCACCTGCAAAGTTCCTACGGCCTAGTGAACTTACATTTGTGACAACACCTTTTAGTTACTTGGTAGACAAAAATAAAACAACTAAAAACGTATTTCCCATATTGCTAATTGTAACTTATTTTGACACAATTATCCTTTAATGTAATAACCTTATTAGTGGATTATTAGTTTTAAAATACTTTTTCCCTTCATCCTTTTATTTTATATTTTCCACTGTAATGATTTACAAACAGCAATTTGTTCAGTATTTGTTCATTTATTACAATGACTCGCCTTTATTTACGGCAAAATCCATTTGCCGTACTGATCTACAATGTGGTAAGTTAGGTAAGCACTATCCCATTGTGCCAGGTCAATTTCTCGCAATTAAAACAATACAGAAAAGTTTTAGAAGAGTCTTTATTTTACGTAGTTGGTGGTGTTGTCAGTAGTCGTGGTTCAGCCATGCTGTTGTTATACATGACTCAGCATGAATGAGCTGGCTCGTCCGAGGCGATACCACTGTCTCACAGGATATCGACGTAAAGAGGCAGCTTTACTGTTGCACTTTGGTGAGTGAAATTGCCGGTTGCACAATACACCTTCTTTCTTCTCGTTTTTTTTTCCGTCTTGTTTCCGTCCCGATTTGATGGGCCGGCAAAACATCCATGATCCAAACGTTATGGATTTTTATGTGTGGCTGTGTGTCCCGGGTTTGCCGGATTATGCAATAAAAATATATTATGATGAATGTTGTAGGGAAAAAATCACAATTAATGCCGTGTATTAATTAGGTAAATAATTACAATTAACGCCGTGTAGTGATAATTAAATGTATAGCTTCATACATAGATGCTTGTTTTACTGGGTGACTGGGTAGAGGGACAAATAGTGAGCGTGATCTTCTATCTCCAGTAGTTCACAATAGAAGATCCAACATAGACATCTAAAATATCAGGGGAGAGAAGTCAGTACTCGCCACGCTTGGGCAGGCCAATGTTCCTCAAATGTTAACGTTTGTGTTAGCGTTTCTGTCAGCCTACGAATGGTCTTCTCCTTGCTGGAAGGAGGTTTCAAAGTTAAGTGTTATTTGCTTGAACCCTTAAAAGAATTGTTTGGTTTACACCGATATTGAAAGTATAAGTATCTTAAAAGTATTTTTTTTATTGCAATGTATGGCGAAACAAGCATGGCATTTTCCTAATAAGCGTACACGAACGCTCATAGGCAGTATCAAAAGAAAAAACAACACCTTACAAAGCAATGCTTGGCATTCCACTGCGCTCGCTATCCTAAGATGTTAAGTTTCAATATGTCCAGTAGTAGCTCTGGCTACAAAACGGTCACTTAGACCAGAACATAACAGTGCATTTGCACTGCTGTTTGGCAAGTGAGGTGAGACATGATGTAGAAAATTATTTCGAAAATAGAACATTCCATATTATACATCTGTATCAGCCCATATACTTCCACTGCAGGGCACGGGCCTCCTCTACAATCGACAGTACGATTGAGAGTGGTTAGGCCATATAGTCCACCACGCTGGCCTAGTGCGGGTTGGCGAACTTACATACCATAGAAATTTTTATAAATCGCTATGGTATGCAGGTTTCCTCACGATGTTTTCCTTCACCGTTTTATGTATATTATTATACATACCATACAAAATACACATATTGTGTTGAGGTAAATCATGTTTTTTGCATTATATAATGAGTAATGGCATTTATCGTTACTATGCGATATACACAAAAATGCAGACTGCATTGTCGGTGGTGAGTCAGTACCTATGACACATATTTCAGTTATGTTATTGATTGTTTCAATATAAAAAATTGCGATAGAATACGATCAGGCCACAGGATGTTGTTTTGACGTGGGTTCCGTATGAAATTTATTCATGCTGACAAAAGATAATGACTAAGCATCTTTGGATCGCTTCCTTTGAATACCATTTTCTGAATAAAAATTCATATTCAATTTTGTGACGTAAGTCTCAGGTAAAAATTGTAATTTTCCTACCCCATATATTACTAAAATATACTGTAAAGGTATTTCCCAAATCCCATTCCTATTTACACGCAGCAATTCCAATGGACCGGGTCACGCCGCTCGTAAAATTTTACTAATATTAAAATACTTTTATAAAATGCAAAAGCATGAAAATCTCGGCGTTGCATTAAAAATGTAAGTCACATTTCGGCGCTTTTATTGGTTGAATTTCATCTTCGAAACCGCATGATTCTTGGACGTGATTTTGCAGCCAAGCTGGCTCTGTCCTCGCAAGCTTTGAACTCGCAATCTATTATTCAGAAAGTGGATCTAATGCACGTATCCTATAAGAAATACAGACGGTTAGTAAATACTAAGTAGCTAGTTTGAAGAAACATGCAAGTGCGTATGTTTTGTAAATGTTTGATAAGTGATAACGTTTTTTAGTCTTGCTTATTTGATCATTAAAATCAGCATTTATAAGTGTTCAGATGTATAAATTGCTTGTATTAGTTTAATATGCAAGTTTATATTTTGCTTAAATCAAGCTTTGTATAATTTACAAAATATACCAGTATTCTCATATGTCATATGTTGGCACCAGGAACATATTATGCTTGAGAACTGGCAATTTAACGGAATTTTGTTTGAAACCCGATCACATAGGAAAGATAGCTTTGGAAACGCTATATTGACGGAATATAAGTTAGATGCCTGTCACTGGTTGAATTTAAAACACTAAAGAACCGTTTTGCACGTCTTCGTATCTGTCTGTTTTCATTCCAAAAATATCAGATAATTTTCTAGCAAATACTAAACTTCTTTTAATACCTATTATACGTTTTTATAACGTCAAATGTGGCGCAGATGGCTCAACTTTTTCTTTCAATTTAAAATTTATAATTCATATTTAATTTATGTTTCGAGTTTGGGTGTTTAGGTGGCCGAAAAGTCATATAAAATTAATTATATCCACGACGACATTCTTGTTGTTTGAAATGGTGTTAAGACTATTGTTGTTAAAACTAAATTCACACATACATAAGTTACCAACTTGAATATTTTACTATCTATATTCTAGGACAAAACTTTAATCGATATATAATATAATTATCTAATAAAACAGAAAAAAATATCCCTATCGAAAGCTATGTTGAAAAATATTTAATATAAAAAATATAAAACGGTACCCTAAATCAACTCTGTCTACATCCCGTCGATGAGTAAACGATAGGTGCATCGTCATAAACTATAACATATAATTTATTGTATCAGCAAAGGTGAAATGAGTTTAACGGTTCATAAACTCATGAAATTCGCAAAGAGCGGAATTTTTGCTTGGCATAGCAATAAGCTTGTCTACTATCATTAATTCTAGGGATGAAAATAAGTTTGGCAAACTGTTGGTGGTAGTTATGTCTCTATCTACCTTCTTGGAGATATGCAATTTATTTATTTATGTATGCATAAAATGTTAAAACCTATTTTTTTTATTTTAAAGAATGGCGAGACGAGTAAACATTCGCCTGATGGTAAGCGAAATGACCGCCCTTGGACAGTACTAAAACCAAACAACCCCATGAATTACAAAGCAATGCAAATTATTATAATACTAGCTGTCGGGCCCGGCTTCGCCCGGGTGCAGATAGTTTTTGAGTCCAATCCACATCAAGAACATATTATTTCGCGTGTCTACTAACTATATTTCCCGCGTGCCGTCGACTATATTTCCCTTCCGTAGGAGAGGACATCCCGTGCCAACAATTTGAATTTGAAAGAGTAGAAAATATGTATATTTGGTTTCCTGACTCATCCCACGGGAACACTACATTTTTCGGGATAAAAAGTAGCCTATGTGTTAATCCAGGGTGTCAGCTATCACTATACCAAATTTCATCAAAGTCTGTTGAGCCGTTTTTTCATGAAAGAGTAACAAACATCCATACATACATACAAACTTTCACCTTTATAATATTAGTAAGGATATTGTAGGTGTAGGAAATTATTGTTACAAAATGTTGAACGTTATTTGTTTATAAAAGTAAAAACGTGACATTATATTCAAGAAAGTGTGTGACAAGTGTGTACAAGTCACAAGGTCCCGATTAAAAAGATATGCATTAGGCTTTGGAGTAATGGTGTGTAAATATTGACCCGACGAACTGATAATAAATAATGGATTATAAATATTCCGAGCTGCGAGCGATAAATTATCTTTCGAGAAAACAGGTAACTAATCAAACAACATAAATATTTTTGCGAACTTTTAAGCTAAGTACCAACGTAAAAAGCAAAGTGATTAATAAACTTATGATATTTTTGTACAGTTAGGCAGAACACACATAACTTTCCGGTATATTATGTACCCATTTAAGTTAAAAAATACAAATAAAGTCTTACATCGATACTTGATACTTCTGAATTTAATTTATTTAGCAGAAGCTTAAAAAAGAAATTGCGCCCAACGTGGGGCTCGAACCCACGACCCTGAGATTAAGAGTCTCATGCTCTACCGACTGAGCTAGCCGGGCTGTGTTCAAATTGTCGAAATTAAACACCATATACTAAAATGTGGTATAATCATTAAATTATGGATTTATAAAATTAATCACATGCTAATTGTATATTAATTTGGATTCTTCATATTATGATATTTGTTTAATGTTAGCCCGAAATCTTAAATGATAATTTACAATTTGTATGTATAGTAAGACATGATGTGGATGTTCCGGCAGTAATGTCCAAGTGACAAGTTTATAGTCTTACGTTTAATAATATTTATATTAATCTGGCAATATCATGTATTCGTTAAATTCCTTGGTCGGAGCAGCAGAGGAATCATTGGCGCCGTCGGCGCCATGTATTATTAGACTGTACAGATGAACGCACAAGTATAAGTATGTTTATGTTAGCCTGTCTCGCGTAAAGCATTGGTCTTTATTAAGTTCGAACTGAAATAATGCAATTTGTGGATATTATACCGTGCACTATGATTATAATTACTTCACGTTATTTATGTTGAAAACCATGATAATAATGTTTGCAGGCTCGTTATAAAAGAAAAATGAGTTGATTATAAAAATAGCACAAGGGGTAAAGTATGTAACTTTTATTTTTATAACCATATTTATAATCAAAATGTTTCTTTATAATGTTTTTCGAATTTTTACACCGCGTTAAATCTGATTTCTCTGAACATGACCTTCGTTGGCATAAAATAAAAACTTCTAATCTCAAACGGTACTTCTTTATTATTATTTTTTACTACAGATCATCAAATTCTTGGAAGACTGCAATTATTTAAATATCATTTTTCCGCTCACACCATCTTCATAAACAAATGAAAAATCACAGACCGACTTACAGTTAAAAAACCTATAAAACCTAACCTCAGAATATTCCACAGGAAAATAAAATGTGATTAAAATAAATGCATGAAGTGTAATGGTGCATTAACACTGCGATAAGTCAATAAACTTGTGTCGACGACAGTCCACGCATCATCAGTATTCCAGTTGGTCACTGTTGAGGAAGTGGCACGCAACGACAGTTAGCTTTTACTTAGCGATGCCGGTGACCTAAGCTCCGGCCAGGCCACACATACACGATATACGTGATCCACCAATTATCTAGGTTACTTCAATATGACGTGTTTATTTTTATAGCAGACACGCAGTTATGATGTATGACTGCAGCGTGAATGAATCGGCTAGATAAAGCACTCAGTTTCATAGAGAACTAAGCTATTCGCCTTCAGAATAAAAATTGCCATTACGGTGAAAATATAGACACTTTTTGATGGCAAATTTATAGCAACACCTTTTTCCAACATACGGTATATCGATGTATCATTACGTTTTTTTCCAGTAGCCTCGAATATACAATAAACAAGCAAAGAAATATATGGATTTAATGTTTTTCTACAAAAACTTTTGCAAAGCTATTTACCGATATATTTAGTTAAAGAACTGTAAGAACCAGACCATTTTAAACGACGGATACATACCGTTTTTCTTTCAGATCTCCGCCAGCCATTACGTTCCCATCAAGTTCCCATAGCAATTCCGTATTTAATAATAACATTCTTAAGCTAGTAATTAATTAATCTTGTAGCTGTTGCAATGACTCAGACATAACAATTTTTTGTTCCCCACGGTCCAATGCACGAGTTTTTTTTATGTCGCTAGCAAGACATTTTTAATTGGTGTTGAGATGCCTGATTGTACATTTCTGATTTATTTATGTAATGAATCAACTGTGAATTGCTTTTTAAATGTTTGTTTATTTGCTGTCGATGTATGTTTTGATTGGGAAATGAAATAAGACGGGTAATAAAAATGTCTTATTTATATAAAGATCTACAGATCGTGTATGTGGGTATGAATCCTGTGGGTTTGATGATATTGGTGGGCGGCGGTGATTACATACAATCAGTTATACGAAGTGCTCATTTGCCTCTTATGTTACAAAAAAAGTGTAGGTCATAGTCACCTCTTAGCTAAGCGTTTCGACTCCACAATTAATGGTATACTTTATAAGATGGGTAACCCCGAGAGAATACATAAAGGGCCCAATCGCAGACGTTCATAGGCGTCAGTAGAGAAATCGGGATGATTACGAGCGGTTTTAAGCCTGGAAGCCCAAATCCTATAACTCGCACAACATGTTTTACTAGCTTTTGCTATCACTTATTACAAATTCTTAAATCAATAGCATTATTACTATTGGGGAATCTCCATTAGTCTCAATTGTTGTTTTAAGATGACACTTCAATTTACCTCCAACCTTGCAGTATGTCATAACGTCAATATTGTAGAAAAAGTATCTGCAAGTCATTTACTTATGTCGGTTTTATGACGCTTCTGTTTAAAATATTGACTACTTTTCTAGAGACCACAAGATGGATGTTGTGAAACATCAGATCTGGGTTTCCATTGCGATCCAAACCTTTCTGGTGCGTCCAGAAATAACTATGTTTTGACAATAAAGGCCCATTTACACGGGGAAAGTTTCTCGCCTCGAAGATACGATTATCGTACAAATACAAGAAGCTGCATTGTGCAACATTTACCCTTAACATTAGAATACGTCAATCGTATAGAGATTATCGTATGCGATAATGGCATATGATTCTCGTCTGTGTACATGGACTATGAGTAAAAAACACAAAGTATGTAAAGTATACAAATTTATTGAAAATGTTTAGTAGATAATTAATACGAAGTATTCCGCAGCTGATTTTAGTTTTCTCTTTTTTGGGGTTATGGGCAGAAAAACATATATTTTAGTAAAGGTTGTATACATATTACTGGAAGTCAATAACCACTAGGCGATTTTCAGCATGACTTTATAAGGACACAATTGTTAATTTCATGATGTTCCTGTTTTTAAAATTCCGAAACACATCATAACGGAATTCAAACTGCGTCATTCTAGAGGTAAATGACATAACATGCATTATTTTATTTTTCCTGTCATTTATATGGTTTTTATATCCCATATTAATTTTGCGAGAAAATTTCACTACTTTAATTTCACTTCATTTACAGTTTGAAGAAAAGTAACTACTCTATTTATTAGTAAACAGTGCAGTATATAAAACCAATGACGTATATTTAGCTATATTCGCGGATATCCGCATTGAGTCATTGATCTGACCTAGTCCTTGTAGTGGGAAGGTGGTAAGTAATTAATTTGTTTTTGCGGTTGTTCGCCACGAGACTTACCTCTGTCGCGTGGCATTTCCAATGACTCAATACTTGCTGAACGTCACTCAAATTCGAAATATATACATTTCAATGGATCTTATTAGATATTTGTGAATCAGCAACATGGGAAACCTATCATGAAAAGCCAACTAACATTTTTTTTTTCATTTATTTATCATATACATACAATATTTGTTAGTAGATAACATTGGAAACCAGGTAGAAGAAGAAGAACATTGAAAACCAAGGTTTATATTTATGCTATTGAAAAGAGGGACAATATTTACCTATAAACAAAAATATATGCTGGTAAGTTATAGCCATGAATCCATGGTGTTTTAAAATTACTTTTTTACTAAACGCATATATTTAACATCTTTGATAAAAACAATAATGACAATTTTTCATTTCAATTTCAGCATTTTAAATTAGACAATTAGTTTAAAATGTTTACAAATTATTATAAGTAGTATTACGAGTAGACATGTGATCGGTTATTATGTTATAAATATGGATAGAAAGTAAAAGGAGTCATAACTTTCCTCGTAGATAACTGAACTTATTGATTTTAACGATCAGCAATGAGTTAGATCCGGCGGTGGACAACATGTGATAATGCGACGACATAAGGACCAATTGTGTGTGAATAATGGGTTTCCTGTCAACACAGCGCTGTGCACATAAAATTGTACTCGACTTGTGTATTGTGCGCGAATTCTGGTTGATATGATAATGCCAAGCAATTTAGACTTTTTAGGAGTATGGGTTTTTTAAGATAAATTATATTTCATGATGCAAAATAAGAGTTGTAGAAAATCGATGGATACAGACCATATTCTGTAGTTTATAGAGATCCTTGGAAATTTTTATGCCTATTTATGTTAGGACTAATATACTCTTAAAACAACTTATCGGCCTATGGCCTCCGTTTTATAAAATTGTAAAGTTTCGTGGATGAGACAAGATTTATAAATAGTCACTTTACATCTACGTACCTGCCATCTCCGGCAGTAAGACACCAGGAATGCCTAGATTGTTATGAGCTTCCGTAATATATCAATAGGTACCTTTTATAGGAATAATTGACATCTCTTTGACGGTGCTATAAACACGACTGTTTTGGGACGATGTATTTTGAATATTAAACATCAACATCAATAGTAAATTATTGCCCATTGTCATATGTATAGGTATTACGATTTTAAGTCACAAATTCTGGATACTACTTTGGAAGTCAATCGAACTCATTAATTTTTATATTTATAATGTGTAATATATTGGAATTTCAGCGATTTCCTTTATAATTTAATTCAAAAACAGAATATTCTTTCTAAAAAATATATTAAATTTTACATTTAAATGCGCACTCAGTCTTAAAGTCCCCAAGTTAATCGAGGCGATCAAGCCAAGTCACAAGATCGTTTAGAATAAGATTTTATTTTGCGACGAGGTTAACACTTACAGACATTCGCAACTTAACCAAATCAAAGCAATAATGAAGGCTAATTTGTTCATCACTATATTCATTTCTTGGTACGGTGACAATATGGGAACATATCGAATCGTTCACCTCTTTACGAGCGAATCCCGACGGTTTTATGGCCAATAATGAGCCAGTTCAAGTTGTTTATAATTAATTTAGTAGGTACTGCGAGAATCGCAAGTTACGATTACGATGTGCTCTGCTTTCAATAGATTGATATTACACCGTTCCGTTTTATTGAAGACGAACCTGCGTTCTCATCTGCAGATATAAACAATCAAATGGAATAATTACTGCTTTTATTGCGTTACGGAAGTTCGCCAGAATTTAGGGAGGATTAAATTCAATGTTACATTGTTTAATATAACATTAAGATTTGTTTAGTGACGACCTAAAAAAGCGGTGCTGAATTTGACTTTTAATTAAAGGTTACAACGACGATCAAAACAGAAATGGGCTTTCTGATGCAGAATCGGACAGCAGACTTAAAATTAATGTAATCAAAAATGTAGGTATTCCTGAATATGAATCCATTTGAAAAGAACTTTCCGCCTCAGTTTTTCGCGAGCGATATTACCTGGTAAGTCTTTAAGCAAGTAAAAAAAACTTCACGATAAGAAGCATCTTGCTTTGTCTTTGGCAAAGTGTGGTTACCGAACCGCTAGCTTCTCTATAAGTAGGTAATAAAATATACTTGGTAGATCGGTGTTGATAAATCAAGTATTCTGTTTAGTTGTTGTTTACTATTCGCTTATGCGTTGAGCTACTTCATTTACAAAGCAGATACTTACGGCGCAGAGTAAGGCGAGGCGGGAAGTGATCGTCGTTTGTTTATCCTTAGCGAGAAGGAAAGTGATTACAGTTTGTTTATTTACACGTCCTTTCTCCGCAAGACTAGGGGACTTTGAAGTGCTGTTGATGCTATAGAATAAAGACGGAGATCGCCCACGTTTTGGTTTTGTATTTTTGACTCCGCTACCATGTAAATAGCAACAACATATTGCAACACATGCGTATGCATACGTCTCAGCATGTCTGCACCATTTGAATACTGGATATTTGTGATTAACTGAAAACTTACAACATAGAATACACGATCTGGGATTCGAACGCATGTTTTCACGGTTCATTCACAGTATAATTAAAGGTTACTAACAGATCATGCTCATTATTAGTTCATAAATCCTCAGCACTAATACAACCGTGTTTACTTCAAAGCTGTGTCGGAAGAAACGAGGAAAATACGCTAAAGGTATACGACCAGATGAAACAAATGGCCTAATGGGTTTCCATAAAGGAGAATCCATAATAAATACTCTACTTTTCCAAAGTATTTGTCCTCTAGTAAGATTCCACAATGTAGAATTTAACGACAGTCAGCTTTACCTATTGAATACAATTTTAAAATCATTTGGAATTCGCGTAGACTCGATTCATCGAGTTTAATCAATTTTAGTTCGCAGGATTATTTGGTAAGTTCGGTGCTATTCCATTAGATCACCTTCGAAACGTTTGAGGGGCCTGATTTCCGTAGTTGAACTTTATATACAAAATTGTATATCAATTATTAATAATTGTTAGAGATGACTTTAATAATCATGATTACCAACCTGCGATGTATTGTTAGATCGGTGCATTATCGAATGTACACAAGTCCAGTGCTCATCAGTAATATACTGGTTCATCCCAAACAACTTAATTTAATTTCACATTATTGTTCATTTATTTCCTACTGTATTTCTAAGTGCATCTGCACCTGAAGAACGAAAACAAGGACACAAACAATGGAGAGATTCATACCTATACACTATGTTCGAAGATGTAAATGTCGAGTGTAGACAAAGGAGCTCTGACGACACAAATCATATTTTCGGTACGGACGGAAATAATTCTAGGTACGCTTTTAACACTATACCCAGTCATTCGTACTTTTGCGTAAATACCCGGACGCACACACTAAGCCTTATGGACAAGGATAATGTCTCTGTTAATTAATTTAGTAATGAGAATTCGTAAACAGATGCTGGCCAAAGTTAATGTACGAAATAAAATCACCACGGAAATATACTTTTACAAATTGTCTATTATGAGCATGCTATATTTATGAATATACCCACAGTCCTTTCTGTATCAGCCCATATACGTCCCACTGCAGGGCACGGGCCTAATCTACAATCGAAAGTACGAATGAGAGTGGTTAGGCCATATAGTCCACCACGCTGGCCTAGTGCGGGTTGACCAACAGTCCTTTATCAAAATTAAATAAGTAAATAACACCCAACAGTCACATACCTACATAGCCCTGACCCCACACTAAGATCAAGTCTTGTGTCGTGGACATCAGAATCTACGAGAGACTTATCGGTCTCACAAAACACCCAGACCCGAAATAACATTTGTGGGCCGCACTAACATCTCTCTCGGTGCGGGAATAGAACCGCGGCCTCTCGTTTCACAGGCGGCGACTAGCCGCCTGCGCCACCGAGGCTGTCAATTAAAACTAGATATATAATATTTACGACTCTTCGACGCAATTAATAATTTATTAGATTTTAATTATATCATCTTTTGCTGTACGTTGAAGAAAAATAACAGGAGGAAACCTGCAATTCTGAAAGAAACTGAAGCTGTATTGGGCCAGTTTTTAGGTTAAAAGTCCGTGTTACAATAACACTGTAATGGTAAAATACGTACCGATAAGGGCAGTTTGAAGAAATATATTTAAAAACCTGGAAACATTAATAAAATAATGAAAAAATGCGGAAATGGAACCTATTTGGGTAACTAGACATGAGTTTTCAATAATAAATAAGAATAGTCTACACGTCACACGTGTTCCCTCCTTTCTATAATCCTGGGTCCTTCCGCCGTAGAGTAAAGATGCATCTCAGCAGGCCGGCATAATTGTATCGAATGGCATTGAACCGCCGCGCTGTCATTTGCGCTTGCCAACTCATGAAGTGCAGTAACTATGCCGTAACAGAAAAAAAACATTTAGCCAAGTCTAGAAAAGCATCAGTATTGTAAACTGAAATGCAATTCAAAGGTCATAGAACTGCAAATAAGCTCGCTGCATCAATGAACAGAATTGTTCAATGTTCATTATCATATGACGCACATACCAATGTATTATTGGTAATGCAAACTTGCACTGACAACCGGAGAGAGTCGTTGATTGATGACGAAGCCTGTTCTTAATACACCGAGTAATTTTTGAAATGAACTCGTTAGCTGTCAATTATGATTTTCAACCAATACCGGTTTAAAGCTCGAAATGTGATGCCAATTAATAATTTCTTGTAAATATCCCGGGGTTTTGCAGTGCGAGTGGAAATGTTTATACGGAATTACTACAGCAAATATTGTGATTACCAGCTTTTTTGGTTCTTGAGCCGTAATTTTGTATGACGTACAACCTCTGAAGTGGGGATGTAAGTGACTCAGAATACACTGGTTTAATGTACATTACGAATGAATGGAGCGAATACAAATTTTTAAAAACATGTGATTAGGAAGTCACTCACGGTTGTCTCTGTTTGAATATGCATCCTTCTGTTACTAAACGTAGTTTATTAAGTAGGTTAAATACACTTCTGGTAAAATGTCCCTAAAGTCATGTAGTTGGCAGGTGAACAAAAAAATAATTGGTTCTTTTTAAGCCCATAACATTGATGTATTTATATAGATACCCCATTATTTTTCACCTACCTTCCAACATTTTTGATTGAAATATCATTACAATCTAATACAGCTGAGTACATTTATTCGTTGAACTATAAATTAAAACAATGTCATGTGCACTAGAACTACCTGTACGTTTTATTTATTGTACTTATTACATTGTATGTTTTTGCTTTGCACGAGTGGGCAATGTGGAATTCTTCAGCCAAGCGTTTGTAGTTATTAAGTTTCGTTTGGTTTTATTTGTGGACAAGATTTAAAGTCTCGATTATTTTTATAACTAGTTTATTATTGAATGATTGATTTATTCTAAAATGTTCCATAAATAGGTAGCGGTATTGTTAACTCTACTAGATCTGGAAAAATATTCCTATCATATTTTTGCCGCGTGATGTACTCTCATTTTTAAATTGATAATAATGCCTTATTATAGGAAGTATGCCTAACTAATATGCAAATAAAAACAAAACCAATCGTTGAGTTACACACATAATATATTATCATATTCTTGGTTATTAAAAGTGTAAGTGCGGCCTATTTTCCGCCAAACTCCTCTTTCCTCTATTTCTTAAAAGACTTAAATAAGCAAAAAGAAATATTTTTCAGGCCATAAATGTATGTTTCAATGTTTATATATTACGTATAATAACTATATGGCCGGTTCCAAACAATGAAAAATAATGACAAGAAAAAGTAGGACAATAGAATCACCCACTACGGAGTAGTTTGAAATGCTGGAATTTTGTTTCCTGAAACTTTTTCCTTATAAATATGTCTGTACCCAACACGCACCAATAAAATTATTGAATTGTTTTGATACCGTGCGGTTGTTATAGGAAATCCATTGACGTATTTCGATTCAAGTCGTCTTCCTTAGCTCTTAGTCACAATGGTAATAGTAACACAAGACCGTATACAATATAGTGCGGTTTTGGTAACTTATAATATTGCCTAGGTGGCGTAGTTGTACTAGGGTACGGTTACAAAACTTAGGTCACTGGTTCGAATCCCGGGTTGGGCAAAATGATGGATTTTTCTATTCATTAATAACAAACACAACAACTGTTGACTCTGGGCTGAGACAGGAATTTGTTCCCGATTTGGAGATAGGCTCGCCACCTATCATGTCGTGGGACCGAACATACAAGGTGCAATGTGGGTGTCCTGGCACGTCTGCCTACCACTTCTGGGAAAAAGGCGTGAGTTTACATATCTTAATAATGTGCGTGGTGGCCTGTTTGTAACAGACTAGATGCGACTGCCATCATATTAATGAAGTTCACGGGTTCAAATCCCAAGGCACAACTCTGACTTTTTTTTATTTTTTTTTCAATGTATGGCGAGACGAGCAAGCCGTGCGCCTGATGGTAAGCGATACGACCGCTCATAAACAGTAGCAAAATTCCACTGCGCTCGCCATTCTGAGACATAAGATGTTAAGTCTCAATATGTCCACTAGTTACTCTGGCTATAATGTGCTTCAATCCAAAACACAACAGTGCATTTACACTGTTGTTTTACGGGATAAATAGACATTGAAGACTTTTTGGAGTTATGTGTGCATAGATATGACCCCGCAATATAACGTTGAACGAAAATATCGTGAGGAACGTGAATACCATAGCGATTTAAAAGAATTTCTATGGTATGTAAAGTCCGCCAACCCGCACTATGGCAGTGTAGTGACCTATATTTGATGGTCTAACCCCTCACAATCGTACTCTCGGTGGTAGAGGAGACTCATGACGTATGATTCAGATACTCATTCATTATTTCGAAGACCTTATATCATGAACTGTGAGAATGTCATTCGAAAATCCTTTCCACGTAATTTGCTCGAGAAAAAATGTACAACTTTTTAACAATCTTTTATGAATGATTTCAATAGTGGATGTATCCACGGTATATCCTCAAAATATTGCTGTGACGTTGACTATAGATGGATTCTTATTATAGGCGCAGACACAACATTGGCTATCCCCAACTGTAGACTGTATGACTGTTGACTTTTAGTCAGAAAATAATATTAAAAATGTGGCGAATGTGGTCAATGAGTCTACGCTAATCATTTGACTTAGGTATAAACATGTCAGGTAATCCCTTTTACGTAGGTATGTAAAAAAACAATGAATCATAAGGGCCGGCTGATCATACGGAGAAACGTTTTTTGCGATGCTTAAAGCTTATGCTTCGAGTGCTTTGACCCTTTATTGGATCTTGTGAGATGCAAAAGAAATGTCTTTTTGTATATATCTTAAATTCGATAGAGAATTTTTACAAATTCTTGTGAATTTTATTGCATTTCAAATTGAATATAAAAACAAATATTCCTGGTGCTTATCGAATCGTTCTCTATTTTAAGCCAGACTACCTACTCACTTTTGATCTTTCTTTTTATTCAAAATAAAATAGTTTCCGTTTGGTGTGTTTCGCTCAAAGGGTAGGAAGTCGGCTGCATCGATATTACGATTTCATTTTGAACACATTCGTCCGGATTCGAATAATTTTATAATATATAGTGATATTAATTTTAAAGTCCAATAAATAGGAGTATAGTTTACTGACATTTTGGCATTTTACCTAGTGAAAGAAAAATACCCATTCATAGTATCGTTTAAAAATCCTGATACCTGTACTGCTTTAAATTAATTAAAGCATTTTTATGGTTTGTCTTTAAATATGTTTTCCTGTTTTATCCTAAGTGATAGATTTTTGTAAAATAAATTATTATCATCACACATTACATACATTTTGTTCACAGAGCTAAAGACAAAATTAAATTTTATTAGACTTCAATTGAATTCCTCCAGGAACTCCAGGCCTGGGTCGCAAATATATTTATATTTTATTGTTTATATTTATTGATAATTTATATTTTTCCCTACCCAAAAAGTAGGTTTCATCGAATCACAACAATCTTTGCACCGATACGAAGTTTCGTAAAAAGAGCATTCTGCTTTCTGCACATCAAGAGACTACATTAACTACTAGTATCTCGGGGTTGACGAACGCAGTGCTGTCCGCTACTTGGTAATTATTAGTTCTGAGTAGAGTTGCTCCTTTTTATGGGCAGGCGTGAGACTTTTCCCCAGGCGAGCGACCTGCTTGATGCGTCATTCGCACTTTAAGAAAGTTTCCAAACATAAAAAATAAAATAAATACACCCAACAGTCACATACATAGTCCTGACCCCACACTAAGATCGAGTCTTGTGTCGTGGGTATCAGGAACTATGAGATATTTTTGGTCTCACAAACACCCTTTTTTTTTTTTTTTTTTTTTTTTTTTTTTTCTCGCGGGGAAAATCCCTTTACGGACCATCCCACCCCCGAAGGGGCGAGGGTGTGTCGGACTCACCGGTGCGCCTTCCGGCCCAGCGAGACGTGGAGCTGGGTCGGGTCCCTATCGTATTCTGCGCACCGAAATACCGACTAAAAACCCCGCGTTGGCCACCATCGGTGCACTTTGGAGACGGCCCCGGGATACTGCTGAACAGACGCGTCAGGACCGCCTCCTTGTGCACTGCCGCTTAGAGCGACGCGGCTTCAATCGCCTTTGGCGTTACGTCTCGGGGGCCGCCAGGATAGGGAAGGCGGCCCCATGTGGCCTCTGCGGCGCCGGGTTAGTTGGCGTCCCGGCGCCTAGTTCGTCGTCTGCGGTGACGACGAGCGGGATCGTTCTGCTCCCGATCCCGCTCAGCGCTCTCCTTCTGCGACATGACACGTTCGCAGAAGGAGAGCATGGCTCGCCACGAACTCCGGCTGCCGACCATGGCGGCGACCACGGCCGGCAGCGAAAGGTCGCTTCCGACGACCGTGACGAGAGCGCTGCGCTCGTCGTCCCAGGCTGGGCACTCCTCCAGCGTGTGCTGGGCCGTGTCCTCACGGCAGTTGCCACAATGGTGGCACACGGCGGACTCCTCCGCTCCGGCTATGCGACACAGGTACGCACCGAAGCAGCCGTGCCCGGTGAGCACCTGCGTCAGCCGGTATGTCGGCGCACCGTGGCGCCTGTCCAGCCACTGTTCGAGGACAGGTCGCACTGCCGCGACGGTCCTCGCACCAGCACTAGGGTTCTCCAGCCTGGAACGCCACTCCTCCACAGCGGACCTGCGGAGGGAGGCCAACATGGCCTCGACCTCTCTGGGGACCAACCTCTGCCCACGCCCGGACGCCTCCTCTCGCCGGAAGAAAGCCGACGAGAGGGTCTTGGCGTCCAGCACCCAGGGCAGAGTTCCCGCCAATACGCAGGCCGCCTCGTGCGAGACCGTGCGGTAGCCCCTGATTATTCGCTGCGCCACCATGCGCTGCGGACGATGCAGCAGGCGGACGCAGCGATCGCCCAGGGACCCGGCCCAAACGGGACACCCGTAGAGGGCCATAGACCGCACGACTCCAGCATAAAGGTTTCGGCAAGGGATGCCAGGACCATCAGTGTTGGGCAGCAGGCGCCCCAGTGCGCCCGCCGCCTTCACCAGCTTCGGCGACAACTCCGCAAAATGCGCGCGGAAATCCCATCGACTGTCGAGGACGAGACCGAGGTATTTCATCCTCGAGCCGACGGGAATCCGCACGTTCTCCACTGTGATGTGGGCCCCTGGCGGAGGCCCACACCGAGGACCGTGGAAACACACGGCCTCGGTCTTGTTGAGGGCCACCGTGAGGCCCAGTCGCCGAATCCTGCCCACCACCAGTCCAGTACCGAACGAGGCGAGCAGGGCGGACCTCTGGAATGTCCTGGCCGTCGCTGTCACCAGTGTGTCGTCCGCGTAGCAGACGACAGCGACGCCCCGAAGGTTGGTACCACGTAGCACCCAGTCGTAGCCGATGTTCCACAGGAGCGGCCCAAGAACCGAGCCCTGTGGAACACCGCACGTCACTTCCCTGCGGTGCCACCCGTCGGCACCCGGATACACCACGTACCTATCAGACAGGTACGAGTGCACCAGACGCCGAAGGTAGGGCGGAACCTCGTGGTACCGCAGTGCTTCTTCGATGCAGGCCCAGGGCATGGTGTTGAACGCGTTGGCGATGTCGAGAGACACCGCCACCACGACTCTACCCCGGGACACCGCACGCTCCGCTTGTGCCTTTACCCGCAGAATCGCGTGGACCGTCGACCGGCCCCGCCGGAACCCGAACTGGCAGTCCGCCAGATCCGGGCCCGTTCCCTCCAAATGCTCGACGAGGTGCGCGTGGACTACGCGCTCAAAGAGCTTGCACACCTCGTCGAGCAACACGATCGGCCGGTAGGCCGAGGGCGAATCTGCGGGTCGCCCCTCCTTGCGGAGCAGGACAAGCTTGCCCGTCTTCCACAGCGACGGGAAGATGCCCTGCTCAAGGCACGCGGAGAAAAGGCCGCGGAGCCTCGTACCCAGCGACTCGACGGCCAGCACCCAGACACGACCGGGTACCCCGTCGAGACCCGGGGCCGAGTTCTTGCTCCGCAGCCGAAGCACTGCCGCCTCTAGTTCTTGCGGCGAAACCTCCGGGATATCCCTTACCGAAACCAACGACGATGGCGCCGGTGGACGTGACGCCATCGGTGGAGGAGTGAACTCCTCGGTGGCCGGAAACAAGGCCGCGACGACGTCCTCCAAAAGGTCAGTCCGGAGACTCTGGGTCAAGGGGGGCGCCCATGGGCGGAATTTCCGCATCGCCACACGGTACGGACGCCCCCACGGATCTCTGTCCAGAGACCTCCGGAACTCCTCGTTCGCCGCGGCCTTCGCTTGCGCGATGGCCACCCGCAGCGCTCTCTTCGCCTCTCTGTGGAGGTCGAGAAGGTGCTGCCCCTGCTCGTCGTCGCCGGGTCTACGGGTCCGACGACGACGGTGCCTGGCGAGTCGGCGGCGCGCGACCTGGCAAGCCGCGCGCAGCTCTGTGAGCTCGGCCGACCACCAGTACACCTGGCGCTTCGCTGGGAGGCGGGTGACCCGGGGCATGGCCGCGTCGCAGACTCGCGACATCGCCACCCCGAACCATTCCGCCTCTTCCTCGACCCGTACCGGTCCGTCCGGCACGGGGAGCCACGCCTGAACAATGGCAGCTTCCTTCGCGGCCTCCACATCGAGGCGCTTCGCGGCCCAACGTCGGCCGCCCGTGAATCGGGCAGTCGGACCACCACCGGACTGGCGGGTGGAGACCTGGGAGGATGAGACGCTGAACCGAATGTAGAGATGATCGGACAGCGTCTCCTCCTCAACCAAAACCCTCCAGTCCCGAACACGGCGGGCAAGGGCCGGGGTGGCGAACGTGACGTCCACCACCGAACCGCCGTTGTGCCGCACGCACGTGTTCTCCGACCCCCGATTCAGGACGACCAACCCGATGGAGATCGCCCATTCCTCCAGGGCCTCGCCCCGCGCGTCGGTCACCGACGAACCCCAAGCCGAGGATTTGGCGTTGAAGTCGCCGGCTACAAGCACGGGGCGAGGCTGGCTGTCATGCTGTACCAGGGCCCCCAGGCGCGCGAGGAAAGTCTCGAATTCCGCCTGGGACCTGTTGGGAGAGAAATAGACTCCCACTATCCACACCCCTCCCACCAGGACCGCCACGCATCCCGCACCCTTCGCTACTTTTTCGAAGGGCGGAGAGCCGGCGGCGCCCTGGGTGAAGACGGCCACCGAGCCATCAAGGTCCCCTGCCCAGTCGTCACGGGCAGGGACAGAGTATGGCTCGGCGACCACAGCCACGTGAATCAACCACTGCGCCAGGGACTGTTCGAGCATGTGCTGTGCTCCTTCGCAGTGGTTGATGTTCGCCTGGAGGAAATTAAGATCCATCTAATTATGGGCGATCTCCATCGCCTCAGGGCGGGACGGTGTCGGCCGCGTCGCAACCTCGGCTCCCACACCGCGTTGAGAACGGTGCGGGACCGAGGAGGCAGCGCAAGCCTTGCCGCCCACCCGGTGGTCCGCGGGTTTTCCGGCATCTGCGCAGATTGCGCAGTGCGGGTCCGCGGAGCACTGTCGGGCTTTGTGGCCTGGTTTACCGCAGCGGTAGCAGAGCCCGCTGCGGTCGCACTCGCCGGTGCATTGCACTCTAACGTGCCCCTTATAGAGGCATCGGTAGCAGCGCAGGGGCCGGGCCTCAAGCAGCCGCACTGCCGCTGCCACCCAACCCACGAGGACGCGCCCCGCCTTCACTATCTTCTCCGCTGCCTTGGCTGGGCAGCGGAGCCACACTGCGCCCAGGCCCGAGCGCCCGTCCCGGATCTCCCCGACCTTGACGTCATCGGAGGAGCACTCGCCGAGACGGGCGACGGCTGCTGCGACTGCCTCGGGGGTGGCTGAGGCGTCCAGCCCCGAGATCCGCAGCTCAGCAGTCTTCACGGGCCGGGAGACGCGTACGTCCTCCTCCGACCCGCGAAGGACCTCCCTCATTTTAACGATGAGGGAGTCGGCCTTCGCCTCCGACTCGGGCCCAGGCACCTCGAAGAGGTAAGCCCCGGTGGCTATTCGCCGCGACTTCAGCCCGGCTGTGATGCCGAGGCTGGCTAGGTCCACCTTTTGCTGGACCTCACGCAGGACCTGCGCGTATGAAATACCCCGCTTCAACGCCTCCGGCGTCACCGTGAGAGTCACGGCGGCTTTACGCGGGAGGCGGAGCTGGGGAGCAGCCCTGCGTGGGGCCTGAGCCGGCTGTTGGGCCGCCCGGGACTTCTTCTTGCCCCTCTTTGCCACCACAGTCCACGGGGTCTCCGTGGATGCGGTGGGTTGAAGGGGCGGGTGTGGCGTTTGCGGCCGGGGTGGGGCGCGCTTCCGATTACCTCGCTTGCGCCCGCGAGGCTCCCGAGAGGCGACTGGCGGCGGAGCCGTCAAAGGCGCGGTCGGCCGGGCAGCTGGAGCGGGGCCGCGAGCTGCCGCAGGGGCAGCAGTTGCGGCGCGGCCAACGGTTGGAGGGGCAACTTGCACCTTCCCTGCTTCTAGGGCCGGCCACGACGCGGCCGGGATCCCCGCGACGGCTGGCTGCGGCTTCAGGGCTGCCTTGGCCCTAGCCCGGTCGGCTGCCAGCGGAGGGCGGAGAATCGGCTCCGGAGGCAGCCGCATGGCGATCGCCTCGAGTTTTGCGTCGACCTTCGCCATGTGCACCTCGAGCAGCGCCTTCACGGCTTCCGCCTCCAAACCGCCGGATGCCGATTCAGTCGCTGATCGCTGCTGCGTCCGGACTGTTGTCATCAGGTCCTGGATCATTTTCCCCTGTGTTGTGAGGGCCGCCTCCAGCGCCGTGACCTTTTTGCGGAGTTCGGCCTTCTCCGCCTCGACCCTGAAGAGCTCCGCTGATGGTGGCTCCTGGGCTATTTCCAGCAGCTCCGACACGCTGTCTTTGATTTCCTTTACGTACGTGCCCTTAAGATTTTTGGCCGTACGTGCAACATGTCGGAGCCGCTCTGCCATCTTTATCAAGGCCTCGTTATGGGTGGCTGGGGGAGGATCCTTTGGTGCCGGTTTCAGAGGATTCGCCTCCTTGGCTCTCCGAAGATCAACCTCTTCCGCCTCTACCATTTCGGCCTCGGTGATGCTTTCCGCATCCAAGACAGCCTCGAGCTCGCTTTGCACCTTGGCAACAGCGTCATCTGTCGTGCCCGCGCTCCCAGGAGCCGCAGGGCGCCGCTTCAGTTTTTTGGTGGCAGTGCGGGAGTCTGTCTCTACCGCACTACTACCATCACTAGCTCTGGGCCGCTTCTCCACTGGACGGGAGCCTCGGCGTTTTGCTCGACTTCTCTTTGGTTGCGAAGAGTCGCTGCACGCCCCGGACTCCGAGTCGAAGTCACGGGGTGGCGCGGTCCTCTCCGCAGGAGGTCCCATTGACGAGGATGGCCGACTGGTCGCCGGAGAGATGTCCGACTCTGGTAGCCTATCCACCACTACGGAACATGGTTGGGGTTTTGAAAAAGAACTATCCATTTTGTTCCCACGAGTATGGGGGAAAAGAAGGTCCGCCCAGGCAGTGCCCCCTGTACCTGGGTAAGCCTAGCGTAACCCGCCAGAGGGTCGGCCGGTACTCTGGCGGGGGTCGCACTAGAGACTGAACTGCCCATCAGCCATGCATCCCCTCGCGGTGCGCCGCCGCTTGGGATTCGGGGTACTTTTTATAGAGGCATCCTCCCTCGCGGTCCGGGCGGTTAAGCCAAGACCCTCGGTCCGGCAGGAGTGCGAGACATGACCACAAACCTCACAACCGGATTACGATTTGCGACGGCGACCGTGGCAGGGACACTCCCACAGCCCGCCCGGCGGCGGGGTAAGCGCACACCGGGCCCGCCGATGCCTCCGGGACAGAACCGGAGGTAGGCCCTGAGATGGGCCCCACCTAAAACGACAGATGGAGGCGGCCGCCACAAAAGACAGCGACCGCCAAACCCCCTGCCCTCCCCGTCGGATATTCGCCGTCGGCCATCGTAGTTGCAGAACTGCAACTACGATGACCCACGTTGCCCAGGGTGCACCACGTGGAGGTTCCCGACATCGCACCCCCTCACAAACACCCTGACCCAACCGTTGATTTTCCGAAACAAATGCTTGTGGTTCATACAAATATTTATCTCGGTGCGGGAATCGAACCCTCGGCCTCTCGTTTCACAGCCGACGTCTAGCTAACTGTGCCACGGAGGCTCTCATCATAAAAACTTTAGCGTTGGATATTTATTAGCGATCCTAAAGAAAAACATAATCTAATTGTGGATCAAGGATACGCATGGCGCAGATTAATTTAATTAGTCAAATATTGGTGAACACATATTTTCATTAGATGTTAATTTTTACTGTCGGGATTAAACCAAGTCGTGATGTATAATCGAAACGATAATTCCCCGAGATTATCTCGTTCTATCCGCCCGATATTCCCGTTGTTTTCTCGGCGTTGAAAAAATTTGCACTCTTAATGTCTGGCTTAAATATTGAAATAGCAACCGTGGTCTTTGACCGAATTTCTAATTATACGCAACGGAAGCGCAGCCGATAAACCGGTTTGTTTGTTTCTATTTTGAAGAGGCAGAAGTTCGAATCGCGGAACAGTTAAAAATGTACATATTGTGATGGGATTACAAATTTAATTAGGGTAGGAGTCTTTATCTGTATCCACCTTCATGCTTTCCACTGCAGGTCACAACACTCAGGCCACCTCTATATAATCGAAATAAGATTGAGACCGGTTAGGCCAATTTGTCTACCACGCTGGCCTAGTGATTTAAAATAATGGTCTTTTTCCTATAAGTCTCTATTAACACCCTCTATTTAATCAATTAACGTTAAATTAATTAATAATAGTCATAATTAAAGTTATGCTATTGTTTCAGATATGAGGAATTGATTCTACATTTTATGTGAGGAAAATTAAAACTAAATTAATATTTATCAAATTTTCATTAACCTCGAATAGAGTTCCTGAAATGTGTGTAAACAAATGCATTACCAAGTACTATACGATTCTATGTTTTAATGAACTATTAATTAATAATGTTGTTTCTATCGAGTTCACTATTACGATTGATAAAAACACAAATTAATTTACAGTTTGATGTTGAAACACAAATGTCCTTCATTACGTATTCCTCATCTAATAACAATTTGATTCAGAGCAAACTGCAGATGTATTTTTTATTTAAAATACATATTTTACCGCCTCTGTATTAATTTATAACTAGCAGCCCAGCCCAGGTCCGTCCGTATGCACATACACTTTTTTGAAAATATTCTATCGCCTATATTTATGAGAGATAATATAGGATTAGTAATAAGGTGAAATATTTTTTAAACGGTCCAATTATAGTTTCAGATCTTATTCAATGCGACCAATTAAATCTTTCCTCTTCATAATAATAGTATAGATTGGTAATAAAGTAATTCACTATTTGTATAAATTAACATTTAACATCATATAAAATCTTAGCTTTACCTATGCACCACATTAAAAAAAGGGTATTTTTTTTCTTTTTTTATTGCAGGTAGTTTCAGCCGAGCCAGAGATGTGTGTTGATAACAGAAGAGCGATCTCAAAGCAAATATGGACAGCAAAAGCTCTACAATCAAGGATGCTAATATTCAGGTGGAACGGAGAAGATTGAGTAGCAAGGCTAATATTGGCACGGGCCCAGAGATCATAAACAAAGAAAAAATGAACCAATCATTAAAAGTTGTACGTCAGATTAATGTAAGTATTTTTTCCAATACCATTGGTAAACGCACGTCCAATTTTTTCCGTCTTTTATACCTGAATGTCGTTACCGTCAACCACCCATATATTTTTCTTTAACAATGAATACACCCAACAGTTACCTACAAATCGAGAAAAATCGAGTCTTTTGTCGTGGGTATCAGGAACTACTAGAGACGTTTTAGTCTCACAAACACCCAGACCCGAAACAAGTACCTGTGGTTCACACAAATATTTGTTTCGGTGCGGGGATCGAACCCGCAGCCTCTCGTTTCACAGCCGGCGTCTAACCAACTGCGCCACGGAGGCTGTACATTGACAGACATAGAGTTGTACATGAGACTGGGTACTTTATCTATTTGACAGGTACAAAATCTAGTTATAATTTACAGTCTTCACAATAACGCGAGTTTTTTGTGTTGGACACTTACACAAGCCCGAATCATACAATTAAACGGATAAAGTTCATTAATAATTGAGTATTTAACCGTTGAACAGGTTAGCAGGAAAGTATGTGACAAAGCTTATTGGGAATCATTTACTCTGCCATTGTGTAGTTTCCATGGTTTACGAGTTACGACCTACTTCAATGTTGATTTGATGACGCGTGGTTCCGCACTACACACGTTATTATTTTAACAATATGTATGTTGATTTGTGGTCGACTAATTGCTACGAAAAGTAGAATGTTCAAAACATGACATACTTTTTGAATGTTCTGTGAAGTGCTGACGTCATAGAAATTACTACTTTTAAATACTTACTTTTTTTTGTAACTTACATTAGTCACTGGTTCAATTGTTAAAACTTGGACATAAAGTAATATTTCAAAACAGTTTTTTCTAGGGTTCATGGAAAAATGTAAAGTTTGTAGTTACCTTAATTACTTATTTAATTTTCATGCACTGCCGAATCAGATATTGTTTACATAAATCTTATATACGTAAAAATAAAAGGTAGTACCATTAATCATTTGTAGATGTTACTGAGAGCTGCATAAGAGCATAAGAGCAGAGTTATTTTTCAAACATGTTCAATTATTTTTATTCACAATATGTCTTGCATAGTGTCTGTTGCCAGTACCTACCGTGTAACAGCTGGCTGTAGTCGAATTTATACTTCCTTTGGGAATAAAAAGTGTTTTATATAAATATGCAAGGTATTAATTACATTAAGATACAATTATCACAATTCTTTGTACCATGAATGAAAACGTAGACTTCAGTCTACGTTTTCATGTGTACAAGAGTAATAAAAAGGATGAGCTGCTCTATACATTTATTACACGTACATGTATTATTTTATTTTATCTTCTGCCTCGATGGCGTAGTTGTTCTATGGTATGAAGATATTGGATTTTTCTATTCATTATCAGCATGAAGTCAAGTATTTGTGCCCGATATGGCGACAGGCTCGCCCCCAATCACATCGTGGGACGGAACATATAAGACGAAATGTGGGTGGCCTGGCACTTCTGTCTACCCCTTTTGGGATAAAAAGGCGTCAGTTTATGGATGTGTCTTCTACAGGCTATATCAAGAGTGTTACCGAAATCGAAGCTGGGTGGTAGTTTTAGTGACTTCAGACACAATGCAACTTGATAGGTATATCAAGAGTGCTATCGGTATTGGTTCAAATAAGTATTTTTGAGTATTGTACTATTGTATTGTATTATTTTATCCCAGTTGATATAATACAGTTGATTTATTGAGCGCAGTGATATAGCTGCGTTAGTGCTCTAGTTTAGTTTATGTTGTCGATACATTATCGTGCGCAGGATGTCGCGACGCGTCGGGTCGACGTTCTGACAGACCGTAGCTAATTGTTACAAATTGTGTTATGATATGCATTGTCTTTTATTGTTGCGAATACGATTATAGCTGTTTTCTGTTGGGTGCAAGTTTATTTTGAATGGCCTAGCTGTTTGTTGTCAGTAAGGATAATCATTGGGAAAAAATTTTTGGTTGATCCCGATACTACTAAAAATTCATTAAAGCTTTTTTATGGTTCTTCGTTAAATGTTTTCTTGTTATATCACAAAAAAATAGGTTTTAAAGAGGCACAAAAATTTTCACACCGATTCTAAGTTTTATAGCAAAATGGGCATTCACCTTTTAACAGGGAGTGTTTAGATAATGGAATCATAACACCTTATTTAATTTTTAAAAAAGTGGTGTATAAGTAAAGAAAGTGTTACATTCGCTTGTTTTATACAGCTATGATCCGCCATATTGGCATACAATAGTTAATAGTAGTGGATAATTAAATTATCATCTTACGTTTTCTATAAAAATAAACACACAAAAAACCGTGTGTCTTTTTTTAAGACCAGAAGAAAACTTGACCTTTTTAAAATCAAATAATGCTGTTAATTGTAGTGACAATTAAACATGATAGTATAAAAAAATAACCCTTCTTCTTCGCATTCAGGTAATGATGTAGTACTTTCAAACCAATCAAAGCAAAAAGCACTGCGGATTACGAGACAATTTCAAATTACATTAGTTTTGAAATGCATTAATATAATGCTTCAAAATCTATGTCTTTAGCTAGCAATAACTATCTGTTATAAGGTTAGTAAATTACAGAGTTGATGAAACTAGTCATTTACCTGATCATCAGAGGCAATCCAGTGGCCTTTTACATCTTATTAACGTATCTGTTATTACTGTACATGCATGCCTCTCTAATTCTATCTGGTTATCATGGGTTTACATAGAATTCTAGGATATTAACTACGTGAGATATTTGTCGCTGTATTAGTGTTGCATATTTGGCTGTAGTGTGTGGTGGCCTGTTGGTAAACGTACCAGACGCGGCTGCCAACATGTTCTTGGTGGTCGCAGGTTCGAAACCCAGGACACATCTCTGACTTTTCGGAGTCATGTGTGTATTGATAGTCAATCGACACGCACTAAAATGATGAAGGAAAACATCGTGAGGAAACCTGCATACTAGAGAGTTTTTTGAGAATTTATGTGGTATGTAAGTCCGCACACCCGCATTAGGCCAGCGTGGTGAACTATACTGATACGATTTGGCTGTAAACTGTGAGAACCTGGGTGGAAATTTCAGGTCAGTTAAGCCTTTTTGTGTAAAGATTCCTGTATGTATCTCATACGAATTTGTCGGTCTTGTTTGTGCTTGGCATGACGATAGTACTTGTAGCATCGTAGAATATGCTCGATGGATTGTAAGTGGCAGTAATGTAAATGATGGATTGTAAGTGCGTGGTGGCCTGTTGGTAAACGAACTAGACGCGACTGCCAACATGGTCACGGTGGTCGCGGGTTCGAATCCCAGGGCACACCTCTGACTTTTCGGAGTCATGTGTGTATTGATAGTCAATCACCACGCACTCAAAAGGTGAAGGAAAACATCGTGAGGAAACCTGCATACCATAGCGATTTATAAAAAAATCTATGGTATGTAAGTCCGCCAACCCGCACTAGGCCAGCGTGGTGGACTATATGGCCTAACCACTCTCAATCGAACTGTCGATTGTAGAGTAGGCCCGTGCCCTGCAGTGGGACGTATATGGGCTGATACAGATACTGATACAGTAATGTAACCGTTGCCTTCCTCTTTGGGGATGCAGGTGTGAGTTTTTGTATGTAATTAGCATACATACATACATACATAAACTCACGCCTATTTCCCATTGGGGTAGGCAGAGACTATCGAGCGCCAAGTGCTACGATCCATACATATCTCTTTCGCTTCTTCAACTGTCATTAATCTTTTCATACATGCTCGTCGGTTTCGAGGACTCCGTATTTTTCCCTTCTTCAAAAAAAATGTAATTAGGTTTTCAAAAAAAATGTAGTTAGGTTTTAAAAAAGGTAATTAGGTGTATGTAATTAGGTTTTCTTCAAAACAAATTCAAAGAATAGTTCTTATCGCTTAGTCGTATTAACTATAACAGCCAACATCGAACGCCAAGTAAAAGTTTGGGCCAAGGTTATCAACAAAAACAAAGAAAAATAAGGACAATAATTATAAATCTGTTACAAATAAGAAGCCTAAAATTGGTCCAGCCTTTAGACCCTTTAAATTCCTGTTTTAGCATTTTATTAGGACAAGACCCCTTTAAATTACCCAACTTTCAATCCTCCAAATACCGCCATCGGTTCTTTCGTGAAACATTAGATTTGTGATTGGACAATGGAAACAAATGACCTCTTGGGAAAATATCCGTAGATTATAAGGATAAATCTATAATCCTTACTAATATTATAAAGGTGAAAGTTTGTATGTATGTATGTATGGATGTTTGTTACTCTTTCATGAAAAAACGGCTCAACAGATTTTGATGAAATTTGGTATAGTGATAGCTGACACCCTGGATTAACACATAGGTTACTTTTTATCCCGAAAAATGTAGTGTTCCCGTGGGATGAGTCAGGAAACCAAATATACATATTTTCTACTCTTTCAAATTCAAATTGTTGGCACGGGATGTCCTCTCCTACGGAAGGGAAATATAGTCGACGGCACGCGGGAAATATAGTTAGTAGACACGCGAAATAATATGTTCTTGATGTGGATTGGACTCAAAAACTATCTGCACCCGGGCGAAGCCGGGCCCGACAGCTAGTAATATATAAAGCTGAAGAGATTGTTTGTTTGTCAACTCTGATCTCAGGAACTACTGGTTCAATAGAAAAAATACTTTTATGTTGGATAGTTCATTTATCGACCGATAAATCGAGAAATGTATATATATCATCACGTTATGGCCTATAGGAGGGAAGCAGTTGTGAAAAATCTAGCAAATACGAGGCTATTTTATTCGATTTTCGTGGTCCGATTGCTTGATATTCTAAATTGATAGTCAGAATTGAACATTTTGGTCGCCATCTTGACAGATGTATCTGCGGGCGGAGCCGGGCCGGACCGCTAGTAAATAATAATAATAAAACTTATATAGATAATATTATTTTAAACGAGTTATCTTACTATCCATATAATAAAATTATGGCAAATTAAAAGAAACAATATGATGTAAATGTTTTTGTTCCTTTTTAAGCGACTTCAAAGGAGGACCTTATCAATTTGATTGGTATTATTTTTTGTATGTACACCAAATATAGCTGAGATTTATTTGTAATATGTCTTTCTTGTGTTACAGTAGACAATATTATGGATATAGTAAAAAGTTCGTCTCATAAGGGGCCATACGAGATTGTTTAATAGATAACTTAAGCGTTTTGTGAGAGACTAAATTGTATTGACATAATTTCGGGTACTAAAACAATTGGAAAGTTTGTACCACAACATTAATACTAACGGGACCTGAACAATCTAGTTGAAGTCTAGGAACAGTCGTAAAACATAACCACAGACTAAACAAGAGATATCAACCATATTGTCTAGTGAATCATGATCCCAGAGGATTGCACTGCCATTAATCAATAGTTTTGAAGATAAAAAAGGGGTTTATATTTCCAAGAAGTTCACAGGACAAAAGTTCATGTTATTTATCGATATCTGATATGGAAATAATTAAGTGTTGTGGTTTTAATAAATAATGTATCAAATGTTGTATGTTTTGTTTACTGCTGTTTTAAAAGCTTACATTTGTCCGAAATCATGATTATAACACATTTAATTTTACTAATCAACTTAGTTTCTATACAATACTGGCTAATCGAACAATTTATAGAAGGATTTAAAGATACAATTGCGTTTAGTGTAAACAGTTTTAATTTACTTAGCCTTAAAAGCAACGGCGAGTAACAAAGGTAATTTTATTTATTGTATTTGCATTAACATTCAGAAGCATTTGATTTTATCTTTTTAAATTTATTTTAAGTCTTCGATGTTCCATTTTAATTTACCGTAAAAGTTAAAACGCTAAAAGGTGTAGGGATTTTTTTAAACCCACATGCCTCCATATCAGATCTTGCATTTTATTATTACTCTCGAATGAGAAAAGGTGAGAAATTTGTAACCTTTAACTGTACATTTTGATTATAAATGCAAATAATTTCAACATCCTTCTTAGAATCCAATCAGCTGCTGTTTTTCTACCTGCCCTCATATTCCACAAAGCTAAAAATATGTCACACACACAGTATGACATATTTTTTGTGCAAGTTGCAAACATATTATAATTACTTCATTTGAACAATACATTGATTAAGGCTTAATTTATCTTAATGTGGGGTCAGAACTATGTATGTCTGTTGAGTGTATTTCTTTATTGCGATTTTACGCTGTCTAGCTATCAATATCTTATCCTGGGCAATTGTGTTAGGGATCAAATTGCATTGATCGATGCAGAAAATGATTCTTGGCATTCAGTCATTCTAACATCGAACGTTTTCCATTAAAACTTCATAAAAATATATATACAATGTGCATAAACCTTTTTTAATTACGAAAGAAGAAACCAAACTCCCTGCGAAAAATTACTAATTGTCGACACCGATATACTCTCAAATACAATTAATTATGTAGTTTGATATGTCTAAATTCTAGCAAGCAATTTCGGTTTGTGATTGAATACTAAAGTGGTTGCAGCGATGCAGTAGCGGTGAACAGTAGTATCTGCGGTCGCAATCTGATTTGTTGGCTGACTGCGTTCAGTACTGAAGACGGTTGACAGACCGCAAACTTGCATTTGGGACTTGTTGCACTCTCGTATTGATATACATTCTGGGAACGTCTATTTTGGGTTTATTTATAGTAGCGTTGCAAATCTTAATAATAAATATACATATATACATAAACTCACGCCTTTTTCCCAAAGGGCTAGGCAGAGATGCAATTAGGATACCCACATTTTGCCTTATATGTTTCGTTCTACAATGTGATAGGGGGCAAGCCTATCGCCATATCAGGCACTAAATTCTAACTCCGGGCTGATAATGAATTGAAAAATCCAATATAACCAGAGATTGGGACCCGAGACTTATTCAAAAAAAAAAATCAACACAATTTTTTCCACAAAATTTAGTTACATTGCGTCTGAAGTCACTAAAACTACCACCCAGCTTTGTTTTCGGTAGCAGTTTTGATATACCCTGTATGTTCTTTTTTATTTTTGTCAATAGATCCGGCAAAGAAGCAAACAGGTCACATGGTAAGTGATCAATGCCGCCCATGAACATCCACAAAGCGTGAATCATGGATATGTGGCTGGACTACCAAATTGGGAGGAGAGCAGGAAGGAAATGGGATGGCAAGAAGAAAGAGGAACTGAGCATCCACCAGTCTGAAACTACGAGACAATTTTCTATGATGGTTTCTTAGATTCATGCGAATGTTACACATTGTAATAAAACTATTATTTACGGGATTTGTCGCGGAGTCGGTTTACTTTTTAATTTTTATATTTTTTACTACCCGACGTTTCGATTACTTTACAGCTTTCGTGGTCAAGGGGCGGGAGAATTTTCTATGTTACAAACACTGAGCCCCAGCACAAATGCTTGTGGATCACTCGCGTTTCACAGGCGGCATCTAACCAACTGCGCCACGGACATTTCCACTAATAAACGAATAGGTACCTTAATGTGCACTAAGTACATATTTACATGTACTAATGTGTATGTTAATGTTGAGGAAACACCCGATTATATACACTTTATGTAGGATTTGACGTAATGTATAATAGGGATGTTGACTCAATTTTAATACTTTTATTATCGGAATGTTACATTATGCGAAATTGGAAACAAACATCTATTTTAATCGATTTATTAATAAACAAGTTAATTTTTTCATATTTTGTGGCAGGAGAAAAGAAATCTATACTAATATTATAAAGAGGAAACATTTGTATTTTTGTTTATTATGAATAAACTCAAAAACTACTGGACCGATTTTAAAAATTATTTTGCCATTCGAATGGTATATTTTCCTGGAGTAACATAGGCTATATATTTGCCTAAAGGGGTTGAAATAGAAATCGAAAATAAAAACTAATGAAGAATTTTTTTTTGAAAATTTATATTTCAGCTCCATTACAAACGCAAAATAATGACGTGCAACAATTTTGGACTAACAGCTAATGGGGGTTAAAATAAGGGATGAAATATTGTATGGAAAATCAAAACTTTTTAGGTTTATATTGATTATATAAATTCGAAAAATACATGAAGTTTAAAATTGTTATATACTTCAAAAATGTAAGTTCATAGTCAGAACTGGAAATATGGGCCGCCATTTTGAACTTTTTAGTTATTGATTTAATTGGTCTCAAAATCGATATCTGAGGCACCCTTTGTTCGAATAACCTAAATTCGGAGGCAGAATCGAAATTCGTGGCCACCATTTTGAACTTTTTTGCTATAGATCTCATTGGTCTCGAAACTGATATCTGAGACACTCTTTATTCGAATAACTTAAATTCGGAGTCAGAATCGAAATTCGTGGCCGCCATTTTAAACGTTTTTGCTATTGATGTGATTGGTCTCGAAATCGATATCCAAGGCACCCTTTTTCGAATAACCTAAATTCGGAGTCAGAATTGAAATTTGTGGCCGCCTTTTTGAACATTTTTGCTATTTGATCCGAATGGTCCCGAAATCGATATCTGAGGCACTCTTTGTTGGAATAACCTAAATTCTTAGTAGAAATTTAAAGGGTACTTGACTGGTACTGTATAATTTGTAGCTGTACCCGGACGAAGCCGGGCCGGGCCGCTAGTATTTCATAAAACGCGTTGGTGCGAAAGAGAAAACTTGTGTCTCACTGCACTACTAAAAATATTGTGTAACTCCGTCATTTTACCACCAATTTTTTTGCTGTTTAAATATCATTATTTAGTATTATGGATATACAGACGTTATAATAAATTGCTATTCACAATTAAATATTGGAAATATCCCTAATAATGACCTATAAATAAACACAAATTGTACCGTAACAGGTAAAAATCAACAGTACAAAATGGCATGTTGGTACATTGTGTGAGTTGCAACGGTACGATATTAAAAGTCATCAATATATTAAATAAAACAATAGATTTAGGTTTCTCATTGAAAATTAGCGCTGTGGTACTGCTTAGGCTGTACTACAGTAATAAATTGAATGAAGCTTCATGTTATTGGCAATATTAGTAAAAGAAAATATTCTTATTAGTTATTACTTGTTATCATCTTCTATGTTTTTTTATGTGTACCTAATATTTTCTTTATTGGAATGTTTGTCTCATCTTTTTTTTTTGTTTTTTAATTTGCCTTATTTAGACCAACAATATATGTGTATCTCTCTTAATTTTTATTGGAATAAATTCAAATTACTAGTATTAATTACTGGTATTTTATGGAAAATACGCATGAAATATTGCCTTATTAGTAAGCGTAGGTATGTATATATACGTATTACGATTCAACATTTGGTTGATTGACTTAATGCTATGTGGTAAATTGATGATAAATTAGTCATATCTACATAGATACTAGCCGCCATAAACGATGATGAAAAACGTTTTGTAGAGACCCATGCGGGTTTGTTGCGTTTTGCTTCCAGGCTGTATTGGAGCTTTCGTTTCGAGTTTGCAACTAAACCGGTAACAAAAAATCATGCTGGTGAATACTGTATTGCGATTGCACTGCATCTATCTATATTACGCATTGCAATCCCTTTATCGATTTAGAATGTTTTTTTTTTTAAATTAATGACACATGAATAAAAGGGGTTTTATGAATTTTACTGTCTGCTAAATGAGACTAAGAACTTTTAAAGTTATTTTAAATTGTACGAAGTTCTAATTCAAATTATATGTCACTTAAAATCGTTGGGTTCTTATTGTTTTAACAGGTTGGCAGGCAGCAATAGGCTTTTGAGGAATATGGAAATTTGTAAGGTCCACAAGTATTTGTCTCAGGTATGGGTATTTGTAAGACCGAAAAGTCTCTCATAGTTTCTGATAGCCACGTCACAAGACTTCATTGATCTTAATGTGGGATCATGACTATAAATGTGACTGGTGGATGTATTTATTTTATTTATTTAAGTATGGTTATTTTTTTATTTTTTTTTTATTGCCTTGTAGGCAGACGAGCTAGCGGCCCGCCTGACGGTAAGCGGCTACCGCTGCTCATGGACCTCCGTAGTGCCAGGGGACCAGCACAACAAAATCGCTGCCTACCTCGAGGAAAGTACTCTCCTTAAACCTCGTTTGAAGAAGGACAGGTCATAGCGCTGAGGAAACACCGAATAGGGAGTTCATTCCAGAGCTTGCACGTACGTGGTAGAAAAGAACGCTGGAAACGTACCGTCCGGGAACGGTACGCCTCCAGGTGGTGGGAATGAACTCTACTGCGGAAACGTGTGGTGCGATGGTACATAGGCGACGGTGGTACCAACTCAAACAACTCCTCGGAGTACTCCCCATGGAACAAACGATAGAACACACAGAGAGATCCGAAGTCTCTCCGCAGTCCTAACGGTTCCAATTTGTCCGTGAGATCGGGATCATTGACTATTCGACAAGCTCGTCGCTGCAAGGAGTCAAGTGGGTCGAGCTGGTATTTTGGGGCACCTGCCCAGAGGTGGGACCAGTACTCCACGTGGGGCCGGATTTGCGCTTTGTAAAGCGTCAGTCTATGACCCGACGTAAAGTACCGCTTAGCTCTGTTCAGGATTCCCAACTTCTTTTTTAAAAGGATTCTGTTCAAAGTCTCTGTGCATGTCATAATATTCCAAGATATGAAACGCGCATGTACGGAGTCACGTCGTGTTTGGCGCCTGCGCGTCCGCACTCCGACACGTTCATCTCCTAATTAGCAGTCTGGGTTATCCCTAACCTATTGTTTTAAAATATACAAACCGACAAACAATATGCAAAATAAATATTAATAATAATCGCAGGCCATATTGTAGTTAGCTCAAAATAACGGCTGTAATTAATTAATAAGTAATTATAAAAAGACTAATTGGAAGTGGTAGAGCCACGCTGTTTTTAGTCATGTGTCAACATGAATGGGTAGGCTCGTCTCGTGCAGCCTAGCAGGATATTAACGTAAGAACTATGTTGTCGCGTTTCGTTCGAGTGTGATTGACGAATGTACAATGCTCTATACCTCTCCCATTCTTTTTAATTCCTGCTCCCTTCCCAATAATGAGCCGACAGCACAGATGATCTAAGTATTGTTCATGGACTAAAGTAATCGCTTATAAGGTAACCTTATCAGGTAAGTGCGTGGTGGCCTGTTGGTAAACGGACTAGATGCGGCTGCCAACATGTTCTCGGTGGTCGCGGGTTCGAATCCCAGGGCACACCTTTGACTTTTCGGAGTCATGTGTGTATTGATAGTCAATCACCAAGCACTAAAACGGTGAAGGAAAACATCGTGAGGAAACCTGCATACCATAGCGATTCATAAGAATTTCTATGGTATGTAAGTCCGCCAACCCGCACTAGGCCAGCGTGGTGGACTATATGGCCTAACCACTCTAAATCGTATTCTCGATTGGAGAGTAGGCCCGTGCCCTGCAGTGGGACGTATATGGGCTGATACAGATACTGATACATCAGGTAACCTGTTAGCTAGTTTGCCGGAGCTATTGAATAAAAAAAAATTGAATTAGAAATAAAAATCAGATGGTCATCTAGATATATTCTTTATTATTGAGAGAAGCGGTGACTACTTATGATGTGGTGAGCACCTTGACAGATTTCCAGGATCTATGCAGAAAAATTACAGGAACCAATTTAAATCACCAATCCTTGTTTGCTAGAGTCATAGAGAAAAAGGATCCCTTTCATAATTTTTAAAAATGAAGACCTAATTTTATATATTTTGTTTTTAATATATTTAAAACATTGCGAATGTATGTGAAAATTTATTTATAATTGACTTCAGACTCATTACAAATTACTGAAATAGTTTTCACACTCAGACTTGTATAATTACCTAGGACATGGCTTCGCCCAGGTGATGCATATTCATTATATAAAATATATGTAAGGGTTAATTTGGGAAGTCACGCCACGATGGAGCCTCGGTTTACTTTATCCTGAAAAATGTATTAAACTTCAAATTCTATAAGTTACATTTTAAATGAAATGCATGAATTAAACGTAATCAGATTTAAAAGATGAAGTGAATGCAAGACTGTGAAAAATGCTTTTCCGTTTTTTTTACATCAATACCAAGCTGTTTGTAGCTTATGTCGATATCTAGCTCAATATTGTATCCCTTAGTGACTTATTTCCATGCTGTTTTGGGACGTGATAGAAATTATATATGTTTTTAATTAGTATTAACGACATTCAACATTAGAGCAACATTAAAGCACCGTATATATGTACATATATACCGTATAGTATACACCTTTCTATTTTAAAGTAGCAATGGTAAGTAAGATTTTTAATTATTTATTTAAGCAAAAAATATATATTTACCACCTAAACACGATACATAAAAATTACAGAAAGCGTCGCTTTTTTGGCGAAATGTTTAGTTGCATCGTGTCCATGGTCACTAAAACTACACCTGGTTACGTTTTCGGTCACAATTTAGTATACTCGGTATATTATCATATCAAATATTTTGTCCCATAAAAGGTGATACGTGTTTCACGACAACTCTCTATATGGGTAGTGTGACATCAGATTATTAAAACCATATCATTTTATAAAATAAGCTAGCATAGCTCATTGACAAAGGCTTTAGTCACAATATACCAGACCTGACCTGCTCATACATTGTAAGCCAGTCTTCATTAACATAAGGTTATGGTATCGCTCCTTTTAAAACTAACATAATGTAGGAAACTGGCACATCTCAACAAGTGGATGTGATCAGCTACCGCGTTTCACATTTATAGCAAAACTACAGACTTATAAGTCGTCCACGACGTTCCGTTTGTATACACATATAGCATTACTAAATAGGATATATTCAATTGACAAAAGATATTGATAGAGTTATTGTAATTGCTGTGGGAAAAACAATATCGTGACTTATAGCGTATTTTCACACTTATTTCTTTTATTGCTTATGACTGGCAAATAAGCAGGTCTTCTGATGGCAATGATCACTACCGCCTACGAACATCCTTATCGCTTGGATCATAGATGTATACCAATAAATCGGGAAGGAAGCAGGAAGAAAAAAGTATGGAAAGAGAACAGGGGTATTGGGCATCTGCCAATCTCATATACTGAATGAAACTCGACAGTTAAGATGTCACTTCACGTCGATTTCTTATGAGGCCGTGGTACTGCCACCAACAAGCCTGTCCATTCATGCTAAGTCATGGCTCACAACAACGTGGCTCTATCACTTGGATTATATTATCAAGACTTGTATATTAAATAGATATTTATTCAAATTAAAATGCTGATTATTGTTAAATAATAATAATAGTCTAATGATAATGAATGAGGAGAGATAAGTATAGCAGTGGACAACATTAAGCTGGCGAAGATGATGATGATTATATTATTATTAAATAATCAAAGTTAATTCATAAATTATTTTCAAACTTAAATAAATTTAGTTAAAAAATACTATAAGTATTTGATAAAAGACCTCGTTTCATAAGTTCCAAGCAAGATCGATTTGATAGTCACGTGAATCTTTTGATAATAACCGTAATTTATTCTACATAAAACAGTAAGTAATTACCCTTTATAATTAATAATTCTTCTGTTAACGAGTTCATCCAACATTCTGAGAAGCAAAGATTTGAATAATTTTCCGTGTACGGGACCGTGCATTGTACTTTGTTCAATACGTCATACGTTTACATACTGCTTCACTAATCATAGCATCGCTGGTTATTGCTTACTTTTTAAAAAATAGCCCACCAGCTCATTTAAAAGGAAATATGACTGTTTTGTAGGAAATCCTTGAAGAGAATTAGTATATGAATTAGTGTTATTCACCAGCATACCTTTGTTATAGAAGGAAATGAAATGCTCTATTTTCGATATGCCCCTGCATATCAGTGGCATTTAAAATTTCTAAATGATTGTTGACTTAAAAAGTTGGAATATTTCTATTCTATATTCATTAAAAAATTAATTAATAAGTGCTCAAGGCAGTTTGGTACTGAAAAGTTTTGCATACATATTTCTAGCCCGAAATCCTAAATTCTTTTAATGGCACATAAATACTTCATGCCTCATTCATAAAAGTTTTTAACAAGTACCAATTACTGACTTAATATTATACCCTCAATATTTGTGATTATTTTTCCGACCCAAATATCGACCAATAGAATTGCACCATTCGACGTCACATGGTACAACCTACATGGTATTATACTGATAATTTTTTGAAAATTTTCTCTGGTAGTTGCTATATATAAAAAACAAAACATGATCCAGTCAAATTAACCACACGTCAAACTGACAGGTTGAATTCAATTGTGAAAATTGGAGATTTTGCATGAAAATGAGTTTGAAATTAAAATTTGGGACGGAAAAATAATCCCCCGAATACCACACGAGCTTCAAAATTATCTGGCATTTCCCTCAAGGTTCCCTGCAAACAAATAAAGTCGTCAAGTTTTGACTCCTTCATTTGTTTGCAACGAACCTATCGGGAAATACCCGATAATTTTGAAGCTCTTGTGGTATTATAAGTGAATATTTTATTTCCTTAATTCATTTGTTATTTTTCAATTAGAACGTAAAGAACAAGAGCTACTTTTACAAGCGAGATGATTTTAATCTTATCGCCAGGGGTGGTCGATTCTAATCAATTTACATGCGGATAATAATCGTTGTGATTGTAAAGACAGATTTTAAAATTAAATTAATATCAATTTATGCCGTGTTTCCTACTAAAAACAAAATTCAACATTTCTGTTTCCGTGAATATTAAAGTATGCAATAAACCAGTATGAATTGCAACGAAATTATATAGAAAAAATGTCTAGGTCTTAGCATTGCTAATTTATTGAAATTCTGTTGATAACAATAGATAAATTTTTCAAGAAATAATAAAAAAAATATGACACAAATGATATTTGCACTACCTACACAATAGTTTTTATTACTCCAGAGAAATAGGTTATGATCTATTACGGGACAAGTTATTGTCGGATTGTTTACATTAGCGTTGCTTTGTAAATATTGTAACCACCTCACGTCTAGCCCAGATGTTGCGTTCGAAAACGAATCTAGTCTCAAGTGAGTCTAGACGCCGCTCCAGGGGAACTGGAATGAAACCTTTTCACGATAACAAACAGGGAAGGTTCACACACCGAAGACTCCAATTTCTGTGAATCACCTCGTCGTCTCAGTTGCAAAACCGAAAAGGTCAGATTTCTTAGAATTTGGTATTGAGAAGTTTTATTAACCGGCTAATACCTTCAACGGAGCGCTAATTGCACGCATTGTAATAAAATTGCCGCCTAATAAGTCCCACCCAAACTTGCGGTGCACAAAGAGCGCACTCAAACGTCTGGTACACAAAGGCGGCTTTACAAAAAGCCGAAAAAAATTAATCAAACAGAATTGTTCTTGTACGCACTTCATTGTGTCGACAATAATAACCCGAAAAGCTGGGCTACGCACTCCAGGCGAACCCGGCACCGCATGGACTAAGTTGGTTAAGTCCTAAAAATGGGAACAACAAAAGGACGAAATACGCAACATGGGTATACACATAACGGGGCGCGCACCGGTGCCTCGGCTCGCGGCTCGGGCTCGGCAGTGTCGGCAGTAGCTCGCGCGTGCTCGCGGTGGACGCAGCCCGAGCGTTTCGCTCATGGACACTGTTTATTTTCTTTTACGAAATATTAGTACGTACAAATTTCGTATTCGCAAACAGTGAGTTTTTTAGTCGCAAACTGTACGGATTTTTGTTTATGCCGGCGTGTATACAATGATTTATTAATTTTAACATATCGATTTGTCGTAACTCTTAACCGAATTAGCCGCTCCAACATTTTCGACTACAAATTCGTTCGACACAAAGTCGCGGTGTGTATTCTGAAAAGTTGTTAGTGCTTTCAGTGTTGGCTGTGTTAGCTTGTACTGTCCCTCTCAGACGGTACGAAAGGGAAAGGAAGGCCAGATTGCATGGCGAAAATTGTTCTGTTTTCATAATTTTCTTTGCCGTGCGTAGAAAGGATTAAGGAAACGTAAGTTTGTTTACTTTTCAATTTGTTGCTGTTTGGTGTTACATTTAAGTATTTAATTTTATTTATGCATGTATATCGTTTTCCTATATGAAGATTTGAATGCGTTTAGTTTATATGAATGCATTAAGCTCTTCTGAATGTGTAGTATGCCGGAGAGTTTACCGCCCCTGTTATGATTTATTTGTAGATCAACCTCGGTCATGTAGACGCCTCTAATTAGACTTCACTGCGTTTATAAATAGTTTCCACTTAGTTTACACTTGCATCTTACTCGACAAGTGTTATCTTCACATGAATATGTTCAATATTTGATTTGTGGAAGATTTTGTGTGTAGTTACCGCAGTAGATGCTAGATATACCGTATTTGGACGCATTGTAACCGTTATAAGTTCTTGCTATTTTTCCAATATTTGCGTTGCATTTTAGCAATATTTGCATTCAATTATCAGATGCTTGCTATCAATTTGTTTCAATAAAGTTTGTAGCATACTATTTGAAGTGCATATTTTTGAAAATATCGGTCCCCATACATGAAGCTTATAACTTTCTAGCAACTGTTTATTTGGTGTATTGTTTACCCATTCATCTTCCTCGGCGATTGAAATTCCCCCTGCTCCATTGTTGTTTATGCTTCCTGTTTATTACAAAGGGGACGTTTTATGTTATGTGTCCAAAATACTCATATTCTTATTTATTGCAATCAAACAAAGTAGAGCTTTCTTTAGTTTAATGGCTGAGTGTGCGTTAACGCGATATGAATGTTACTTTTACATTCAAGTTTGTGAATCGATTGTATTTTCATTAACTACTTTTAGTTTTTTTTAATTTATTAAGTTGGTGTAGTTCTATAATATTATACTACCAATCATAATAAAAGGTAATAGAATAGGACACGTTTTTTAGGTATCGTAAAAATTCAATAATATTAATTAGGTCTGTATTGACCAACTCCACAGACAGCATATAAATAAAATTAAGCTTGTTGTTAAGTAGTTGTTTCTATGTCCATCACCTTAAATGTCAACAGCTGACGCCACTGACCCCCCACGCCGAGACCTTTATTCCGTGAATCAAATTGTGCAATTTTTTGTACATCAATTTTTAAACTTTCCGGTTAACTATTTTTCGAATACAGCTAATTGGGATGTGTTAAAAAATCATAATAAAAACAGCTCATCCTGATATGTACTATGCTAACGTCACCTACGTTAGCATTACGGCCACTGCTGCCTACCAGTTTACCAGCTACCCATCTGGGGATCTAGCTTTGAACTTATATACATCAGGTATCTTCTTAACGTACAACTATGTCATCATCATCAGCCCTTCAGCGTCCACTGCTGAACATAGGCCTCTCTTATAGCACGCCACTGAGCCCATCGTCTCCAACTGCTACCAGCAGTCTTACGAATATCGTCGGTCCACCTGGTTGGAGGGCGTCCTACATTAAGCTGGCCGAGGCTATGTCAATGAATTTAATTGACAGCTTCCGTGGTGCAGGTGGTTAGATGCCGCCTGTGAAACGAGAGGCCGCAGGTTCGATCCCCGCACCGAGATAAATGTTTGTACTGCCTACAAATACTTCTTTGGGGTCTGGGTCTTGTGAGATTGAAAAGTCTCTCGTAGTTCCTGCTACTTTACCTTTACCTTTGAAGGAATACCCGCGACACAAGACTCGATTTTAGCGTGGGGTCAGCAATATGTATGTGCCTGTCGGGTGTTATGTATTTATTTAATATATTTTACTTTTCCTCTGTAATAAAGTAGTACTCAAATCTGTAAACATTTATACACTGAATTATTATCATTGTTGTATACTTAATATGTGCGTAGATAGATACTTGAATCTTGTATAATATTTAAACAATAAATACGGTGGGCGAAAGATTGTTTTGCAACTTTGATATTGTGGGCTTCAAACAAGCTTGTATAGGTCATTTTCTCATCATAGATCAGTCTTAGATTGTAATTGCCACTATTGTTAATTCGACAATAAGTAAGCACTATCTGTAGATAAAATTTGTTATATTTCTTCGAAATAGATTTTTAGGGTCAATGTTTTTGATAACAAGTTAAGGCCACTCTAAAAATATTTAGTTGGGATGTCACTTTCTGTTGATGCTAGTAATAAAGTTAATATTAAAGTTTTAAAAGAGTTTAATGATAATGAAGATACTAATAATATAAATGTAGTGTTATACTTGACTGCAACGAGAGACAATGACGATAAAATAAATGTTTCTTTTTGTAAACCAAATATTTGACGGTATAAAAATGGAGCTTTTCATTGTTATAATATATTAGTGTATTTTTCAACCTATGACTTTCTCTAATCTGATCTGACAACAAATAACCAAACAAAGTGTTAAATATAATAATATTTCATATTTTTGTGCAGAATTCATTGATATGAACGCAATATAAAATTAATAAACACAAGTAATCTTAGCAGTATCTGATTTTTTTCATTTAATATCCAAATTTACATATTATCATATAACAAGGGATTTTTTCTGGAAATAATTACGTATTTAAATAATTTGTACATTTAAAAACCCCAAGAGATTACAAATCTTTATTTTATCTGGATGCGCTATTGAGTCTAAATATTAAATTCAACTGGGTTTTGGGAGGTCAGTGATAATAATAATCATAAAAGTTATTTAAAATATTTTTGTGTAGAAACGCTAAATTAAATAAATTCTATTACGTGTATTCTATATCAGTCCATACACCTCTACAATCGAGAGTACGATTGAGATTGGTTAGGCCTAGTCCACTACGCTGACCTAGTGCGGGTTGATGGACTTTACATACCATAGAAATTAATTACAAATTTTCTCTAGTTTGTAAAGTTTTCTCACGATATGCTTCCCTTCGCCAATAAAGTGCGCGGTGATTGATTATCAATACACACATGACTCCGAAAAGTCAGAGGTGTGCCCTGGGCTTTTAACTCGCGACCACCGTTAGCATGGTGGCAGCAGCTTCTGGTCCGTTTACCAACAGGCCACCAAGCACTTCCAATTACTTTTATTACATTGAAACATGGAAGTTTTGTTTTGTCGATTTGCTAAGACATCAATACAAATGTTTTAACAAAATATAGCCGACAGCTTTGTGGTGCAGTTGCTTAAGACCCTAGCTTTGAAACGAGTAGCCGCGGATTCGATTCCGACTACGGAACAGCTGTGATCCATAAATATATATGACCCAGACACAAATGTCTGAGTTCACCAGTATCAGTCCATATACGTTCCACTGCAGGGCACGAGCCTCCTTTACAATCGAGTGTACGATTCCGATGGGTTTTGCTAAAACTGAAAAACGCCTCGTGCTTTCTGAACCTTAAGAAACTAAACTTGTATCTTTTTGTATGGTCATGTATGTGACTTACAAAATAAAACTATTAAAAAATATCACGCAGATTTTCCAAGTATAATAAAATTCCAGTTCCCATTGATCCAGAAAGGTGTCTATAGAATATAATCCGAATCATAAGCAATTCGGCTCATAATACAACATTAGGTCGTATACACGAGTAGACAGACGGGATATAGTACAGGATATGCTTAAAAGCTGAATCACTATCACATCGTAGGACGGATATCACAGGTCAACAAGGTGTAAGTGCCTGTTGCGTCTCTGCCCACATCAGAGATCTAAGCGCGATAATATTCCAGTATTACTAACTAATTAAACTGACTATGAATATTGAACGAAAAACACGAATAACCCGTTGGGATTAAAACCCACGCCTTCGGGCGTATAGCGGTTATCACCGAGGACCTACTTTTTCATTGATTAAAACAATTAACTAGAATTTAGGATAACACTCATGCGCCGATCGCGCCCGGAAGATTTGTACCAGTTTTGTGAACATGACCTTGTAGCCTCAATCCATCAGTCTTTAAATTGAAGTATTCCAAAATACGACAAAATATATAATAAAGGCTTACTTAATCGTAATTATCGTACGGTATAGCACACATAGAACTGCGTGGTGGCCTGTTGGTAAACGGACCAGACGCGGCTGCCAACATATTCACGGTGGTCGGGTGTTCGTATCCCAGGCCACTGCGTCTGACTTTTCGGCGTTATGTGTTTATTGATCATCAATAACGCACATTTGACGGCGAAGGAAAGCATCCTGAGGAAATCTTACATACTATACTGAATTTGTAAGAATTTCTATGATATTTAAAGTCCGCCAGCCCGCACTAGGCCAGCGTGGTGGATTATATGGTTTAACCATTCTCAATCGTACCCTCGATTGTAGAGGAGCCCTGTACCCTGCAGTAGGACGTATATGGGCTGATACTGATTACACAAATCAGGGTTTTAAATTCATATACCAACAACACACATTTTGTTTATTCTGAAACGTCGCGCCGCACGTTGCTTGTTACAAACGAGGTTGTAATCAATGTGAATTTCCCTATTTTTGTAAATTTATTTGATTAAGGATGTTTTTGATCATATTATGTGAAATGGCTCTTTTAAATAAATAAATAACACCCAACAGTCACATACATAGTCCTGACCCCACACTAAGATCGAGTCTTGTGTCGTGGGTATCAGGAACTACGAGAGACTTTTCGGTCTCACAAACACCCAGACCCGGAAGAAATATTTGTGGGCCACACAAACATTTCTCTCGGTGCGGGGATCGAACCCGCGGCCTCTCGTTTCACAGGCGGCGTCTAACCAACTGCGCCACGGAGGCTGTCAATAAATGTAAATGGACCATATTAATTATGCCTGATAACATATTTATGGATCAGACAGAGCTTTTTATCCCTCTAGAATAACTACATAATTATACAAAGTACCTATTAACAATAAATTTATATCTACTACTCACCCCATACTACATCGTGAGACGGAAAACACAAGGCAAATTGTGTCCTGGTAACACCTCTACCTAGCCCTTCTGGGAAAAAAGGCGTGAGATTATGTTTGTATGTATGATATCTAAAGCAAAACTACACTAGACTGACTACAAACAATAGTGATATAATATCTTCCAATAATTTGAATAAATTATGTTGATGTAATCGTATTATCATGATGACTTCTTTATTGAAATTTTGCCACTAGAAGATAATAAAAATGTTATAACGTAATGTTCGCAAATTATTTTTTGAGGAATGGATAAGGATATTATCAATTAATTAATTGCTAACAAACATTGCTTTACAACATCGAACTGTTATTTGGATTTCAATCAATATGAGTCTGTTTTTAGTTCAATTTAAAAAGTATATACCTATAACACAGGTTCTCCTAGCATAGGTATCAGCAGATCACTTTTTTGTTGAGACAAATGTAATTGATTTAGGCTGAATTGCTCAAATTTATCCTTGCTCCCTTAAAATGTATCTTCTTTATGTTCTCTATGTTTGTCTAGTTATGGTGTAAATAAACATTTTTTATTTTATTTTAATAAGTATAAGAATAATATATTAATTCATTTTCCTTAAAGCCAAAGATGGAATGAGTGATACATAACAAATATATTCGCAAGACGCAACGTATGTGGTTCTTAAGAAGTTGTAAATATTGATTTACGCGATGGGGTCCGATGTTATCATACTCGCATAATTTAGCGTTTACGTACTGCTATCATTATTTCCCTATTTTATATACTGACTCATGTCCCAAGCGCCGGGTTGTTTAAGCTTTAGTTATTTGATTTTCAGCTTCAGTCCACAATTAATGATATCATAAATTTTATTGTGTCATTGTGTTTTCATTGAATTCCTTACATTTTCTCTTATGTCCACAGCATTAGTAATGTTGATCATGGAGGTTACGAATCCGATAAAAATTCCTTTGTAGTCATTATCAGATTACAGTCATCAAGAATTATCATTGTTTTGTTGCAGATCGCTTCGATATCTTGTGCATACAAGAATATTATAAGTACAGAACAAACAGGCCCACCGCCCACGGAGCGAGATAACGCAGCTTCCCGTCCACAGAGAAATTAATCTGGCACGTAACAGGAAACATGACGATAAAGTGGTGTACGCTGTAGCAGCAGTGTTGACGAGGGAGCCGCGCCGCACCGCAGACACTCGAATATGTTCAGCTGACACCTGCCAACAACGCATAGTTACCGACATGTCGACTCACTGCACCGCGCTCAACGGCGGCACCGCCGCACGCACATCACACGCCCACGAAACAAACGCAACCCTACCAAAAAACACAAACATGGAACATATCGAAACCACGTCCAGAGAACCAAACAGCACAAAGCAAAGAACACCTACTCTAATTAGTATTTATAGGGACACGACGTGTAACCATTCCAATGATATCTTAGTCGAAATTAAACAAATGACTGATTTAGATAGATGTACGATAATGAATAAACGAGAAAACGAATGTCCACACGAGTTCGAAAGGCGATATTCGACCGGCATCGGGGAGTACCGATGCGAGGTGCATAAGAAAGAAGACGTATACGGAAAAGGATCGGTTATCAGAAAGAGAGTTGACGTAAATGGTGGCACAAGGCAAGCCGCCGATTTGAAATTCAAATGCATACGGAGTGGTCAGGAGTGGATGGAGGCGATCGGAAGGACAATGGGCGCTCGAGTGCGCGCCATAGCCGTTATGGGGTTGTTACTGACGATGTTGGCGACGAGTGCCGCGGCGCCGGCCCGCTCCCGACCCACGCGATACGTTCATCACGAGAAATCAGCGGTAAGTTTTCAATTATATTGTATTGATATAAGCGAAACCGCCGGAGCGCGGCGTGGGCGTACCTTTTACAATTATAACGTAAATCAAAATTTATATGTAGGGGAGTGTACGCGAGTCGACTCATGCATACTAAACAGGGAGTCTAAGAGATACCCTGACAACATGTAAACTTTTGTCTCGCCTGAGCTTCGCCGGAAACCGGCTGCTTATTATACTGGCATTGTCTGGGTTATCTGAATCTGTCTGATTTACCAGACAATGTCTTTCTATACATGACCATTTTTCTCGGAGCACTCTCACAGATTTGTGTGAGATCTTTTCATGCGAGACAAAAGCGTCCTTTCATTATATAAATAGGCCTCCTTTAAAATACGTGTCTATTTGCATCTTTAAACATTGCAATTTAGTGTTTTGCGATTGTTCTATAAATCCTTACTAATATTATAAAGGTGAAAGTTTGTATGTATGTATGGATGTTTGTTACTCTTTCATGAAAAAACGGCTCAACAGATTTTGATGAAATTTGGTATAGTGATAGCTGACACCCTGGATTAACACATAGGCTACTTTTTATCCCGAAAAATGTAGTGTTCCCGTGGGATGAGTCAGGAAACCAAATATACATATTTTCTACTCTTTCAAATTCAAATTGTTGGCACGGGATGTCCTCTCCTACGGAAGGGAAATATAGTCGACGGCACGCGGGAAATATAGTTAGTAGACACGCGAAATAATATGTTCTTGATGTGGATTGGACTCAAAAACTATCTGCACCCGGGCGAAGCCGGGCCCGACAGCTAGTATTTAATAAAATACAAATTTATGTGAAACAAAATTAATTCAGGAGACGTCTTATCTTTCTCAATTTAATTCCAACAATTTTATAAGCGATCGAGGACTTTGCAAATGATCTAAACTTTTTAGATTAAAATAAAGCAAGTCGGAATATAAAAGTATTTTCTGACTTTATAGCCGAATGTATTAAATCAGAACATTTTCTACTTAAGCCAAACATAATCACATAAATAACGCATTATGCTCACGAGTGAAGTTGGCCGCGAGCGCTCCCTTTTCGTCACGACCATGTTTGACTCTCCCTTAAAAGGCACAGTAATCTACTGACGGATTAACGGCCATTTTAAGGCGTATTTCCACCGAGTGCAAGTAATATGGGGACAAAAAGCCGGCGTGTCGTATTAGATTACTAGCTGTGACAGACGGCCGGACGGTTTGGGAGGAGATTAATGAGCTAAGTGACGAGTGGGAGGTACTTTCCGAGACCTCCGTGAGCCAGGAAGACATCTACGCTCATTTATTTCGCAGCCCGTTACGAATAGTGAAAAATCCGACTAATTTTCATTTGGGCTGACATCGTTTCTCCTTTGTTGATTTATATTCAGCATTCTTTTCTCGAGTATAACGACACTTTGGACGATAAAAACTCTGTACAGTTGAACGTTGGCCATAAAAGGGCCGTGTTTTATTCCTAAACAAAATTTAATTGTTTTAAATTCTATTTCTACTTTAGAAGCAAGTCTAAGAGTTTTATGAATGGTGCTTTGGTAAAACGATTAGATTCGCTTGTGAAGGTCAGATAGCTGTGAGTAATAACGCTGGCTAATTGTAAAGATTTAAGCAACGAAACAGATCGAGGTTCGTTTGTTTAGCAGGCAGCATACTACCAACCAACTACAATTTCATTTGTGTTTTATCTCCATTAAGATTCCAAATGCTAAGTTCACAATTTCGACAATTTTCACAATTTGTAAACGGATCGTTTTAATTCTGTCTGTACCTCTACAGATACCTTTAATTGAATTTCCTTTTCTATGATTCAAATTCAAATCTATCACGTAACTAAAATTGATTATATTTTAATGAATCTTACTGAGCTTTAGTATGTTCTTTTATAATCACCAGAGTCCTTTTGTTTTGAAAATTGTCAGATGAAAGATGAAAGAATGCCTTCAACAATACAATAATTATGAGAAGAGGTAAACCGTAGTTAAGCCTCGATTAAATTACAATTCAAACACAGTGTGACCACGACGGTTAGTGGCTTCCTGCGTCCGCGCAACTGGGTCATGTTTTAACTTAGCAGTTAGTGTGGTGGTTATGTAAGTGATAACTGGTCAGCGACGCAATACTATGTGGACCACGGACAAGGAGTTAGTTTAACTCTTCGTTATGTGGACTATAACGTTTGTTAAATGGCACATTGAAAGGCTAAAACATATTGTAGATGAATTTCCGAATGAAGATGAGCAGTAGGTATTAGAATAGTAACCATAAAAACATCCCATAGAATAACAGCAAGACTTTTAAAGTCATTTAAATATTTTGTACATAATATATGAAGCCTAATCTCTAGGCACAAAGAAAGCAAATATTTACAGCATGACTTCAAACAATTAAACAGTTTACGACGTCCTCAAACATCCTGTTTTTATTAACAGGTTGCCTTATAAGTGTATAATTTTACCTTCCGTGGTCTCTGCCTCTAATAGCCCATTGTTTCTGTCACGTACTACTCATACACACATCATATCACTACATTTAATACAGCATTAATAGTGGCGCCTCTTTATCATCCTCTTTATAAAAAATAAGCGTTTAATTCTCAACAATGTTTAGGAATACAATGTATTGGATACAACAAAGGGCGATGATGTTGAGGTCGTGACTCAATCCCATATAAGTATTGGTAATCGTTGGAAGAGACAAGCGTTATAAAATATAGACAAGCGAACAGATAAGGATATTGTGGTACTTGGAAATACGAACAGCATAAAGCAGTTAGCAGATAGGGTTAGGAAACTAAGCTTTTATAAGAAAGGAACTAGCATGGAATTTAAAAAAATGACGCAATAAATGACATTTTCGTGATAATTCCAAAATTAAATGATTGAGTTAAAATGAATATTATTCAAATAATACCAACTCATAGAGGAGAAACATCTGTCGCTTTTGTATAGAACAAAAAGGTATTTACATAACCTTTCCCTGTAACACGCTTGCAAAATATAAATGCAAAGGATATTGCAACAGCACCAGTACTGAATGAAGTTATGTAATCGGTAATCTGAACGTGCATAAGCAGCCTTAATGCACGTGCAAGTTTAAGTTTACTAATTTTATTAATAATATTAATTTTACTTAGCTATCTACAGTACCAGTTAGGTGCAATATATTTAAATAGTCTTGTTTCCCCTATTGGATAGATCTAAGGGCGTTATCACTTATAAGTTTTAGAGGATTTAGGATAGAAGTGAGAAGGAGGCGAAAAAGGGATTATTGAGTCTGACTATCTAAGATGCCGAAGTAAACGTGACAACAAAGTTGCTTTACATCGGTTAATTATGAAAACCTATGTTTTCAAATATCTTATCTTATTTACCTTTAAACCTACGATATTCTTGCTAGTATCAAACGATATTTCACAGACATTATTGGCATATATGGGCTCATTTTTATACGAGCATGTTAACAATGTCCAATATTAATAAACCAGGTAGGGTTTATTATCAGTGCGCTACAGAACATAAAGTGTAAGTTATAAGACGTAATCACGACTCGTTTATATTCTTGTTTCAATGTTTATTTATGGCGTGCGTAGGAGGGGCAGGTACAGCGCAGTTGCAATCTTTGCAATTGTATTGTCATTTCTTTTTATTTCGTTTATAAAGTATGCCTGCCAGCTAAACCGAGAGAGGTGATCAAACGTTTACTTAGACAATATATTATCTTCAAGGCCTGTGCATTAAACAAAGTAATCTTCGTACGTCATATTTAAGGCCGCTGAGGTAATGGCTAGTAATTACTTTTGTTTTAATAAGTATTTCTAGTATGCCGTGGTTGTCTATAATCAAAGTAAACAATTTAAAACATTGTTTTATTGCAATATATTTTGCAGCATTCATAACTAAACTTTGATCTATTTCATTGTGTTTAATAACAAATCTTTTGACACTTATTTACAACATTACAAAACAAATTGATAAACAACAGCGCAATACGCACGGTAATAGTTTATTCTGTAAAGATAACAAATGAAATATTGTGCAGTCTTATCGGGGAACATATTTTATGCTTATAAAAATTATCTGTCATCCACACGTAGAATACTGAGACAAGGGGAGGGAGGGGAACAGCGGCAGTAAATCTGAAGACGAACGCATTGTCTAACGTTGTGTCGACAGATGCTAGCCTGTATTGTATTGTAGTAGCTAAGACCGGCGACTACATTGTGCGACTTGTTCGTGCATATCGCGTGATTTGGAATAAGTTTCCAGCATTGTTGCCTTTGCGTCTTGTGATACTAATAAATTTTACTGTTTAGAATAGGGAATAGCTTTAATTTTATTTTAAGACTACCCAGTACATAGGATGTTGATTAATAGGCGATATTTAATAAATACCTATGGCCCATAATAACGTTTTCCTTGTATAAATGTATAAAACGGAGTAAATTAATAAATTATTTATTATCCGGTATATTGATAGTATAGGTAGTTACTTGGATTAATAATTAAGTAAATAAATTCCGTTTTAAGAGCGTTTATACCCTGTGCGCGCTTTTTGGCTTAAAAACAGGACTTTTCAAATGAGTTAATAGCCACAAATAAACAATTTAAAGGAAAAATAATTAGTACTTATTTTAGAAAAGGTTGTCATCTAGGGATTTTGGTGGAAAACATTATAGATTGATGGATAATTTGTGAGTATTATAAGGATTACTGAACACAAGTTTCGTTATTTAGGCTTTAAATGGCAATTTAGAAGCTTAAGATATCCGAAACCACTAAATATAAGATGAAAATAAAAATATTATCAGACTAATAAGACCCTTATGGAGGGATTTTGCTAAGAAAAATAATCTTTTTGTGTTTAGTTCCTGAAAAATAAAAATTTAAACAATGCGAAATTATTCAGAAACTCTCGTCAAGAACATATTTTTTTTCACCAACTTATCGTACATAATTTTCTATAGCAATTGCATATTATAATAGAAGAACATCTTATCAATAAATAACCATTTTTATATTTCAACAAAATTAGTTTTCATGTTTTCTACAAATATTTTAAAAACCACTATAAAACACGCTGTCCGACGTGGCTCAAATCAGACCGCCGCAAGGCCTTCTAGAGGGAGGACGTATCGCTCGTCGCTCCGGCCTGGCTGCAGTCGATTATGCCGCGCGTAGTAAAAATAGCCACGCGCGGAATGCGATTACCACATCTTAGTACTTTGGTAGTAAAATATTTAATTATTTTTATTACCTACAATGATTTTGTAGTGAGTATAAATTATGTTTCAGGTAATATAATGGGATGTAATTCCGAGGCTAAATTATGTTATGTATTGTAATATAAAATTAAATATATTTCGTAATTGTAAGAGGTTGTAAGGCCCCTAACACTATTTATGTGTTCGAACACGAAATGGTTAATAAAACGTCCATAGTGTCTACTGATTGAACACTGATTTGAATGCAACTTAACAATGTAATAAGAACGAAAATATGATTAGTATCTAAATTTGTATTATTCTTTGCTTGCACAGTAATATTTGTCTACTTATAATGCAAATAAAATATTTTTATGATATTATATTACAGTTACATTTCAATTGAATATTTGAAGCGCACGGATCAAAGTTGTTTGAGCCGATTGTATAGTGAGCCGACGCGGCAGCTCTACGCACACAGCTTTGGTCGCTTATGTGTGCGTGAAATTAACGAAGAAATACCTATAGTTGACTTTGCGCGCAAGGTGTATACGCTCTTAAACGTTGTTCATTTACGATCTTGTAACACTAAACGCGTACGTAATGTTTATCAACAATATTTACAATTTGTTACAATTCATTCAACTAAGTCTAGTAGTCGTAGTAAACAATGACTAATTGATCTCGTTATGACGTGTGTTTCATTGATAAACATTATTCGACGAATATTCTTCATACGATGTTTTTTTTTTTGTTAATTCATACATTATCGACATTTTAAAAAAGGAACATTAGGATCACATCACTACTATTTTAAGGCTACATACATTGCAAAGAGGCCGTATACGGTTGTGAATTCGCGAAGGTTATTGTGGAAGTGGGTAATCTTTTTAAACTGTTTAATGATCTAATGAGGTCGCATTACACAGCACTGCAAACTAGCGGTTCACGTGTGATCCACGCGATAATTGGTCGCACATGACGTCGAGATCCGAGGCAACTGACCGGACTCGGCCGAGGCACATTGCCAACTAGCTACCGAAATAAAAAATACTAACACTACTTTATGACAATAATGCGGAACCCTAGAAAAAAAATACAAAAAGATGCGCCCAACGTGGGGCTCGAACCCACGACCCTGAGATTAAGAGTCTCATGCTCTACCGACTGAGCTAGCCGGGCTTGTGATTGGAACGACAAAATTATGTAATGTATTCTGAATTAACCATTTATTATATAATTTATAAATATTTTATTTAATTACACATCTAAACACAACTAATCAATAAATAGAAAATAAATTTGGTTAAATAAAATATTGAAAAACATCTAAAAGTTATTTATTTTATTTTGTACCTATGTAGGTACTTAAATATGTATTATCCACTTATATTCATATTATACATAGACACATATTAATTAAATTATAATACTTAAAATAATTATGCATACTATTATTATATATTAGTTATATTACAATATGTCGCAGTGTATTAACAAGACTCGTTTAGTTCGATAAATCGGCAGCCATTTGATTCTGGCCACATTAACCCCAGTTGATTCAATTCGCATAAAATTTCAACTAGTTTACACATTTATCATTTGGCACAGCTGAAATGAAAATGATATGAGTCATAACAAATGGAAGCGTCGTTGGAGGCCGACGGTATTGACCCAAATATCCACTATGGGCATCTATCGCATCCTATTCATCACATTATTAAAATTTTATAATTACATTTATGTATGTAATTTAAAATTTAATAATGTGGTACAAAAAAAAGTTTAATAAGTCGTTGCTGTTTTCGATATTTTTGAAGGTGGCTTGCAAGTTTAACACATTAACCGCCGTGGGGGTCACCGGTGACCGGCACCATACCCTTCTCTCAGCGCCATGGGGTCACCGGTGACCGCAAACTAAAACATTTATATACCAAACGGCCTAAATTGAACATATGGGTCAAATTAGCTTGGCGGTTAATGTGTTAAAAAAAGAATGATGCGTTTTGTATGTAAGACTATTCATCATCCCGCATTGATAGAGTGTGGTCACACTGCGAATACCTAGCACCGAATCATATTTGCAAGGTGAAATCTCAAGCTTGACATGCCTTAGTGCAGTGTTTTGTAGTCGTAAACGTAGTATTTTCAATTACAAACTTTGTCTATGTCTAAGGGACAAGCAATAGTCAACACGAAAAGGGGTCACGTATTCAGAAAGATTGGAAAACACTGCCTTATCGAATTCGTACACATAATTAGTTTAAAAGTGCTGACCAATTTTCTGTCTTCTAATCAAATATTTTAACGGTAATAATTATACTTTTTTCAGGAATAATTTAAATTTAAACTAATATCCAACTAAAGTAATACGTACCGTTTGACGGTTCATATTTTGCACGTAGAAACACAACATTGTACACAGCCCTAAATTAAGGATTAAAAAACATTGTACACACAACTTATACACACAATTTCAAAAACATTTTCCGTAAAACACCAATTCCATGGTTTGAAAAGTTGAAAAGTATGACTCATCAAACCATACCTATTAGTTGAGTTGCATTGTAGTACGTTTCCACTAACGTTTTTTTTAGTTTCAATTTAATATTTTTTTACGATATAAACTATAAGTAACCCTGTGCTCATAGCACCGTAAAATTACATGAAAACAGACTTGCTATAGAGGTTACGTTCTGTCCTTTGTAACTATTACTTCTTAGTTACTAATTATCAAGAATATTGCGGAGTACGTTAAACAGTTTACATTTAAAGTTTATAAACAATAAGTAAAAAAGGAACTTAATTTAGCAGAACCTAACCAATAAGTTCGAAATTCTTTTGATTACTATAATAGTATGATTGAATAACAAATATCTATTAACCTGCTTAGTCAATGACCAATGCTCAATTGATTTTACGTCACGTACTGGTGCTTGACCAGCATTCGCGTATGATAAATTTGCGTCACAGACAATAATTTAGCCAAACCACTAACATAAGCGCAAAATTAATCACCAATAGGTAATACGTGACATCTTTATATAAATATTACATCAACACCATTTATATGTCTCAATTATATACTTAAATAGACGCACAAAATGACCCACAACAATTAAACTTAAGCATCTTATTTCCTGTTTCATTAGAACACTTAAATACTTGACGTATTATATTATTTCATCGAATTATTGTGACCTGAAAAATATAATGCTTATTAGTCAAGGCACAAGATTGCAGACGATGATAAAAACTGTGGTTCCACGAAATATATTCATTTACAGAACATTCATACTTTGTTCACGTATGTAACAAAGCGTTTTCATGATATGTTCAATGTAAAAATATAAATATGTTTTTCATTTCGATTTTTTTATGTTTATTTTATATGAATATTTTCTTTATTAAATGATATTTTATTGTCATACAAACCCGTAAAGAGTATTATTATAACCGTAAAAAAATTAAAAACAAATGAGGAGGTACATATGATATACACGGCAGGGTAAACTTTGACTTTATGACTACGAATTTTACTTACACAAATATGTTGCGGATAAAATTAAATATTTCATTTAATAATTTACAATTCTCCTGGTACACGAAACAGACCAAAGCAGTTGAATCACAGATGATTGCGGAGAAGGCATTAATGCCCAGAATGCTCGGAATTCGTGGTATGCTTGATCAATACGGCAAAGCGGGAATAGGTATTACCGATCATTCCATTATAGACACATACGTTCAAAGAACATTATAATATAGCACGGTGTTCCTTTAATCTGAAGTTTGTATGTCAGATTACTGGTAGTAACTATTTTATATATGAGAGGTCGCCTGGGTTGGTTTATACACCGCAATGTCAATTCCTCCCGCCATACAGCAGTGTGAATGGACTGCTGTATTCCAGTTTGATGGAAATTGAAACCAGACTAACTACCGTATATAATGGGACTTAACATATTATATCTCAGGGTGGCGAGAGCAGTAGAATGCCAACCATTGCTTTATAATTCATGATGTTTTTTGGTTTTGCTACTGTCCATGAACAGTCGTATAGCTAACCATCAGGCGGAAGGCATGCTCGTCTCGCCAATATTCGCAATAAAAAATATATACTTAACATAACCTTTTGGATAGAATATTACCCTCAAGATATACTTTGCTGTCCAGAATATGATGATAGCAAATCGATCATTCATTAAGCTGTATTATACGAGCTCGTGAGATAAGCGTGGTTTCCCGGTAGTATGTAATAAATTTACCATTGTTTCATTGTCATTTCCGATATCAGTTCGAATCAAGGGTACGTAGATTTTACGACAATTCCAATAATATTATCTTAAGACATCGGTATTCAGTTCGTCAGCTATCTCAGGATATCGTTTGACGTTTTGTTACTTGTAATTGTATGTTAGTTACAAAAAAGAACATAAAATATTTTTTCTATACTAATATCAAATAAGCGGACAGCTAGTTTTTTCAATAAAAGTTTTGTTCATATGCTAAGAATTATGATTAACATTACTAGTGATTTTATAACATCAATCATTTACAATTACTGAGGTGTAGTGGGCGGGATCCTTAATGAAACGTTTTACATCGATGCTCTTTACCCTTCGCAGCTTACAATGCACGCAATAGTAATTATTAAACTATACTTTGATCGAATAATTTCAAGCTATAGACTTTGGAGTAACACTTTGACTTTGGCATAAGGTTATTCTCGCATATTTATAGCTAAGGGATACTTTGTCAAAAATACTTTATATATATTCACAAAGTATAGACAATAAGATTCATTTCAACGAAAAAAAGAGTCCAATGACAAAAAACGACCTTCAGTATGTTCCACACACACGTGTATATTATTTTAGTCAATTAGGAAGTTTATATTTTTATCTCAATTCCCGCTAATTTTTATTTAGCCGCCGTACGATGCAATTCAGACTCCGAAGCACGGTCGGCACGCGCACCGGAAACCGCGTCTCTTCAGATAAACATAGAATACCAAGAGGAGACAGAAATACAGAAACACAGTACGCGAGAGAGAGACAGACGCATTACAAACATTCATTTATGCATAGGCCTGCACTATTTACTCGTGGTTTAGTGATAATTAGGTTATTTGTCCGATGTAGATAGCGCTGAGGTTTTTTGACCTGATTGAAACGAATATATTTGTGTGCTTTTAAATAGCCGGAGATGATGTGAAAGAATGCATGGCGTGATTTGTTTTTTTTTTTTGAATACTACAATGTTTTATAAAAAAAAGAGTTCAAAATGTGATAAAAATTATACGGTGAAGGTGGGCGACATTTCACAGTAATGTGTTTCGGTGGCAGACAGATGCGTGACTAATGAGCGTCAAGGACTCGATCGCGAGTGGTTGTTGCACTACAGTAATTTTATTATTGAAATTGTTTCATTTATATGCATTTTTATCCACATTTACTACACTATACGTCAAGAAACCTATTAGTTAGCAATAAGAGACGGGACGGTATGATGATATCTATAAACGGATGAGCGTTCTGAAAAAGGCTGCAGAATACTATAAGTTGTAAACATTTATAGAAATAGCCAATGGCCGGAAAGGACTTCCGACCGAACAAGGGAAATCAATTTTAAATATTCATTTAATATTGAAACCGCTCTATGTCCGACATGCGGTACACGCTGTATACAAAACGGTTAATGCACTTTATTATGCATGAGGAGTCTACATTGATGTAAATTGTAATAACAATTATTGATAAATATATATTTCACGTCACAGCACGTACAAATTGTATTCAATCAATTAATATTCATTACTTGTTCACCGTTCACTCCCATGAGGTCCGGATGATTCGGTGCAATGTTCCGGTGAGTCACCTGTATCCGTTGATATTGATGTGCGATTTTGAACCTTATTAGAATACTAATAAAAGCCATATCTTGACTATGAATAGCCCGGTGTCTCGCTCAATACTAACGCTCGTCTATTGTTATTCTAAAAATATTTTTTTGTAATAGTTTTTAGAACGCTCTTTCCATTTTACTTCCATGACATGGTACGTTTGGTTGACCCATATACTTCATCTTTTGTACGACCCGATGAATAATGCTCCTTTGAATAATTTCAAACCGAGTTTGTAATAAAGCTGAGTAGCTTTTATTTTACGTGGTAGAAAATTTGTTCTAGGTGCGACAGAATTAATAAAATAAAAAACATAAAGCTGATTTTAGTTAACCAAAAAAATATACTAAATAACGTATAATCATCAAAAAACTTTTTAAAATTCAGGTAATAACAATAAAGATACAAGTCATGCAACTTTATTTCGAGTGTAGGTACTTGATATTCATTTAAATGACGTTAAATGAGTCGCGTGCTGAACTAAATTTAGTTGCTCTGTGCTCTGTAATAACACCCCTTGCTTCCAAGAACAAATGTATTAATTTGTAAGCTTTAATTTCACTTCGTTTTTATAAAGTATATTTTATGGTTGCACTCAAAACTAATGGTTTTCTTATAATTATTGCCATAATTCTGAAGTTATTGCCAATTAAACAGGAGAGTTTTAAGTGGTTTCTTTTAAAACGGTTCATAATTGACATAATAATAATATTTTACATTCTGTTGTCTGTAGATTAGAAGAAAACCCAAATAATAATTATAATGAGTCACGAAAAGTAATTTAAATGACAAAGTTTCAGAATCATTTCACTATACGACTTTAATGTTTATTTACATTCAGATTTATTTATTTATGTTACATTCAAATCTTATAGCCAGAATATATTATACATAAATAAAATATCTTAATTCTGTATATTACGATACGAGAATTTTATTCCTTTTGAAATAATCCCCTATATAGGTATAAACGATACAGATCTTCACCATCATCAATCAATCCATCACAGAATGTTGAAGGGTAAAAAGGAATCTTTTGTCCTTTTCTATCGACTTTTGAATTTAGTTTGAGTGAAGAAGACAAAACATTCGATAGCTAAAATATGATTTTAAATTGTCTATGAATTAGGCCGGCAGTATATATTTTTTTTCTCTAAGGTGATAATGTTCCTATACTCGACAGAGTGAACTTCATACCACGGCTACAGCCTACAAGTGAACTGCCTGGCTATACAGATGGCGTTGACTCCATTTTTTCTGTATTTAGTATAACTTATGTCATAGGAGATCAAGTTCTCCAACTCTGAACAACCCGTCTAACACATTTCGACGTTTTCCTTCAACAATCTTTAAAGGAAATTAGTCCCTGGACATTAGTGTTTAAGGTTAAAATTACTTGTAGGAGGCCTTGAAAACATCATTCCATATAGGGTAAGGTGTACCCTTGTTGTTACCGTGCATCCATAAAAGTGCATACAACATTCTCTATGCCGACCAATTCCTTTTTTATCAAGTAATTTTTTTTCTTTGCACCTCACAAAGAATCCCATTATCCATTTATATGGTCTCATGTAATCTATTCAATGAAACTTTGCGCTGTCAGTTCATAGTATATAATGTAAATCTCACGGCGAAACCACCTAACCTTTTTCTTGCGAAATGTTGCTTAGTATATTAAAGTTTAAAGTTTCTAATACAGCGATGGGCAATAGGTTAAACTTCACCATACGATATAGTCAAGATGTGACCCGTAATTAATGATTATAACCAGAAAAGGAACTGTTATGAAAATCGCCAAAGATTGCGCCAGATCTTAAAGTAATGACTACGATTGCAGGTTAATTTTTCACAAGGTTACGTTAAAGGCTGCCGCTTCGTCCTACTTTCTTTATACAATATTTCAGTTAAGATTAATTTGAGTATAATTAAATTAAAAAGTACTTTAACATAATTAGTATATGTTTTAAAACGTTTTATTTCGCGTACAGTTCAAGTCGAAACAAACTGCTTCGTGCACACCCAATTGCAAAGTTGAAAAAAGCAAAATATGGCCTCTAAAAAAATACAATCTGCTAACTTTTCCTTTGACTCTCGACTTACATAGTAATATGTCGTCATTAATTACACTAGCGTTCAATATAACAATCAGGATGCAAATAAATCCAAATGCATTTATGGTGCTGTTTATCTATGGTAATTATTTATCCAGTTTATGGTGATCATGCGTTAACATGTATACAAATTTAGATTCCTCTTTCCGTTTCCGCTTGACAATTGCATTTCAACCTAGCCTAACAACATACGTGGCTTGCATAGTAAACGTTGAATTTGTACTACGAAGGAAACGTTGATGCGTTTATATGCACTTGTATTTGAGATGTTTTTAAAATAAAGAGAATTGGTAGATATACTATTTATTAATTTATTATAAAAGGAAAAATAACAAACTAGTATAGTAATAATTCTATAATTAATTCATCTATAAATACTAAAATGGATTGCAAATGCATAAGATGTCAAAGTAATAATGTAATTTTAAATTTTATTTTTTAATGTCAAAAGCAAAAATATCTAAATATATAATATTGCTTAATTATTTTCGTAATATGAAGATGTTTGTGAAAACATTCAATCTTTAAAACCAAATTGGTAGAACGAGGAAGAGGCCAAACAAAAATAAAATCCCATGACGTAACTAATAAACTGTTATAATCTCGTTTTGAAGAGCGGCGCTTATTTTGAATACAGCCGCTTCCTAATGATTCACATTTCACAGTACGTGTTCGGAAGTTATTTTTGAGTCAGTTGCATATCAAATTCACAAATTATGCACTCCAATGCGAGTGAGTCAGTTCATAAATCGTTAGAAAAGTTTCGCGTAGACATTTCTTTCCGTGCGTACGTGCTTCCGTTGCTATTTTTATCATTATAAACCTAGTGACATTATTTTATTGTTTTCATGTTCATGTTAGGTACGATATGTATTTGCACGCGATGATATTTTTATTGCTGTTACGGTACTTTGATTTGGCTGGTGATTGTTTCAATTTTGCTTGTGAGAGAAACGATACATTTTTTTTTATTTTGCCAAATATTTTTTATTGAAAATTAGCAAAACACGCCAATAACATAGTTACAAAATATATGTTATTTAAATTTGAAGAATCTCACTTTAAAGCTATACACGTATAACAGATATCTAAAACTTTGCTCATAAAACTGACATAAGCATTAAGAACGGACTCTAGCAACAGAACTTAAACAAAGTAAATTAGATTCTCATATACAAATAAGGTCAATATGTGGGAGCATCAATTAATATTCAATACGTGCCGATACCAGCACTAAATATATAAATGTTATAATATAATTTATGCGAAGAGCGGGCGGCGGCGCACGAGCGAGCGCGGCGCGTGCGCTACCACCCGAAGTAACGCTAAAGTAGCAGACATAGTGAAAAGCGACAGCGGAATTAAGTAAATAATATAAATTAAAATACTATGGAAAATAAATTGCGTTTTAAATCTCAAAATATGCACTGTATATGAATATCGAATTTGACTCTACCTCTGATTAAAAGTGCGTGGTGGCCTGTTGGTAAACGGACTAGACGTGGCTACCAACATGTTCACGGTGGTCGCGGGTTCGAATCCCAGGGCACACCTCTGACTTTTCGGAGTCATGTGTGTATTGATAGTTAATCACCACGCACTAAAACGGCGAAGGAAAACATCGTGAGGAAACCTGCATACCATAGTGATTCATAAGAATTTCTATGGTATGTAAGTCCGCCAACCCGCACTAGGCCAGCGTGGTGGACTATATGGCCTAACCACTCTCAATCGTATTCTCGGTTGTAGAGTAGGCCCGTGCCCTGCAGTGGGACGTATATGGGCTGATACAGATTGATTAAAATGTAGGTGTTTAGCAATATGTATTCCATGAAAGTAAGTTTATTGCGCTTATATCTCTTTAGAGTTAAAATACATTAAGAAGCTTTGCTAATTTAGCTGAAGAGTCACACGAACCTGTAAAAATATTTATTCAATTTTTTTTTTTATTTTCTTTGAGTTGATGTTTTATTCGTTCACCGAGCAACTAAATCTAACTGCATTTTTCACATTTCTCTATCAATATATTGACCACTATTTTCAGTACAATTTCTTCTCGTATGCACCATAACCAATGCCTCACCCGCCAAGTATAGACAGCACGAGGGGGCTACCTGCGAACTATAATTGTACCGCCACTTTCACAGGACGTGACCCGGACAGCTGATCATCGCGAAACAGACCGACAGATCACCGGTCACCATAAACAAATCGAACAGCAGCCAAATTTAAAAATACCTGCGCTACTTTTTAGTTTATGGCTCTATCAGGAATTTGAATTTGGAATACCTTTCGTCTGGTTTTGGAAGATCTATATTGCTGTGGTAAACAATACATGCATGCAATCACGAAGTATATTTCTAACTGCCCCTTACATATATTTGTGCTGTGGTAGACATAGTCGCAGATGTTGTCAATAATTTGATAAATTAACTGATGTCTCACATAAATCATGTATGAATTCGCGGGCGATAGAGTCCTAGAGAAAATTAAAATATAATGATGTTTTACATCGAACATATTTGTCTACAAAAATAAACAATCTAATAAAATAAATTTCATGTTAAATAACTTCAAGGAATGAAAAGAATATAATATGATCGAAAGATAAAGAAGCAGTTTAATAATATATGTGTGGATTTTACGCAGTTTATTTCATACACATCCAAATATTGGGTTTAAGCATAACCTTCGTCTGAATTCGGACTGCCCTTTGTGTACAAGTCTCTTTGACACCAGTGTATTTGGAAGTATGAACGAGCACGTGGAAACCGTAAATAATTCGGTGAAATCACGTGAAAAAGCATGTCTGCGGCGACGTTTATATCCCACGTGTCTTATGCTTTATAATTCTTTGTTAGGTATTGATTTATTACTTTCAAACAAATATTTGAACGCCTCCCAGGAACAAAATCGTATCTGAAAAATGTTTCTTGTTAATATAATATAACCATAATTATTAGATTTTGTCAATCCATTCGATATTTCGTGGATTAGGAAAACATAAGGTGCTAAGCATTCTTTTACATAGAAAATATGGACTAATAAAATAATTTTGGTCCTATTTTTTCATAAGATTTTATTTTATAATTTTAACAAGCTTTTTATATTATTATGTTTAAAGTACATACAATATATCAATCAATCAATTATCAAGTTTACCTCAAGTGATATCCTTTGTAGCTAAAATTTTTACTTCACTTATGATCACCGTACACAAACAAAACACCTTATCCGTACAAGACGCGGAAATGTTATTTCCATTCGGAAAGCCATTAATTTTCCTACAACGAACACGAACTTTTATGGCGGCGTGATGGCAGTTTGTAGAGCATATCGGTTGAAGCTGTATTTGTAAAGGTCGACATCCCACACCCCTCCGGACAGATTACATCTTGCGAGGAAACATAACAGAAGGTCCACGAAACCATTTAGAACCCTTTTTGGTGCTGTATTTTGGTTGAACTTGAAAAAACGAGAATATACGAGAATTTATATTCATAACAATACGTTTCTGAATGCAACTGTGTACATACAGACCTCACGGTTGTCTTCTGTAGGGGTAAATTAAAGAGAAAGATATGGCCCAGATATAATTATTCTTTCACTTCAAAAACTATTTTAACTTCACTCTCCTCGTTCTCGTTTTTACATCATATTTGGCCTTGTTTGTACTCCTCAAAATGTCAAAGAAGATCCATTAGATAACATTATATAGAAAAAATGATTCTTACAATTTCGTTTACTCATAATTGACGACAGTGTATTCAGTCGATTGTATATAAAAACATCGTTATTTCTAGTGAATGTCAAAAACTTTAATAAAATATTCAAATATGAATGATTTGGCGGGCATTCGATTTTCTGTATATTATTTCCCCGGGGGTTGGCGTCAGGCAGACGGTCGGTCGTCAATTTGCTAGCCAAATGAAACATATACACACTAGACTCTTACAAAATTATTTATATTTTTTTAATATAGAAGCCCAAAAAATATATAGATTTAAAAAAATGTATTTTTTGTTTGTCATTGTGAACATCGTAGTAATATTCGAGTTTTTGATCAATGGAGCAAAACTAGGGATTCCTACCAAGATTTTTAAAATTTGACACTTTCTTGATTGCCGTGTATCAATGCGATTTTTGTAATTAGAATCATATAAAGTCCAACTCACGTATATGTAAAATGTGGACGCAAAAATATTAATAATTTTCGTTAACTAAATATCATTGATATTGCAAATAACATTCGACTTTTCCTGTATGGTGACAGACACCTGCCATTCGAAAACACTTTATATGACCAGCAACCGTATCATATTTCGGCCGACGGCCACCTGCATAAATTGAATCCTTACGAGGCTTCAATTTTCTAAAGTTAATATATTATTTTTAAAATAAAATATAAAATGTACGTAAAATAATTTAAATGTGAGTATTAAACACCAAGAATAGAATACATAATTGGGAGTATATTATAAAATATGCTGATCGTGTACCTTCTGTTCGTTCTTTATCTTGTGTAATGTAGATAGGCGGCCGCGGGGGTTGTAAAAACGTTCATAGACACCCTAGCCGTAATATATCAAGATATCGGATTCCATACGTGCCCTTTTCCTGCCGAGATACCGCTCGAGGTATTTTTAATTATCTTCGACGTTATCTCGCAGTTTTTCTACCTCGGATAACTGTAAATCGTCCGTGGATTTCCATTGTACGTGTCTAATACTCTATTTGTAGTTCATTCCGCACCTTCCACTACGAGAGTTATAGGGGATATAAATACTTGAACTGAATAGAAAATCATTTATCTAGGAAGGTGGCAATAACTGGTTATTTTACTTAAACTATTTGCTTCTACTTTCACCCCAGGTGGAGCAAATTAACGCCTAAGTTAATTTGAATAAAGAGAAAGACATTTTATGCGTACTGCTTGGTACATTACAGTAGTTTTAAAGTTTAAAATACCACGGATAACCTTTACTTATTTTGAAGGCGGGTTCTGAAGTACCAAATGTTTTATTGAACACTTAAAACAAATAAAAATTTAAAAGGTGGCATCGTTAAATAGAATGGGGAAATATATCTAAAAATAGTTTTAACCACACACGCGGAGTTATAATGTTTTAGGCAGCTGACTACTGGGAGATAAACGGGCCTATTAAAGAAATGAATTGTAAAACACAAGTGACATGAGAACAATGATTTAGTAGTATGTATGTGGAGATTGCGTTCTACTTATATTACGATTTTTATAGCTTCATTCTATCATTTATTTCCTTAATATTTCTTATTTTGAATATAATAGAAAATAATTGCAAATAGGTTTTGATGCATTTGACAGTTACTTCTTTCCAAAGCCAGGACTATAAATTAAAAAAAACGTGAGGGGAAGCACACACGCGTCAACTTTATTCAATGGAGGTGGCACAATTCATTATGTCGGGAAACGCAATCGATTGCCGGGGTCAACGACACCGCAACTGACCTTTGTACCGCTCAGCTGATCGATTAACATTACGGTGTTGTCATAAAAATAATAATAATCTATCATTCACTACGGTTCTAGCACAAATTGCTGTCAAATTGTATTGATCAGAAATGCCTTGGCATCGGGCCAAGACAATATGAAGCAGTTAAAGAAACAACATTAAGAATAAAATAAATATGAACATTTGTACTTCTTGAAACGGTGCATTAAAATTATTACCATATCTTTAGTGTACAATAAACAAGTTAATAAATGAAAATACAATGGCAAGTAATTCATAAAATTACTAACTAGAACATTTGCGGGAGTGTTGAAATTACGCATAAATAACAAACTTTATTTCTAATATCAATTTGCGACTTTTATAACGATTCATAAAAATACTTGTTAAATAAATTATCGCAGTGAAAGTGAAAAAGTTGTGACATACTGAAAGGGCAAAAAGACAAAAACAGGGTTATTTACTTGTATAACACGTCTTGAGGGATTAATTCTGTCACCATCTACCTCTTCTTTTAAATAACAGCTGTTTTTATACGGCTTGGTTTGAAAATACTTAGTGGAGTGTTGCCACAGTGGCTTACGGCCGGGTGCAATAATATATTGACAGTTAAGCGGTAAAAATTATCCCCGATAATTACGTATCTTCTATCTTTGTTTAACCGATGTTTCAATAACAAAAACTAAACTAGGATACCAACGCTGAACGTAGATATTGCATATATCTCTGGTAAGAACCGTTCCTCCCAAACGTTTAATTTTTGCACTTTTAATTGAGGTCAATATTTATTAGGTTAATTATTAACTTTATTTTGGAATTATCATAAATCATCATTAATGTATAATTAGAAGAATGAAACGTTAAAATATATTAATAATGTAAGTATGGTAAGTATTGTGACAAATAATGGCAAATAAAATTCATACAAAGCTTACATAGAACAACAAAACGCATCGTATGACTGATTTATGATATGTCAAATGTAAAAAAGAAGTTTACAAAATATATCAATGAAAAAAAAAGCGCGGGAAACTTCGATCTTGGCGGACGTAATTTTTTGTGCAAATTTTTTTTCATGATAATTTTCTTGTAAATATTTCTATCAGTGGAGTTTTTTTTGTAGATATTTGTAGTTTCTTTAGTATTTTATTTAATTTTATTATTTTCTTCGTATTAGGTAAGTTTTTACATACATCTTAATAAAATTAGAAATGAATGATCCGCCTGATCCGGGGGGTTCAGTCCCCCCGGCAGGCTGTTTTGTAACAATAGACTCGAATCCTGATGCTATGCAGGTAGTTATTTCTGAGTCTGGTATGGACACGGACGGTTCGTGTTCATCGACAGCTCGTCCAGTGAAGAGAAGTCGCCGACATATTTGCAAAATTTGCAATAAGAGAAGGCGGAAACTAGGACCAAACGAGCCTTTTACATGCGGATGTGTAGAAGCAGACCCATTGTTGCCGACTTTGTCGCAGGCTCAGCCTATAATTGCAAAAAATCCTACAGAACCATCAACTAAAATTCCCGAGCAAACTAAAATTCCCGCGCAAACTAAAATTCCCGCGCAAACGGTGGGAAGACAAATTTATGACAGGAGCGATAGTGCGCCGTATGTAATTCACGTCCAAAAAAAGGATATTGGAAATAACTCCACCACTCTTCACCCTCTGACTTTTGGCAAGTTTTTAAAGCACCACAATATCAAAAATATTGTGAATGGTAGCGTGAAGCGTATTGGAAGAAATAAAATCTCTCTTTCTTTTAATAACCATATTGATGCTAACTCTTTTATGTCAAATGAGAATCTGAAAAAAAATAATTTTAATGCATTTATCCCATCCTTTAACATCATTAGGATGGGTATAGTTAGAGGCGTTCCATCTGAATGGTCTCCAGAGGAAGTAATAGAAAATACTACAGTTCCCATCGGTTGTGGCCCTATACTTAAAGTGCGTAGACTGAATTATAAGACATTTGATAACGGCACCGTAGAATGGAAACCCTCCCAAACAGTGGTTGTGACGTTTGATGGTCAAGTATTGCCAAAACGTATTTTCATTTGCTTTAACGCTCTGCCAGTAGATCTCTACATTTACCCAACGATACAATGTTTCAATTGTTGCCGGTTTGGACATACTAAAACCCAATGTAGATCAAACCCACGTTGTTATAAGTGTGGCCAAAATCACTCTGGTCAGACTTGTGACATAGAGGAAGCAAATGCCTCATGCTGCCTTTGCTTAGGTCACCATTCTGCGATTAGTAAAGCGTGTCCAGAATTCTCACGGCAGAAACAGATTAAAACCCATATGGCTCAGAGTTCCATCTCTTATATGGAAGCAAGCAAACTACTACCCCCTGTCACAAAATCCTTTGCAGATGCAGTAATTTCTCCTAAACCCTCAAATATCAATAAATCCATTTCTGCAAAATCCATGAGCTATAAAAAAACAGTTTTTACTCCACCCCGTCCCCCTCCTATCCTCAACAAAGGATATAACAAAGAAGACCACAATGCAATAATACGTGAGTTCTCAATGCCGGAACCTTCTAATGGTTGTGCCCTCTCCTGTAACAATAGTGAAAATCAAAATGAAATGCCAATAAATCTTAAGGAGTTTATTACAGCTCTGTTCAGTCTTATGACTAAATTTAATATCTCACCGTCCCACGTTGCCCCTATTTTTGATAGATCCACACTTTCACTCCATAATGGACAAACAGTCCAACATAATCCAATGGAATTGCCGCAGCATCATTAATAAAAAATGCGATCTTATTTACTTAATTAATAAATATCAGCCCTTTGTATTTGCACTATCTGAAACATGGTTAAAACACAGTCATGTTTTTAAAATACAAAGGTACATAACTGTGAGAGAAGATAGATCTGATGGGTTTGGTGGTGTCGCCTTACTCATTAAAGATTCTGTCCCTTTCTCTGTAATTTCTTTACCTTCTCATAGTGATAAAATCTCTATTGTAGCTGTAAGTGTAAATAATACCTGTTTTGTCTCTATTTATGTTTCTCATCCTTCCTCCTCTTTATTTAAGGAAATAAATAACCTTCTTAATTTTCTTCCTAGACCCTTCTTACTTCTGGGTGATTTTAATTGCCATCACCAATCTTGGGGTAGCTCTGTTTCAAACTCTTATGGTGAAACATTACTTGATTTATTAGATACACACAATTTATGTGTTTTAAATACAGGCGCTCCAACTAGGCGTACTGATCCCATCCATACAAATTTAAGCGCATTAGATTTGTCTATTTGCACTCCTAACCTGGCATCCTCTCTTTCTTGGTCTCCTCTTCCCTCTTCTTTCGGCAGTGATCACTTTCCTATAAAAATTTCCTTTCCTTTTTTCAACACAGTTGGTTCACATGTGCCCAAAAAACCATATTTAAAATATAAAGTTCCCACCAGAGAGAGTGACACCTGGGTTGCGTTCAAAAGCAGAGTTGAAAGTCTCCTTCCGTCTCTTCCCATTATGACTGAGAGCAATGAGCATGAATGCGCTGAGGCATTTGCTTCTATTTTAATAACAGCAGCCAACGAAGTCTTGCCTCTTAAACATAATGGCAAACATAGGAAAATTCCCATGCCGCCTTGGTGGGATTCGGAATGCACAGAGGCCATTAAAAAACGAAAAAGGGCAGAAAAAGTTTATAGCTTGAATATGACTCCAGAAAACTATGAATCCCTTTCCTTGATAATTGCTCAAACACGAAAACTGTTCAAAAAGAAAAAGATTGAAGGATGGCATAATTTCTGTTCTACTCTATCACCCAATACCCACCCATCAGTTGTCTGGAGTAATATCAGAAGATTTAGGTCTGCTCTTTCTAATTTCTCTTCGCCTCAAATTCCTGAATCCTTGGCATGTAGCTTTTTAGACAGACTTGCTCCTCCTTGGGTTCCCCAAAATATTAATATGCTGCCTTCACTTGAAATTGATAACCTTGACAAGCATGCATATTTAAACATGCCTTTTACCTTAAATGAGTTGAAAGGTATCATAACAAATGCTGTAGATTCAGCCCCAGGTATGGATGGTATTCCGTACTCGTTCTTTTCTCATCTCAGTGATAATACTGTGGGTTATTATCTGAATTTAATCAATTCTGTCATGATGACAGGAAACGTTCCTCCATTATGGAAACATCAACTTGTGTTGCCAATTCTCAAACCCCAGAAATCCCCGTCTGATGCTTCTTCTTACCGTCCTATAGTTTTGTCATCTGTGTTAATGAAATTAGCAGAGCATTTAATAAAAAACCGTCTAGAGTGGTATGTTGAGAATGAGGGTCTACTGGCAGATTCCCAGTACGGCTTTAGAAAAGGCAAAAGTACCATGGATTGTCTGAGTATCCTGACAGCTGATATTAGACTATCCTTTTCCAAGGGTCACTCCACTGTCGCTGTATTTTTAGACATTCAGGCTGCTTACGATAATGTACTACTGTCTGTACTTCAAAGTAAATTACACTCTCTCCAAGTGCCAATAAGACTTACTAATTTTATTATAAATATATTAAATGAACGTTCAATTACTATGTTGTGTTCAGACAATCAACAGTTAAATCGGGTCGTATGGAGAGGTTTGCCCCAAGGGTCAGTGCTTAGCCCTTTACTGTACAATATTTATACTTTCGATCTTGCCTCTTTTATCAATACTGATGTCCAGATTTTGCAATATGCAGACGACGTACTCTTTTACTGCTCCTCTAATAACATTAACGATTCCTGTTCCACTCTTAATTCTTCTTTACATTTACTGAAGTTATGGCTCCACGATAATGGTTTAGAACTATCTCCTTCCAAAAGTGCAACAGTTTTATATACTCGTAGTAGAAACTCACCTGCTTTAAACATTGTTTATAATAATGTTCCAATTCCTGTTAGAGATAACTTTAAATATTTAGGGGTTATCTTAGATTCCAGACTCTCTGGAATTGCTCATTGTGAGTATATAGTAGAAAGGGTGGAACGCCAATTAAATATGCTGAGATGTTTATCGGGGGTTTGGTGGGGTGGCCATCCATGCTCCTTAAAACTTATTTATAATGCTTTGATCAAAAGTATTTTTGATTATGGATCCTTTATTTTAGAACCAGGTAATATTAATTCTTTTAAAAAATTAGATCGCCTCCAATCAAAAGCTTTGCGAATTGTATCAGGTGCCATGAAATCTAGCCCAATCAACGCTCTGCAAGTAGAGTGTGGAGAACCTCCGCTTTATCTTAGGAGACAATATCTCTCTGATAGATATTTATTTAGTATTTTACAATGGTCGAATCATCCTCTTTTTCCTTTACTGGAGTCTCTCCTAATACTTATGAAATCTTCTAGTAAATCTACCCCATGTCTTGTCAAAAGTTATCAAAAATTTATATCCCTATCCGCTCCTACTCACCGTTCCAATAAACTTCCATTGTTCTCTAATTCCTATAACTCTCTTTGTTTTTCTCCCCAAATTATTTTTAACTGTGTTCAAAAAGACTCCCCAAATATTAAAAGTACATTCAATAATTATCTTGTTGAAAATTTTGAGGGTTTCCATTATCTGTTCTCAGATGCATCTAAAATTTCTCTTTCTCATTGTGTAGGGATTGGTGTCTTCCATTCCCAATACGATATCGTTCAAAAGGTTAAACTTCCTCTGGAGTCATCAGTTTTTTCAGGTGAATGTCTTGGTCTGCTGAAGGCCGTTGAATACGTACTTACCTTTAAACTTAATAAAGCTATTATTTTTACAGATTCTCTTAGTTCCCTTCAAGCCATTGCAAAATTTCCATTTAAATATAAAAAGTTATTACCGATTATTTTCCAAATAAGAGAATTAGCATACGAATGTTTCACCAAGGGATACTCTTTACTTTTTGGGTGGATTCCAAGCCATTCAAGAATTCATGGCAATGAGGTTGCTGATAAGCTTGCCAGGGAGGCGGTGTTCTGTGGGGATTTATATCCTTTCAAAAATTATAGCCTTGACCTTTTATCTTTACCGAAATTATATCTTCGGGAATCGTGGAGTGAAATTTGGTCTTCTAGTAAACTACTGAAGGGCCGCTATTACTCCTTTATTCAGCCAGAGATTCCTTTGAGACCGTGGTTCTGTAGAACTACATTGGGTAAGATGGAAACTTCTATATTAATCCGCTGTAGACTTGGTCATACTTGTTCCCCCGCTCATCTTGCAAGGCTTCATATTCTAAACAGTTCCATGTGTTTGTGTGGTTCAGATGTCGGCGACTTGAATCACATCCTGTTTTCGTGTGTAAAATATGATCACTCATCCTTTATTAACTCTTTAACTCTCCTTCATATTCCTTTTCCTTGTTCTATTTCCACTCTTCTTAGTACTAATGATATGTCTGTATATAAATGTATTTCTTCATTTTTTATAAGTAACAAAATAAAAGTGTAAATATTTTATACGTTATAATTAGAGTATTAACTTTTTACTTATTTTATATTTTTTATGTTTTATTTTGTTTGTTGTGTGGCTTTATTTCCTTTTTCATATCCAACTCTCCTGATAGATGATTAATTCCCGCTTTCTTTTTATTTAAATAAACAGTTTCCCTACCTTTAATCCCAGTCCTCTGATAACCAATTTCTAATAACTCGACATTGGCTAAATGTACTTAAAGTACGGAGCCAGAAAGAAAGAAAAAAAAAAAAAAAAAAAATATATCAATGTTTACCAACAAGAATGAATTCAAAAGTGAATTTTACGGCCCTATTTCTGCAACAGAATGACAAATTTAAATTGAATCAGAGACCTTAATATTTATAAATACGAAGAAAAGTGTGAAAATCAAACATTACGTAGTTGCATTACTTTAGTTTTGTAATCAATCTGTCTTTAAAGACCTGAAATCATTTCAGTGCTAATCTACAATTAAATACTGAGGCATATTATTATATTTAAAACAATATAAATCAAATTAAGAATAATGATTGATTCAGGTAATCTTACTATGCTAGAAGTTTTCGAAATTGTAATGACTAGTTATAGAGAAAACAACTGTTCCTCTTTTTATATATCACATAAAAATGACTTTAAAAATAATGTAAGAACCCCCTTTTCCGCAGATTGTATTATGGGTAAATAAAATATCAAAGATAATTTGTAAGAAATCTTTAATCTTTATTATTGACAAAGTTCTGAAACTTTATTTTAATTTAAAATAAGTAATTAATATTTATGTCTAGCCTAGTAGTGTTTGGTATGTCAATTTCATGTTCCACATCAGCAATGCTTTTCATTCTTCAAATATTATCTGACACCGCTGTGGCACTCATAATGGTTAAAGTTGTGTGCAATCCCAAAAGACTTTTTTACTGGAAGGTGTGGAAATCTTCTTTTCCAAACATCATAAGACCTGAAATAAAGATGATAGAAAGATGTAAAAGATGGAAGACCAAAATATTAATTATAATAACTTTGAGTAATGTTCTGTTTTTATATGAGCCGCATTGTTGCAATACTCTATGGCAGACATTTAGCAGTGTTGTTAATAAAGTAATATGTGGATATGCACTATCTCCAATTAGATATCTATTACTATTTCATTATATAACTTCTTCATATTGTACTGAAAATAAATATGTTATTTACAAAAAATAAAAGATTTAAAGTGAAAATATGTTTTGATGATTTCCATCAGGCTGTACCCTTTTGAAACTAGGGAATTATTAGGAAACTACTTACAAAAATATGTATTAATCTTAATAATATTCTCTCAACCATTCTTCCAACTCAATTGTCGTATTTGTTGCATCTTAAATTATTATTTGGCAATATGGCGGCTGCACAAAACAAATGAATGTCACACCATTTTCACCTACATATGAACCACAATAAAGTATTTTGAATTTGAATTTGAATTCTTTCAAAATATAAAGTATGAGATTATTACCTTTTAACAGAGTTGTTAAATGAGCCCCAGGCTAGCGTTCCAATACATTTATGAAAAGTAACTGTGCAATACACATTGCTTGAACAATAATGCCTTTATTTTCTTAATTCTTCTCCTATATTTTAATCTAAAAATAAAAATATTAAGATTAATACATTGTGATCAGATAACTGATACATAATACTACAATTTACTATGTTAAAATCATAGACGATATTAATACATAATTATTGATTAATCCTAATATATCTAAAGGTAGTCATTACTAAGGTGGCTCTATGGGAATATAATATGGGCAATGAATTGCACCAAAGATTCTTGGGAAAACTGCAATTTTATGAAACCCATGCTGTGTGTTGTCTAATATTTTTATATATTGATAATATAACTCAGTTGTAGCCTGAGGCACATCAGTTGTTGTCAGATTCGGCTGACTGTGCTTTTGATACCCAAAAATAGTTACCGGCTGAACATGCATTCTCCCCAGTACATAAAACCACAATGATAGCAGCAGTTAATGGAACAGTGACACAATATTGTTCCCGAGCTGTTACATTTATTATAGAATATATGATTTTGGAATAATTCAATACACTTTTATAACTTAATGAAATATTTGATATGTATGCTTACCAGGAGGAATGTTCCTTGCAGGCTGGGTTTAAATGTAGAAATAAACATAATAGCTGATGAAATTATTCCATCTAAAAGGTAAATCTGTAAATAAATTCTGAACTAGAATATAAACATTTCGTTATCACTTTCATCACTGAATATATTAATGTCACTTTATTTTGCTGATTTCTTCCATAAAAATACCACATATCTGGGATAATCGAAGTATTATCCACCATATTGCAGCGATATTAGAAAACGATGACAGCTAGTTAAACACAAATAACTACGGTAGTTCGAATCGTTATCGAAACGCGTATATTTTAATTTGTATGGAATTTCCTAACTATGGTTAGCGAGAGCCCTCCCATTGATAGATACAAATCATAGATATATTTGTCGTGGAAAAACAATATCTCATTTTTTAAATAAAGTTGCTGATTTGATTATAGTGGTAACGGGTAAACGCGGTGACGTCATTTGTTTTTGAAGTCACATGGACAGAGTCGTTTTGGAAAGTGGGGGACTGTGTAACGAGCACTTTCGTTTAAGAAACCGACCAGTCCACACCTCCGAGGCGAAACTGTCGGTTTACCTAACGAGTACGTATACCTAATTACAGTGGATTGTAATTTGCTATAATAAATCTTTGGTTATACCTACACCAAGTTTATTTTGATACCTAATACCTACAATTTTGTGATGGATCCTGTATCACCGAACGTGGACAAAGACACCTCTACCGCTCAGCCATCTCTGTCGCCGACATCAGAAGTGGGATCTGAATCCCACTGGCGCACAATGTTTGAGATTCAACAGAGAAATATGATGCAATTGATTGAGGCTATTCGAACACCAGTATCGTCACCCAATATTTCTCTGCCGGAGTTCAACCCAGAGCAACCAGATGCTGATCCACGTGCTTGGTGTGCTACGATTGATATCTGCGTTAATGAATGTCCACTGGAAGGAGCATCGCTCATAATAGCTCTCAGTAAAGCACTGAAGGGTAGCGCCTCGTCGTGGCTGACACAGATTTCCCATGCAGGTATGACTTGGCTACACTTTCGTGACCTGTTTCTCGCACGTTACGATTCCACGGAAACACTTGCTGCGACGCTTATTAGTGTGAATAATGGCAAGCCGAAGGATGGTGAATGTCTCGCAGCATATGCAAGCCGTTTGATGACATCGCTGTTGACTAGATGGAAGGATTTAAGTCACGAAGAAATCGCTACGTCATATGTGCTGGCTCATATTGCCCAGTTCGATTCGTGTCTGTATCGCTTAGCATTTACAAGTGAAATTACAACACGGAATAAATTACTGCAAGAAGTAAAGGCAAGTGCAAGTTTGAAACGAAAATACGATCGGAACAATGGATCTGTTGGACGAACGGACGTATCGGATGTGAAACGCTTCAAATCACAAAATGCTAGTGCTACATTCAAGTGTCATAATTGCGGTAAACCAGGACATAAAGCGGTTGACTGTCGTTCCAAATTCATCAAACCAACTATGCCCTCCGCCAATAAGGGACAATCAACATCGACGGTCACACCTGGAACCAGTAGACAGGTGATTTGTTTTCGTTGCGGCGAAAGCGGGCACATAGCGTCCAACTGTCATCATGGCAACGCGGGCGCGGGCAGCTCGACCTCAGTGGGACGTGCTGGCCATAGCAGTGGAGGCGGCACTGTAGCGGAGCGACGCGTGGATGTCTGTACAGTGGCCGGTGTTTGTGGGAAATTACAACAGTCTGGTGAGTCGTACTATTTTTATTTTGATTCCGGTGCCGAATGCTCTCTCGTTAAACAAACTGTTAGCCGTAACTTCAAAGGGGAACGTACATTCGCGATTATTCGTTTACAGGGTATAGGTCATGCTAATGTAGATTGTACTGAACAAATTCTTTGTGACGTGTTGATTAGTGGTAGTTGTTTATCGATTTTATTTCATGTGTTGCCCGATGATTGTCTGAAATATGACGTAATGATTGGCCGAGAAATTTTAAAACAAGGGTTTACAATTAGCATGTCTGAGTCGTCTCTTATTATCTCAAAACATAGATCTGTTGCTACCTGTACTTACGAACCGGAATCCGTGTCCAATCTTGACGATATCGACACAGATATTCAAAATAAAGAACTTCTGTTGTCCTTGCTTAAGGAATTTTCTCACGCTTTTATTGACGGTTTACCCCGCACGCGTGTCACTTCTGGTGAACTAATAATCAGACTTCAAGACCCGAATCGTACTGTTTATCGTAGGCCTTACAGACTCAGCCCAGACGAAAAGCAGATAGTGCGTTCTAAGGTTAGAGAGCTATTGGAAGCTAACATTATCCGACCCAGTCGGTCTCCGTTTGCGAGTCCTATACTACTTGTGAAGAAGCGTGACGGTTCTGATCGTATGGTAGTGGACTATCGTGAACTAAACTCTAACACGGTGCCAGATAGATTCCCTTTGCCTCTCATAGCAGACCAGGTAGCTCGATTGTCTGGAGCGAGCTTTTATACGTGCTTAGACTGCGCTAGTGGCTTTAATCAAATACCCATCACGGACCCTGATAGTATTGAGCGTACCGCTTTCATAACACCTGATGGGCAGTTCGAATACCTTGCAATGCCTTTTGGTTTACGAAACGCGCCTAGTGTTTTTCAAAGAGCGGTATCTAGTGCCTTGGGAGACCTAGTCTTCTCATATGTAGTGCTGTACCTTGATGATATCTTGATACCATCAGTCTCTGAGGATCAGGGTCTCTGTAGGCTACGTGAGGTGTTAGAGGCTTTGACTAAAGCTGGATTTTCTTTGAACATTTCGAAGTGTTCTTTTCTAAAGCGTCATGTTGAATTCTTGGGCTATAATATCACTGCAGGTGAGCTTAGACCGAACCCTAGAAAGATAGAAGCTTTGACTAAATTACCTCCCCCTCAGAATATTCACGAGTTAAGACAGTTCATTGGCCTTGCCTCATACTTTCGCAAGTTTATAAAAAGTTTTTCTCAAATTATGACACCATTGTTTTTGCTAGTCACCGATAAGCAATTCACTTGGAAGCCCGAACACGAGCATATAAGACAGAAAATAATTTCTATCTTGACTACTAAGCCCGTGTTGACTATCTTTAACCCAGACCTGCCAACTGAATTACATACCGACGCAAGTGCCAGAGGATATGGTGCCATTTTGTTCCAGAAGATAGATGAACAGTTACTTGTTGTTGAGTACTTTAGTAAGCGAACTACGAAAGCAGAGTCAAAGTACCACTCTTATGAGTTGGAGACTCTAGCTGTAGTAAACGCTGTGAAGCACTTTAGACACTATTTACAGGGTAGGAATTTTGAGGTTGTTACCGACTGTAATTCATTGAAGGCTTCACGAAACAAAGTCGATATAACACCACGGGTGCATCGTTGGTGGGCTTTTCTCCAAGCATTTGATTTTCAAATTAGGTATCGCGAGGGACGTCGTATGGCTCATGTCGATTTCCTTTCGCGAAATGCTTTATCATCTTCTGTTTCTCCCAGTTTTTCAAAGGTGGAACAAAAACGCGTTGATCTTGCAACCTTATCAGATAACTGGCTATTGGCAGAACAGCTGCGTGATCAAGAGATTCAGTCGTTGGTAACTAAACTCAAAGAGGGTCAATTCCCACCCGATATTGCTAAGACTTACGAGATGCGTTCGGGTATTTTGCATCGCAAAGTGCAGAGAAACAACCGTACCCGGTGTCTCCCAATAGTTCCTAGAGCCTTCCGTTGGTCTGTTATAAACCACGTTCACGAATCGCTTATGCACCTTGGATGGGAGAAAACTCTCGAAAGGATATACGAACATTATTGGTTCGAACATATAGCTAAATATGTGCGTAAGTTTGTCGATGGGTGTATGACCTGTAAAGTATCAAAATCCCATTCGGGTCGTGTGCAGGCTGAACTTCATCCAATCCCCAAGATAAGTGTCCCATGGCATACGGTGCATGTGGACATAACTGGCAAGCTAAGTGGTAAAAAGGATTCTAAAGAATACGTCATAGTTTTAATAGATGCCTTTACTAAGTTTGTTCTCATGTACCATACTCTCCGTATTGATGCAGCTAGCGCGATTAATGCGGTAAAATCTAGTGTATCCTTATTTGGAGCTCCAACACGACTTATTGCAGATCAAGGTCGATGTTTTGCCAGTAAAGATTTTAAAGATTTCTGTGAGAGTCACGGTATTTCCTTACACTTAATCGCGACGGGATCAAGTCGTGCCAATGGCCAAGTTGAAAGGGTGATGAGCACATTGAAAGGTATGCTAACTTCGGTAGAGGCGTCTGATAGGTCTTGGCAGGAGGCATTAGAGGATGTGCAACTAGCTTTAAATTGTTCTGTCCATCGTGTGACCGGTGCTAGTCCACTCGAGCTTATGATAGGGCGTGTGGCTAGACCGTTAAATCTTTTAACTATTGATGATACGGAACCGGAAATAGACCTTAACAAAACTAGAGAGCAAGCGGCTAGGAACATAGAAAAGAGTGCGAGTTACGACAAACTTAGATTTGATAAAAATAAGGCTAAAATTGTAAAGTTTGACATTGGTGACATGGTTTTAATTCAGAACGAGGAGAGAAATCAAACTAAGCTAGATCCTAAATACAAGGGACCGTTTAAAGTTGTAGAATTGCTTGAAGGCGATCGCTATCTCTTAAAACCTTTGTCTGGTAATAGAACCTATAAGTATGCCCACGATCGCATACGAAAGATTCCTCTTACTGACGTACCTGCTGAGTTAGATTTGTTTGATGTGGATGATGGTGATGAGGGCGCCTCCACCAGTAAATAGAGCACATACCATGGCTATTTGGTCGCACTGCACGCATTAGTCTGTAGTCGTAACTGCAACTCGCTTGAGTTGTTCAGGGCGCGATGGGCAGCTAGTGGTGTGGCGGGGACCTGGGTCTCATACGAGACTATTGTTGTGTCGGTCATTTATTGACCTGGGACTCGTGGAGTCTAGATGAAGTGTTGGTCGTATCATATCAGGTGATGACGATATGGGTGGCAATAGTAGCTGTCACTAGCTGTTGAGCCAGCCGAGCCATGAGCGTTGTATGTGATCTTACTGTGTCAATAATAAAAATTGATTTTTTAAATGACGGATAGAGGAACCTTACGTCTATGAACGAATAAGATAAATTGGTATTTTTTTATGTGTTAACTGATGAGTAAACAATGTAATTTTACGTTACGGTCAGGTTGGCCGAGCTTTTAAAGATGCTTCAAATTTGATTGTCTTCCTACAGATAAACACGAGGACGTGTAAGTCGTCAGGCTGGCCGTGTCGTGGAAAAACAATATCTCATTTTTTAAATAAAGTTGCTGATTTGATTATAGTGGTAACGGGTAAACGCGGTGACGTCATTTGTTTTTGAAGTCACATGGACAGAGTCGTTTTGGAAAGTGGGGGACTGTGTAACGAGCACTTTCGTTTAAGAAACCGACCAGTCCACACCTCCGAGGCGAAACTGTCGGTTTACCTAACGAGTACGTATACCTAATTACAGTGGATTGTAATTTGCTATAATAAATCTTTGGTTATACCTACACCAAGTTTATTTTGATACCTAATACCTACAATTTTGTGATGGATCCTGTATCACCGAACGTGGACAAAGACACCTCTACCGCTCAGCCATCTCTGTCGCCGACATATTTATTCATCTGTCAACGATTATTGAAACCGAAAAATGACAGAACTCATACTAGAGTTACCGATTTTAACGGGTGGAAAAAGACAGACAGAGTATTGCACCCGGCCGTTAGTCGCGTTTCTTTTTATATGCCGTCTGAGCTGCGGGCTCGAATAACAAGCGCAAGGGACAAATAAATATTAAAATAAATTTATGTGGTGGCCCTTTCATTAGGTAATATTAGCAAAATTTTTAGTATTAAGCCTTGTGTTAAGTGACAGAGAGGCCAGTTTTTACTCTTGTTTTAATATTTTCTTAAGTTTAAAAAAAGTACAATATTACATTTCACTGCTAGTGTTTTTAATTTTGTTGCAATTAGTTGTTTAGAATTCTATAAAAAAATAAATATTTTTGCAATATGTGTTCTATGTATGAACCCCAAACGTATGATAAATGACTAACCCAGTGAATACTACTGCATAGTAATGACCACACGTACATAGTTTATGCCTACATATGTAAGCTTTCGATAACTACAATGTGTGCTCGATAATGTGGTCGGTAACAATGATTCATCTTAAACAGGCACGAGAATGTAGGACAATGAAAGTTCAACTCAATTTCTGCCATATTTACTTACGGGTGTTCAATACCAATAATGGCAATAATGTGGTAATTATGGGTATTTTTATATCATAAAAAAGGTCAATTATACAAAAAATATTGGTTACAGCAACGCTTAAAAATCTAAAGGCATTTTATGATATAGTTATAGGACATGACCTGCAGATTCTGACGTTAGAAAAAGATATACTGGAAAGCCTTCAATTTACATAAATATTATATTACATCTGCAAAATTACAATCATATACAATTTTAGATGGTTCGCCTAACATTTACGTGAATGGGTGCGTCGTTTAACTATAAAAATCCATACTTTACTCATATATTTTTATTTTTAAATTTTCATAGTGACTTTTTGTATGTTCCACACTGATGGGTTATGGCAGAGTAAAAGCAGGATTTAATATATAAAGAATACACATACATTGACATCGAAAAGAATATGACAAGTGCGGACAGAACAAATTACTTTTGAATTAATTGTTTCGTTTATATACACAATAGTAACCAGTCCTAACACACACCTAAATCAAATAAAATAAAGAATAAATACACCAACAGTCACATACATACTCCTGACTCCACACTAATATCAAGTCTTGTGTCGTGGAAATCAGAAACTACGAGAGACGTTTCGGTGTCACAAACAGCCAGACCCGTAACAAATACCTGTAGAATGTGGATCACACAAATATTAGTGCGGGGATCGAACCCGCGGCCTCACGTTTGACAGCTGGCGTCCAACCAACTGCGCCACTGAGGCTGTCCAATCACTACATAGTATAAAACAAAGTCGCTTTCTCTGTCCCTATGTCCCTTTGTCCTTTTGTTTGCTTAAATCTTTAAAACTACGCATCGGATTTTGATGCGTTTTTTTTTTAAATAGAGTGATTCAAGAGGAAGGTTTATATGTATAATACGTAAATATTATTGTACAGAAATCTATTTGTACCCGGGCGAACCTGGGCCGGGCCGCTAGTTATTCATATTCTGATAAAAATAATTCTATACTTTCTCGCATTGTAAGGTCAGTTAAACACTAACAAAAGGCACTTGTCAACAGTTTATATCACACTGCAATTCTTGCATCTATTATCATAATTAAGCGGACAAAAGATTTTATCACCTGCGATAACATTGTGAGTAAGCGTGCTTTTAGCCCTACACTGAGCCACACAATGCAGAAACAGGCTTTGTACCTATTCTGATATATGGACTTTAAATGTCTCAACAATTGCACATACTAAGGCCATTTGCATAGCTTTTTCTCATTGTTATGCTAAAGTTTTGATGAATTAAGGTACTGCGTAGTTTAAGTAACAATAATAGAAAGTTAAAACTAATAGTGAAGTTTTCTTTGTTTGATGTTTTGTAAAATAAATAATGTAGCGTCGAATTCGTTCATAAAATTTATTCACGCATGCAAAAATGGAATAACTATTTTTTTAATACGCAATATTTATTATTATATTTAACGTTTTAACACTCGTAATATTAAAATTTAGTTTTACAACGCTGATAGATCTATGTTTTCATTTGATAAAATTTAAGTATGGTGTATATTATCAGTTCAGTCACAAAGCTATTAGTCAGCTTTATCAGTAAGAACGCAAGAGTTTTAACCCGACAATGTTATATAATGAACTTGAGATAAGACTTAGTGCCACCCTGTACAGACAGACACAAAAACGTGTGAATAAAATAGTAATTTTCGTTAAATTTTTATTTATCCAAGATGAGATATCTCCCAAAAGGCTTGAAGATGAAACTTGCTTAAAGGTCAATATGTGACAGACAAATAAATGTGTAGGATTACTTTACATATTGATTGACTATATAACATAAAGTAAGTAAACATAGATTACGATAGAACAACATCGGTTTCTAGGAAGGACAAATAAAAGGTTTAGGCGTTATTCCCAATTTCGGTAGTGTTTGCACAAAAACAAATAGTAACTAGTTTTACCGAACAAAAAATCCTTTTGCCGCATACATTACGCGGAAATACCACTACTATGTATTCTCGGAATATTTAAGAACTATGAAAAATCTAATTATCAGGTATATCAACACGTTAACAGGTTTTTAATTGTCTTTTGTATGTGGTTATTTGAGAAATCAAATATGCGTGAAAAATGAAATAAAAATACCAAATAAAATAAACATTTTCTCGTTTTCGTTAGTAGTTGTATACTCTTGTATTCTCAATGTTACCAAACCAGGTGTCCAAAGTCATCTGTTAGATGTTAAAATCGAACCCAAAAGTGCAATAAATCAGGAATAATATCCTAACATTTTGCATAATCAAGTAGGTTTGGAACAAGGCTGTCGGAAAACGTTTGTCACTGCTAATGAAACAGGCGCTTTCATGATTAGGTGTTCTGACATCAATAGTCATCAATCACAACTGAGATTGATATCGCGTCGGGCCTAATATACCGGCGGATACGAATCAATGGCGATTCGTATTTTCCATCGCACTAGGTGAATGACTTGTTTATTGACTTGACATTACGTTATTTAATCGAACTGTAACTACCGACCTTAATGATGCACTCAATTACTCATATGAATTGTGGCTATTTGTTTTGAGAATGAATATTGCGCGTCATAATATAACAACCTCTTAAATCCTCTCCAATCGGGATTTCGTCCTGGGCATAGTACAACTACCACTCTGACTCATATTACGGATGGCATCAGATCGGGCATGGAGCAAGGCCAGCTGACAGTCCTAGCATTGCTAGATTTCAGCAACGCCTTCAACACTGTCGATTTTGATGTGTTACTTGGTGTACTACGTTCTCTTAACATATCTCCAATGGCAATTGATTGGTTTCGTAGTTACCTGTTTGGGCGTCGGCAACGCATTCGGGTTGAGGATAGTTATTCCTCTTGGTGCCCTGTATCTGCTGGCGTTCCACAGGGCGGCGTGTTGTCTCCTTTACTTTTCGCAGTTTTTATAAATTCCATAACCAATAATCTCTGTTCTTCCTACCACCTCTACGCTGATGATCTCCAAATTTACACCCGGGCGCCCTTGGATAAGATGGTTGACGCTATTGCGAGAATTAACTCTGACATACAGCTGATCTGTGAGTGGAGCAAGACCTATGGATTAATGGTCAATCCATCCAAAACACAACTTATTGTTATTGGCAGCTCCAGATTAATCTCAAATATAAACTGGAACCAACTACCATCCGTCTACTGTAATGGCACTTCCATCCCATTTAGCGACACAGTTAGGAATCTAGGTTTACTCATTGATAGATCCTTCAACTGGGGCCCGCAGCTTCGTGAACTTAGTAGAAAGCTGTTTGCCTCGGCAAGGTCCTTGCGAAGGTTAAGCAATCTTCTGCCCATTACCACGAAGATTTCACTTGCGCAAACTCTCCTACTCCCCATCCTTGATTATGCCGATGTCAGCTATCTAGATCTCACCGAGGACCAACTTAATAAGCTTGAGCGTCTCCAGAATTTTTGTATAAGATTCATATTTGGCCTTCGCAAATATGACCATGTTTCTGAATTTCGTACTCAGCTCAAGTGGTTACCCATCCGGTTTCGTCGGAATACTCATATTCTTTCACTTTTATACAATATAATGTTTAATCCTCTCACGCCCCGTTACCTGAAAGATCGATTCATATTTCTCCACGACTCACATTCAAGATCCTTGAGGTCGTCGGAGAACCTGAAACTAAAAATGCCCATGCACTCCACAGTATTCATGGACAAATCATTTGCAGTCCAAGCTGTCCGACTGTGGAACTCACTTCCAGTCGAGATAAGACGGGCACGAACACTGTCGTCTTTTAAAAAAATGATTAAAGACCATTTCCTTTCTCAACTAGAGCATAGCTGAGGAATATCTTGTCCATTCGCCTCTTTGGTAAATGTTAGGATAGGTTTATATATTTATGTATATGGTAAATTGTATGTATGTGTATTTTAATATATTTTGTTGGTATGTATTCGTATATACGTATGTATATATGATATATATATATATATATATATATATATATATATATATATATATATATATATTACTATTTTATACACCTTAGACTGCCCGCTCATTTTTCCTATCTCAATATCCATCCAAAGGTTGCCTGGAAGAAATTACCTAGAGTGATAAGGCCGCCTCTTGTACTACTATTTTTGTGTTGTTTCTTCACTGTATTTTTTATTTTTGTGCAGTAAAGGATTAAATAAATAAATAAATAAATAAAATTGCGCGGGTTAGGAACGCCAACATTAATGTGACATCGAAAAATAACAGCTCTAGACTGTTTGGCATTGTAATGCGACAATTGCATGTATTAAATTCTTTATTAGAGGAAATAAAATTGTACAAAAATATGTAGGTATACAATTTTAGTATATAAATAAAACGCATAGAAATTCGTAAAGGTTTAGACTAAGTTCAAGTTAAAACAGAGAATTAAAAACTATCATGAATATATAAAAAATAATACTTATGACAAACGAGTTCAGAGAGCAACACTGAGAAGAAGATTGAGATTGTTAACAAATATTTATAAATCATAGTACTAGAATGACTGCCAATATTTTATTTCCAATTCCCTAACAAATATCTATTGATATTCCTCAGCAGAAACATTCGTATGCTATCTGATAAGACAAACGGGGGTGCAATGTACGTACATATATTTTTATAACGCTCACTGCCCAAGTGCATCGACACGAGGTGTTTGATTCATCATCATCATCATCATATCAGCCACAGGAAGTCCACTGCTGAACATAGGCCTCCCCCAATGATCTCCACAATGACCTGTTGGAAGCGGCCTGCATCCAGCGACTTCCTGCGACCTTAGTCAGATCGTCCGTCCACCTTGTGGGCGGGCGTCCGACACTTCGCTTGCCTGTACGTGGCCTCCACTCGAGAACCTTTCGGCCCCAACGGCCATCGGTTCTACGAGCTATGTGCCCGGCCCATTGCCACTTCAACTTGCCAATCCTATGGGCTATGTCGGTAACCTTGGTTCTCCTACGGATCTCCTCATTTCTGATTCGATCTCGTAGGGAAACACCGAGCATAGCCCGCTCCATGGCTCGTTGAGTGACTTTGAGCCTTTTAATGAGGCCCAAAGTGAGAGGCCACGTCTCGGTGCCGTATGTCATCACTGGTAACACACAACTATCGAAGACTTTCGATTTTAAGCACTGAGGTATTTTGGACGAGAAGACGTCGCGAAGTTTCCCGAACGCTGCCCAACCGAGTTGGATTCGCCGATTGACCTCTCTCTCGAAGTTGGACCTGCCTAACCGGACCACTTGTCCTAAATAGACATATTCGTCTACAACTTCGAGAGTCGAGCCCCCAACTCCAATGGGGGTGGGCACAACATGGATATTCGACATGATCTTCGTTTTATCCATGTTCATTTTAAGACCCACCTGTTGGGAAACTCGATTAAGGTCTTCGAGCATAGTGCTAAGGTCTTCCAGCGATTCTGCCAAGACTACAATATCGTCGGCAAATCGAAGGTGAGTAATATACTCGCCGTTAATGTTGATGCCGAATCCTTTCCACTGCAAGAGCTTGAAGGCATTTTCCAGCGCGGCAGTGGAAAATGTTCGGTGTTTGATTACATCAGATTATAAAGAAATCACAACATGTTTATTTACAAACGCTTTTAAACAGATCCCATCCGTCATAATGCACTTTGTATGTGAATGTTTCTTGTTGAAGTTTTTACTGCGTAAATAAGGCGTACTGCATACGCCTGGCAATTATTAAGCCGACGAATAAATTTCGTCTAATGAGCAATTTAATGTGAACGCATTATAAACTAACGTCACACTTAAATTGCTTCCGAGAAGTGTGACTGAATTTTGACTGGAATTGTCTTGTAGTTGCCATTTTAAATCCATTGATTCATTGTACCTTATGAGACTAAAACATTATACCTTTGAACAACATAAATCTACGCAATTATGATTTCCTTTTCTAAGATAAACAGCCACGCAAAAAATTATGTCTAAAGCCAAGATCAAAAAGGAAATGCATAATCGTAGACATGCCATATTTATTGATGGCTATGTGATTCACAATATTGAGTAGTGTACTGTACACAGTGTTGTAAAAAAGCTCGAGTCGGCGCTTTAACGCTCGAGTCGACGCTCAAGCAGATTGCTCGTGCTCGAGTCGGGACTCGACTGAAGCGCTCGACGCTCGAGCAGTGGCTTGAGCGCTCGGCTCGAGCTTGAGAGCGCGCTTAGATTACATAGTTAGAGAAACTGTAAAAAAGATCTGTATCTGTATCAGCCCATATACGTCCCACTGCAAGGCACGGGCCTACTCTACAATCGAGAGTTCGATTGAGAGTATTTAGGCCATACAGTCCACCCCACTAGCCTAGTGCGGGTTGGTGGACTTACATACCATAGAATTTTTTATAAATCGCTATGGTATGCAGGTTTCCTCATGATGTTTTCCTTCACCGTTTTAGTGCATGGTGATTGACTATCAATACACACATGACTCCGAAAAGTCAGAGGTGTGCCCTGGGATTCGAACCCGCGACCACCGTAAAAAAGATAGTATAATTGAAATAAGACAATTTCAATTTTATTTTTAACGATATTTATATTTTAATAGTAGAAAAATACTTATTTATTATTAGTATACAATATGTCATATGATCTACGCCATAAGGCCCAAATTACATTACAAGTGTGGTTTAGCTTTTTGTTTGTTTTTGGTTTTTGTGTTTTACTGGTGGTAAGTCTCTAATATGTGAGAGGCTGTCTTGGTGGGTACCACCGCAATGTCTATTTCTCCCGTCAAACAGCAGTTTAAATGCACTATTGTGATTCGGATTGAAGGACATTGTAGTCAGAGTAACTACTGGACATATTGAGACTTAACATCTTGTGTCTCAGGATGGCGAGCGCAGTGGAATGCCAAGCATTGCTTTGTAAATCAAGGTGTTGTTGGTTTTGCTACTGTTCATGAGCGGTCGCATCGCTTACCATCAGGCGAACGGCGTGCTCGTCTCGCCATTCAATATAATAAAAAAATAATAGCTGAAGTTGCTGTACAATTCCTGACTACCTACTGATTTTTCTTAGCAACTAAGTTAAATTAAATACCTACCTAAAATCATCACACACCTTTGCAACACTATAATTTTTTTAACCATGAGAAAAGTCACATACTGGCCTGTATATTTTCGTTACTAAGTCTGTTCCTTCTTTTAGTTATGACTAGCTGTGCCCGCGACTTCGTCCGCGTGAAGTTTAACAAAAAAGTTAATTAGTTCTTTCAGTTATTTTTTAAATAAATGAAATTTTCTACAACAAATGTAGCCCAAGTTACTCCTTATTATATCAGCTACCTGACAAAAAAAGTCCCGTCAAAATCGGTCCAGCCATTTCAGAGATTAGCCGGAACAAACAGACAGACAGACAGACAAAAAAATCTAAGGTCATTTTCGTTATAGGTATCGTGTATATAACGATATGTACTTGGACATTTTTATTTATTTTCACTTTACAAACAGACACTTCAATTTTATTTATATGTATAGATGTATAGATAAGGCCAGCTTATACGACCAAAGTCAAAACATAAGTAATACTCACCGTACCTACCGCACCCCACAACTCCTAACATTTTTATTTATCACAATTTTTTCATCTATCCGTATTTAAAAACTACAACGCTTGAACGCTCGAGCGCATAACTCGAGCATGAAAGTCTAAACTCTTAACGCTCGCAAGCCTTAAACGCTCAAGCGTTTAACGCTCGAGTCTAAAACGCTCCAAAGCGTCGACTCAGCGCTCGACGCTCGACTCTCAGCGCTCATTTTTACAACACTAACTGTACAGGGCACGGGCCTCTACAATCGAGATTACGATTGAGAATGTTTAGGCCATATAGTCCTCCACGTTGGCCTAGTGCGGATTGGCAGACTTTACATCCCATAGAAATTCATAAAAAAGGAGTGTACAACGTACATAATAAAAAATAAAAACTGGCAGCTTACGACTCCATTAAAGAAACAATCAAACTATCGAGTTATTTCATTCAGTGTTTCCTCAGTCGGTCTGCAAACGGACTTAGAATTACGGTTCATTAGACATGACTCGATGAATCGCCGGTGTACACTTTATTGCCGTTTTATTGACGAGGTGGACTCGTGTCTGCACGGCATTAATCATGCCTGGCGCCCATCTATACGAATTATAACTCATTGCAACTCTCATTTTGTTAATGGAGCCGGTAATTGACCAGTCGAGATTTATCTGTTAAGCTTCCTACTCGCACACAATGTTTTTATCTTATTGTGCTTGCCTGCCAATGAAATCGAGTGTGTTATCAGTACACGGGAATTCCTATTGTCGATATGCGAAAACATTTAAAGTTACAATTTGGTTGTTATATGATATGTTTTATCTTTTACTCATAAATTATTATTTTTTAATTTGTAAGTTATTCTGAGTAACGTCGCAGAGGCGTTACTTTTACTTCATTTTGAAATAGGTAGTAAAAAAAAACTCTGAAAAGTTAGTTAACATTAAGTGGTACTAAATATTTTAATTCGTGTCAGTACAGCGTGTAAGGTTAAAAAAAATGGATTCAAAACTTATAAAGCTGTGTTTTTTGGCATTACAGAAGTTTATAGTGGTTTAAAACCCAGGAGACTTTCCGAATTCCAAACGCACACAATTTATTGTCGTATAAAATTTAATTTTCTTGTCTCTAAAAAGTAACTTTATAAACATTTTTTATTGGACTTGCAAATGGAATTTTTAAAGATCTGATCAAACGTTGATTTCTTCTAAATAATGTGGCAAAACTTACTGAATAATTCAATAAAATGTTTTATTAGTTACATTTTATAATACTCATGAGATTTGGCAAACCTCGTTGGTTTTTATCTTTACATACATGCTTTTTTTCTTAAAGGGGTAGACACAGGTGCTACCAGGCCACCCAGCTTTCGCCTTGTGTATTCCGTATCACCATGTAAAAGGGGGCAAGCCTATCGCCATATTGGGCACAAATTCCTGACTCCGAGTTCAAATAGAAATATGCAATACCATTATGTCCGACCCGGGATTCATTTTTGCAATCATACTACCGAAGCAATATTTTTGTGAATTTCATAAATCATTATGTTCTCGCTACCAGGCTTTAGAAAAAAAATAGTGTGTACATTAAAGTCACCCATATTAAGCTTTTACAGTTAAGTAAGTGACTAAATGTAATAAGTCAGCAATATGTGGGGCACGATGACTCATAGTTACTTTAAAATTGAAAGCTTTATAGGTGATTATAACTAATATTTTGATACGTACAATAAAGTATACCTAATGCTCCTTCTCTTTGATTGTAAGTCGGCTAATATTTTTCAAAGAGAACAGTAGATTCATAAAATAAAAACTGGATATTATGTTGTACTAATTTATGTCTGGATTTTAAATTGGCGAACGGCACCAGTCAGATCGTAAAATTATTAGCAAATGCTTGTGCAAAGTGAAATTATACCTATTTATCAAGGGCTTTGTTTACTACTGAAATAAAATTACTTTAAGACCATTTATTTTTTTCTTATTGCATTAAACCATTTAAAAACCCTAATACATTACGCTTGATAGTGTTATGAAAAACCAGTTATCGCTATTCCTTAGAAGCGCTCAATGTATTCTAGATCACGAGCAGAGCCTCGGGCAATTGTTCAATATTTATACTAAGCAGAAGTGAGTGGATTGACTCCCGAGCTTGACATCCAATCTATAGGTGAATACAGATGTGGGTGTTGAAGGAGTACAGATTCCGAACACGTGCACTTTATGAGCGTCGTGGCGCCTGCAGCGATGTAACCCAGCTTATTGCTTCGCTATAAACATTCTGTGACAAATTGTATTGGACATCTTTCCAATGAATCACTTTTGCCGACAGAATAGTTTAAGGTACTACAGCCTGCGTGGCGCGATGGATTAAGAATATGAACCGAGAGACAGAGAGACCGCAGGTTCAAATTTTTGTGTGACCCATAAGTTTTTTTTTCGTCATGGAACTGAATTTTTTCGGTTCTAATAAGTCGCAAGATTTGTATCTCACTAAAAGCTCAAGAATATGGGTGATTGATAGGTGTATAAAAAACATTACCTTATGATTCTTTTGTACTACAGACACAATAGAACTGCATACAGGTAGCAATAAGCTACAAACAGCATAGATAACTTTCCCTTTTACGTCAAAATCCAAGCCCATAATAAAGCCCATAAAAAGACAAACGGTGGCGCAATCTGCGACAATCGTCGACTGCGTTTGCCAAGATAAGGATTTCTTGGTAACTGCCGGATTACCGCACGATCAAAACTCACTTTCATTTCTATTCATTGTTTGCCAATACACAACGCAGTTGTCAATCTATAAAGCCATACAAATACAATGATTAATCACCTTATAAAAAGGGGTAAATTAATCATCAACTCGACACTCATTAAGTATATTTATATCACCCAAAAAAAACTTAGTTTACATGTACTACAAACTCGATTACTCACTAATTGTCAACACAACTTTCTGAGTAGAGCGTTAGTAATGTTAAAGTAAATCAACTTGAACAATCTGCAGACAAATTAAGCCTTAGTATACTTAATATCTGAATATATACATAAATTTGCATGAGTTAGTTCAGTTGGTAATAAAGTCGTCAAAAGATTTTTACGCTATGTACCGTTCCGAACCGGCAACTTGTATAACTCGTAACTTTAATGTGACTTGAACACGATCATTTACATACATTAACATACATCGCGTATATTATTCAGAAATTTCATGTATATATATCATTAAACCATAAATTGCAGTAGCAATGTAATTGAAACCACAGGATGTGACCTATCACATCCATTGAGGAGCTTTTCTGAACTTACCAATGTAGTTTCGACTCTATACTTATTTTGTACCTTATTATGTATGCATTAAAGTTTTATTCACTGTGTTGCAAATTCTGTGTTGTGTAGCAATGACCTTACGAGTCATTATTAGATTGAATGGACAGACTGTTGAGTTATAAACAGTTATTATTGTCGATTATAATTATTTTTATGTCTCAATTATTATGTCCGTGACACATTTAAACATTTAATATAACAAATATTCTTGTGTATACGTTTTTGTTTTATTAATTAAAAATATTCATAATTTTTTTTGACAATTTTGTTATATACAAACAATCGAGTTCAGAAACTCCTCCTTCTTGAAGTCGGTTAAAAATCTATTAAAAAAACCAGCCACAGATCGTGATTTGACTGTCTTTAAGCAAAACAAAATAAAAGACTTTTAGCACACCTATATATAGAAATTACATTTTATATAAGACGATGCACTTTCGGTATATAAAAGACATGCAAGGTAAGAAAAGAGTGATTGTGTTTTATTTAATGTGAAAGTTTTCAAGTCTCCAGTGGGAACGCTTGCATGTCGAAGTAATAAACATTAAGTTTAGTTCATGGGCACGTAACGATCTCCCATAAAACAGCCATCATGATGGCTTTCTATTAAATACGACCGCCGCTCTTCACCCCATGACATATTGCCTCCAGACAACTAATTAATTTTATTTTTAATTCCATTGGAACTTATCCTTTTGATGACATATTAAAGATCAAACAAATATGTAAAAAAATATCTTAAAAAGTCATTTGATTAGTATTAACATATTGCTTTCTTCTACACACAATTTTCTTGAGCTAAATGTTTTTAGGCTTATAAAATTCGATACGATAAAAAGGTCACACAAATTCATCCAGCCGTGAACAATATTCGAATAATATATCTAGAACGGTGCCCTCTTATTTCAAATAACATCATAAAGTTAAAAAATATATTCATGTACCTCTTGGCCAGATAAGTGAACTCTGAAATCCAAGGAGTTTAAAATCACACTTATCTGAATATAAAGTAAGAAACCATTTTACTTGCAAATCATTATTGGCAGGCGGGGTAATGAGAAAATATTTACTTCACCTAACTACTTGATTTCTATAACAGATAATAAAAATAGCAAACACTCCTTTAATTTTTGTTTTTTCTCTAAAGACGAGCTCGGGCCAGACACGATAATTTATCTGCTTCACTGAACATTTACATGTCAGACAAGGAGGTAATAGCCTCATCCTTTTAGAAACTATTCGAATGAACCTCGCCTACATTGAAACTGCCGATCAGCAATATCTTTTATCCAATCTACGAAACACGTACGTGCTAAACGTCGGAAATAATATATTGAAAAAGTTTTAAGAACTCCCCTTACAACATAGATACCGAGCAAATGTCGTTCCCTTTTAAAAGTAATCAATTAGAATGCTAACAGTTTGGAAAATTTTATTATTTAGTAAACTTTGTGATTGGTTAATTGGACGTAAATAATTAACATGCCATTAATGAAAGCCTGTGACTAATTTAAAAATATGATCTTGATGTAAAATTATTGAATTTTGCCGTTGCTTCTAACGGAACAGTAATGGGGACTCGAGAGGCGCACATCTATACCGCGAAATTGATAGGTCATTTCACAAGTCAATCGAAACATTAATAACAATATTGTTGTCAAAATTCAATGCAATACACAATCGTAGAACACACGTAGTTTTTCAAGTTCAAAGAACTTTTTATTGTGTTCACGGATACATCAATCAATCTGCTTTAGTTGTAACTGCCCCTAAAAACGCAACTTCACCACCTACGCGTACTTTAAAAGTTTAAACGCGTACTTTAGAAGTTGAGTGAGATTTTAAGAAGTAAAACAAAATAGATTCTATTTTTGAAAACTGTAATAATAAAAAACGAACAAGCCCCTCGATAACCGCAACTTACTTTAGTGGCAAACAAAATTATGTTAAACGTCACTTACTATTATATATTCATTGTCAGAAAAACTCTTAAGTTCTTCATCTTAACGCAATTACTATAATAAGTTAAACAAAAATTTTATTAAGCACATTGCTTGAAAATAAACCAGGCGTTTCATGGAGGACATTTTAATTTATCCAAATGGAATCGGCATTAGAAATTAGAAACGTAAATTTTATTTAGTACAGTTAGTGAAATTAGAAAATTAAATTAACCTGAATAAATAAATCTCAATGCAATGTATATACATTAGTAAAGGACAGGACTAGCATAAAATATGCATTTAATTTGTTAAAATGGTTTGACACTAACCTTACATCGTAAAGTCACAGGGTACTTGTATTTCTTTTTCGTGACATTGGAAATAAAACTCGCGTAGACTTACACAACCTTTTCGCTGTTGGTTTATTTATACCTTTAAGTTAACAAGTTCTTACACTACTAAGTGGAGATAGGAAAAAATACCGAGGCTATTCCTGAACGTTTTAAAAACACCATTTCCGATAAATTGGCCGAACTATAGATACCGTTCAAAGCTAAAATACAGCTAGACATTTTATAGCATACCATATTAGTATTACGAAAAATACATCAGTTTTATTAATATTTCGGAATGCGAGACAAATCACCACAAATCAGTGAGATTGACCATTCCGTTCCTAATCAATAAACACCAGCACTTATTGGCATAACTATTTAACAAAATAAAAATCATGTTCTTTATTTCAAAACGTATGAATGTTTAAAAGTTAACTAACATATTTTGTTAAGCGAACAAATTACACATATCTGTAGAATTACGACGGCGTGTTTTATAAGCGCGCAATCACCACTTCAGACAGCTCACTGAATGTGCCTGAAAGTTATTTCTCCTGTTATGATTGAAGAGTGTTGACTCACATTTACATGTCACGTAAATCGCTTAGAATAGAGATGTTGCTGTGTGTTTTTGTATATATGTCCCACCCTTAGGTTAAACTGATTAAAAAACATTTATACAAATAAAATATTTAATATCGAAACTTTCAGAGAAACATAAAAAATATTTAATTCTGATAATGCTTGAACCAAACCTTGGCCCTATAAAAACACTTTAATTTTATCCATACCACTATGTAATGTAAATTTCAATATTTTTTAAATGGTTTACTCGATACAGCTGGATGCCCCCTTCGTTTCTCTTTTATGATTTTCATCCAATCAATTAAGACAATACATAAAGTTCCATCTGCCGCAGTGTCGCTTAATTTTATGATATTTCATTGAATTTTACAATCTACTCTATAAATGTTAAAGGGGGTTCTGTAGTTTTTGTATTTTTAAATTTAAAATTTAGTTATTATTAATGAATTTTTGTAATGTAAATGAAATATTAATATACTATAACTTTGTGGTGGAAAATGCCCTTAGGTAAGGGAGAGCGAAAATCATCGCAATGATTTCTAAGTCTAGCTGTGAACTAGCGGATACATAATATGCTAATATAATTAACAGTCTAAAAACGACTATCATTCCTATAGATTAATCGAAAACAATCCAAAAGGTTCTATTTTTCATAAATGTTTTGAAATATTTATTTAATGATTTTCCCTACGTTACTACATTAGAAATCATAATGGTTTCACTTGCGCTATTATACCGAACCCTATTTTGAAGAAAACTTTTTTATTTCCACAATTTTTAACATCTGCGTAGAATTCGTTTTATATATCAAATTAGTTTGTCCTAACGCCCTTGTCCGTCATAAATGCTATAAATATTTTATGCACGCTGAGTTTTTGTACAACTAGCGCACCAAGTATATCGTATTTCTAGGAAAATATATTATGTGTCACCACGGGTTTGATATGTAAAAACAATTTTAAAATGGACTTTATTTTAGACGATGCAACTTAAGGATCTGAGAAATGTAACCGATGCCCGAGCTGTTTTTAATGACTTTAGGGGAGTTAGTAAAGATATTACATTTTCAAAAGTTTTAGTCCGTAAAGTAAAAGTGTGTAAGAATATTTGGGATTAAAACAGCAAGCAGACCGCATATCATTATAGCCATGATTAAAAGGTGAATATTTTTTAAACTGTCAAGGTACTTAGTCTTTCAGGTAAAGTAATTATTTTGCTGCCCTTTAGCAATCACGATAATACTAGTTGTGAGATAAATAGATTATGTCGAAGGCTAATCTAGTGACACAATTGTCAACCTAAAAATGTTGAAACAGTTATTACCGTTTGACAGCCGTGACTAACCGCTTAACATGCTTTAGGCCAACGATCAAGATTGTAACTAAATGCGGTTACTCATCCATTCATTGGCCAATTAACATCCTTTGCAGGTCAAAAATAATGCACACAACACTAAATATTTCATTCATTTTAAATCCCGACCTACTGACAATTGACCTGACAAGGCTGTATTACGCCAAATCCAATTATAAATGAAATAAAATTGCCCCGTGATAAAGCTTATGACTGACAAATGACACAATTCGATGCTTAATTCTGAATTTGAAATAAAAGTTCTGTATTTTTCTACCCATAACAGATTCTCTGTTATAACCTCTGAGGCTTTTTTTCATAATTTCGAGGTCAAAGCTCCCTAGAGCCATTTAATTTGTCAATTTTGCAAGGAAGATTAGAATTCAATGCATGTGAGCCCTATATTTGGGAATCATAAGTGGCGCCCCGCTTTCGGCAGCGGCTAAATGGTGATTAACTGAATGGAGGAAGTGGGCGAGACGAGCCGAGACGATGGTCCCGGGTCGTGACGTGGCCGGACGAGCACCCATTGTGCATTCCATGGATTACTTGCTCAATGCTACTACATAATATGACTGTGTCGACCGGACACAGACAAGGGAAACCAAACAAATAAAACTCTGAATAAATTTTATTTATTTATTTAATTAAGATTCTCCGACAGTAATATACACATAATAAAAACTTCATAAAAATTTACAAATTTACAAAATTACACACGACAATAAAAACACAGACAAATACACTTAACGTAAAAAAAAAACAACTAATCAAGGATTAAAACGGAGGAGGATTAAAACGGAGTTACACATAATATTATTGAAGTAAATCTAATTAATTAATTTAAATAAAATCCAAAATATCTCGAGTTATCTTGGATACGCTGGGCTGATTCTAACATATACGCCTGAAAGTTTACTCGTATTTTCCAGTTTTCATACAAAGAAATTCTATACTAGACACAAGTACGCATTAAAAATGTACATGTATTGTATCGTGGATTATTTGTGCTATTTATTTTTATTTTATTATTAGTTCTCATATAATTTACTTCTGTTATGTGTAATTTATTATAAAAAATATATACGTCAAAAAACAAAAAGCTTATTTATAGCTTTTATGATTCGAGCCGAAAGCGAAAATTTAAGTCTTCAAGTTTTAAATAAACGATATCTAATGCTTTTAAAAGGAATAAATCTTCTATCCCCATAAATATTATTGAAATCTACGGTTCTCTTAGCCAAAACAACTTGAGATTATTGTTGAGTTGAGTATGTGTGTGTTAATACAAGTTTGGAAATACAACATGTTTCCGAAGCACAAGCTTATTCGCCCTAATTGTATACAAATCAAACTGTTTGAACAATGAAATTGCAATCGATAAATTCAGACCGCGACAACAATTATGCAATTCTTAAGTACAGTCAGGTATAAAAGCAACTCGATTCCAATGTTCCCTTCAGCATTTCATAGAAAAATGAATATAAGCGGAAGTCGTAGTTTTTCTGCCTCTTCGTCAGAAGTTTGTAAATTCGGAGTCCTTTTATATAATTGTACCGAAATGATTTTATAGATAAATATGTTTTAATGATAGGTCGGTAAACTCAACAAATGTGTCTATGTGGCTATAACCAAATAATATAAAATGAGAATATATTTATTTTTGACAATAATGAATATTATGACTTTATTCAGTATAAAATTCTAGCATAAAAAGTTAAATAAATCGCATACATTTAGCAAAAACTACGCATATTAATCCTAAAAGCAAAGTAAAGTGAAATCTACCGACAAAAGCGAAGAGTAAAATATAATGCATTCGCTGCATTTTTATTATTCACTTAACGTTTTGCAGCTGATTGTATGCACTTTCATTTGCATCGGGGTGCGAGCGCAACAATGACGACGTAAAATTTTTTCAAAAGAATTATGTGTACTATAAATAATATTAAGTGACCGTTTTGTAGGATTTTAGCAACATTCGCGAGCGGTTTTGAGTGTAAAATTAAATTTATTGGTATACTTGCCGCATTTTAAACTTACGCTATAAATTTTATGTATTACAATTTGCACAATCGTTCAAACGGAAGCTTTCCTATAATGAGTCATTGTAAATGACAGCGAACGTTTTACAAAACGAAATAAATTATAATAATGTATATCAACTTTCCAAGGCTTTTTGTTTTCCTTTTATACCTGATATTGAAACGTGCGTATGTAGATTAAATTTTCGAATGGAATGTATTTTCAACAACATTATTGACCATTGTACATATTTCACAACGAATGCAAACCTTTAAGGATAATAGAAATAACAAATTTTCCTTTGAGTGGATATCCTAAAAGCATTTTTATACATTAAATTCCCATATACCAAATCGAAATACTTTCAGAAAACCGAATGGTATTTCGTAACACATTTGATCATATTGCGATCTTAATCGTACAAGTTGACCAGGTGTCTAAAGTAATTCTAACCTTATCTGGATCCTAGATACTATCTTTAAAATAGCTATTAAGTTAGTCATTTGTAGTAGATACTTGATTATTTGGCTTGCTGTAGTTTTATTTCCCAACCTTTTTCTTATATCCCATATTTACGCGGGGTCGACGCAATATGTTTTTTAAGACATATAAGACAATTTTAGTTTCCGATCGTACGATAAAGCAACGTTCTACGAGTCATTCCTTTAAGTCATGTTCTTGAATTTTTTTATTGCTTTGTATGGCAATCTCCTGATGGTAAGCAATACAACCGCTCAAGAACAGTAGCAACACCAAACAACACCCTTTATCACAAAGCTATGTTTGGCATTCCACTGCACTCGCGTCTCGTTATCTTGAGACATAAGATGTTTAGTCTCAATAGTAGTTACTCTGGATACAATGTCATATAAACCGAAACACAAAAGTGCTTTTACATTGCTACTTTGCGGGAGAAATAGTTGAAATTCAAAAGCTATAAAAATGCCATAAAGCCTGTTAAGTTGTGAAACGAAAACCTAAGTCACACACGCCATATACGCTCAATGGCTGTTAGCAACCACCAGAAAACGATCCATTATATCTAAGCAAGATAATATTATGTTCATAAAACATATCTAAGCTCTTAATACACTTCTTTGTCAACTAACACATAACAACGCGTCCAATATTTAACGTTAAATTATACGGATAATAAAACGCGACGTTTAGTCTCGTTCCGCTCAGAATCTGCATAATGAATTCGGCAACACGCGTTATAACTTCACACCGAATAAATTAATTAAGTCCTATTTGCAAGGAGATTTTGTCACCCCATTTTGTCTCGTAATTAACGCGCCTCCGTAATACTGTAATTAATGCTGAGCATTTATATACGCAGTTTTGACAACGCCTTAGGAATTTCTTTAAAATTTTCATACATTAATGAACTGATCAAGTCAGTGATTAGTCAAAAATATTGGAACCGAAGAACTGGTATTAATAAGAGTTACGTTATGATAATCTATAAATTATCATGTGAGACGGTAACATCGTAAAGGTTCTGAGAGATCGGCTAGTAAAAAAACTACTACATCTCCGATTAAAGTATTTTTTATGATCAGTTTACGAATTCCTATAACTTTAAGTCGTGCTTGAACAAAAGAATCCTCTTGAATTTACTATTTTAACTTAAAATTTACAAACTCACCTCCTGTACTTGTATCAACTGATCTCAAATTACTTACAAATACAATTCAAACCAATCAGTCCATTCAGTGATTGTATATTGATACTTACAAATTATTAAACTTAGTATTAATTTTATCATTTATTTTATCTTGTTAATTTACCTAAAACCATGTTCACAGGGGTGTAAATAAAATCAAATTTTTGAGACATGGGTGGCCATGAGTTCGCTAGAGAAAATACCTTTGTGGGGTGTGGGATTTCATTTAATCGTGTCTAATACGCCATTTTCTAGGCTGATGGACTCACTTTATCACATCAAACGAAGTGAAAATAGATTACACGGTTCCCTAGGGTTCACGTTAGACGGGAAGATGTGGGCTCGCGAAAATGTTAGGCGCCAGGATGACGCCCTGACTCATCCCGACCTCGTTGCTAACATCGCTCACTATATCTCGGATTTAATGAGAAATACGTTTTATACACGAGATAATTAAGTTTCATTTGCATTAAAGCGTTTTTACTGCAAAAGTTTATTTTGCAATTGATAAAGCAAGACACGTATGGTGAATTCGTTTTTTGTATTAAATATTTCCGCAGACCCAGGATGGAAGCGATGATGTTAAAAAATCTATGAGACAGATAAAAAAAATCACAATCATATCCCATTCAAATTAAGCACAAGCGATATAATCAAAGCAAAAAATAGACAATATTCCCCTATTCGTCTCTAAGTCATTGAAAAGGAGAATAAAATGAGGAGATAATATGTGCGAGAACACACACCAAAAATAGAAATTAATTGCATGGTCATTGAAGCCATTAGGGTTTGTACAACTCACATCCTCGTTATAATAACAGAGAAAATAAAGAAATGTAAATAGGGGCATATCATTTGGAATATAGAACTTATTATTGTTTCTGTGTGGGCCGACATATTCTATAACAATGCGGGCGGGAATCCGAACTGAACCACACGTGTGTCCGTAATAAACCAAAATCAATACCATTATACACCTTAAAAGTAAATTAAATAGAGTTCAAAGTCACTTAAATGATAAAACTGACACGGGATACAGTTAGTTAATTATAAATCATAACATGCAATGTGAATGTACATAATAAAATGAGAGTAAAGGCCCTTGAATACACTAGGTCAAGAACCGATTGCTTCACGTTTCGGATGAGTCGTGCTGTTTCCTTCCCTCGGCTTTGATTCTATTTTGTAACTTCGCGATATACATTAGTACAAAAATAATATTTAAATTATTTTAACAGAATAGGGTATTTGACTCCATTTTTTTTATTGTATTTATCAAAACGTTTCCACAGCTATGGTCTAACAAACAAAGAAATTTATAAATCCATTCAGAATTAAACAAGTTAGAAACGTTTTAAATCTTGTAGTGGGGGTAACAGAAAATAAATTCAAAACCAAGATAGTGACGTCACTAGGGTTATTATACATTACAGTGTGCGGGTGTGAAAGAGACAGCAAGATGTCCCCACTACACCCCCACTCTTTTTTTTAAATGTTAATATTTGCCTTATGTTACAAGCTACTTTAATACTTTTTTGACAGCAAGGCTTTATTTTTAACGAATTTGTGTTTGTAAGCGAAATAATACCAAAAATCGATAATAGTCAAATACCCTATTTATTTCCACTAGTTTGTTTGTTAGTGCTTGCTTTAATTAAGTTTAAAGTGTACTTTTGAGTGCATTGTAAGGACGGATACAATGAAAGATAACTTAATCACTAATGATTAAATTATTGCAGAATTTCTAATATTATAGTTGATGTAATGCCAAAAATATATGATAAAACAACAAAGCAAATTTCGATTTGCGATTGAACAATAAATGTTTTATTTCTTATATAAATAATATAAAATCAACTGTCTGTTTTCTTTAAATATTTGAATGTCGGCATTCAGACACTTTAATTTTTTATAGGTTAGTACCTACTTTTATAGGTTAGTAACTAATCGTGATATTCTAGCAGTATAATTTTATACCTGAGGCACTCTACAATTCCAAATACGAATACTTAAATTAAATATTTAACAGTCATTCGTAATGTTTTAACAAAATTAAAATTTACATTACACGTACAAGAATCATCATTACCCGTACATGGAAACAACAGTTGGCCGTGTATACTGTAGACACACGCGATGCGATCCTACAATATTTATTCCTTATGAAACTGATTAATGGCGTACAAATATTGACAAAGAGTGTAGCGGAGTTTATGCATACAATGCAATGGCACCGCATGCGGCGTTTCGCATCAAGTCACTGAACTGCGTTAACCCAAATTGGCTGTCAGTCTGGCTGTATTGTCCACAATAATTAATCACGCTCATTGCCAACGACTAAGGGACGTTAATATGTCCAAGGACTGCTTCAATTTATCACAATACCGTCGCAACGTCCACTGTTAATAGTTTAGATAACTGTGCAGTGTGCCCCGACGGTCGGATACTAACCGGGCCTAGTTAACTCGCCAGATACTATCAATTGTACTAGATAAGAATAGTAGCGTGTCTATACGGAGTAACATACTGCTCTACACAAACGTACTATGTTTGTTAGTTTAAAGTTGCTTAAATTAATTTGTTGTTGCTAAATTCAAACTCATAAAAAGTAGGTAATATTATTGTTTCAATTAGAATTAATTTATTTGTAGCAACCTGAATCAGGTAAAAATTTTGATTATCTGTGGAAATATAGATTTTATAAATAACATACTGGCTAAAATAATTCCGTGTTTAAACTTTAAATCGACAATGCAATTAATGTCCAATAAGAATTTAAATAAGTCTAAAAATATCGTCATTTTCTCTGTACAGCGAATATATTGAAAAACTTAAATTCCACACACAATTAAAATCTGGTTCATAATATCGTACTACGAAAGTAAATATATCAGAATTGCGTTTCTATACTTAAAGTGAATATATTTCGTCTTCGACGGAACGTAAACAGAGTAACAATGAAGTGTGTGAACGAGATTTATATCCACTCCATATAAATAGCCATTACTCAAACCACTTTTGTTCCAAACTCTCGCGGCCTAATTTATAGGCAATGTTTTATCTTTCGAAAACCGCAAATGTTCAATTATATACACCTGTAGGCTAAAACTACTGCAACAATAAACAAAAAATAGACTAAACGGATCCAGATTTTTCTATTTAGAAAATCTAGGCTTCAATCGATGTTTTTCGTAAACAAAGCATTGAACTCTTGAGTATACACTATCTTTATTAATAGTGCGCAATATTATACAAATATTATGGTACGTTTTAAGAGCGTATACACCTTGCGCGCAAAGTCAACTATAGGTATTTCTTCGTTAATTTCACGCAAACATAAGCGACCAAAGCTGTGTGCGTAGAGCTGCCGCGTCGGCTCGCTATACAATCGGCTCAAACAACTTTGATCCGTGCGCTTTAAATATTCAATTGAAATGTAACTGTAATATAATATCATAAAAATATTTTATTTGCATTATAAGTAGACAAATATTACTGTGCAAGCAAAGAATAATACAAATTTTGGATACTAATCATATTTTCGTTATTATTACATTGTTAAGTTGCATTCAAATCAGTGTTCAATCAGTAGACACTACGGACGTTTTATTAATCATTTCGTGTTCGAACACATAAATAGTGTTAGGGGCCTTACAACCCCTTACAATTACGAAATATATTTAATTTTATATTACAATACATAACATAATTTAGCCTCGGAATTACGTCCCATTATATTACCTGAAACATAATTTATACTCACTACAAAATCATTGTAGGTAATAAAAATAATTAAATATTTTACTACCAAAGTACTAAGATGTGGTAATCGCATTCCGCGCGTGGCTATTTTTACTACGCGCGGCATAATCGACTGCAGCCAGGCCGGAGCGACGAGCGATACGTCCTCCCTCTAGAAGGCCTTGCGGCGGTCTGATTTGATCCATGTCGTACAGCGTGTTTTATAGTGGTTTTTAAAATATTTGTAGAAAACATGAAAACTAATTTTGTTGAAATATAAAAATGGTAATTTATTGATAAGATGTTCTTCTATTATAATATGCAATTGTCATAAAAAATATGTACGATAAGTTGGTGAAAAAAAAATATGTTCTTGACGAGAGTTTCTGAATAATTTCGCATTGTTTAAATTTTTATTTTTCAGGAACTAAACACAAAAAGATTATTTTTCTCAGCAAAATCCCTCCATAAGGGTCTTATTAGTCTGATAATATTTTTATTTTCATCTTATATTTAGTGGTTAAGGATATCTTAAGCTTCTAAATTGCCATTTAAAGCCTAAATAACGAAACTTGTGTTCAGTAATCCGTATAGTACTCACAAATTATCCATCAATCTATAAGGTTTTTCACCAAAATCCCTAGATGACAACCTTTTCTAAAATTAGTAATAATTATTTTTCCTTTAAATTGTTTATTGGTGGCTATTAACTCATTTGAAAAGTCCTGTTTTTAAGCCAAAAAGCGCGTGCAGGGTATAAACGCTCTTAATATGAAAACTGATTACTTAGTTGTTCCCATTTCTCATTAATTGATCCTACCATCTATAAAAGCAAAATAAACTGTCTTGTCTTAAAATCAACGCATACATTATTCTATGCAAAATATCTAAGAAAACACGAATTAAAATGGGTAAGAAAACACGAATTAAAATAAGTAAGTGGCTCAAGAGTCCCTAATTTTAATTTGTAATAGACAGAAATGTCACTTAACACATAATATGAATATTTACCAGACTGTGTTAAATTGATTAACCTATATGTGCACGTACTTCCCACTGCCTCCCACGGTCTCTTTATTTCGATTGTCAAGATACGTAATCATTTATCAATTTCGTATATTTATATCGACACTGTGTTTTATGGCCAATTACAATTTTGAATTTATGTTCAGGTCGTGAGCCAGTTTTACCGTCCTGATTAATTATAGTAATCCTTTCATTTATGTGAATAACATCTTCAAAGCTTGAGTAATGTGTTTATACACACATTATAATAAAATTAAAGAACTAATTGATGATTTATTAAGTAGTTATTTCATGTAGTCAATTCAGCAGACATTTCGGGAAATCATAAGATGCCTATAATTGCGTAATTACAATGAATATGACGTAAACATTGATTCCCATGAACACTTTACCGTAATGTAAACCCGCAGAATTATATTTATTTATTAATTTTCGTTTTCATTTTCCTTTTAAGTCAGAAGGTGGTATTGTATAAAGTTCAAATAGTGAATAATGACATGAAAATAACAATGATTTTGTTAACCTAAATCCTATGACAGAGCGCTTATAATAAGGCGCAGCCGTTCTACTGGTTGGACTGACGCTACAATCTCAGATAATTTAACAATATAAGATACAATACAATATAAGATATCAATAGGTACACAGTACACTGAGTATTCACACAACTCAAAAGCAGTGTGTAAAGAGCGTGAAATAGGGCACATAAGAATCAGCGATCTTCGAGTGCGAATCACTTTTCAGCGATCGTCGAGTAGTCATTCAGCGGGTGTCGAACGTCCTTGGTATTGTCGCTGCCGCTTGCCGCCCGCTCCCGCCGCCATATGATCGGTAAATTTGCACACGGTCATTGACTTACAACTGTGTTATAATTGTGGAAGCACGTTGCACGGCGGAGACCTCATTTTTTTATTTGTAGAAGAGATTATGACCCGCAGCCGTGATACTGACTCTACTCTAGAACTAAGAATGTATTATGATTTTGAAATAAATGTACTGTCTATCACTTTTATTGCATTACAAAAGTATTATTAGATATACGGTATTTATATACCGCACAAGAGCTACAAACTGTCATAATTTATATATATATTGACACAAATCAGGTTTTTAGATCCCTTGCCTTCCTTATAATAATCCTTTAATTCATTTCTTTCCTTATAAATTCGTACAGTATCAGAGCTTGAAAAAATATTGAATGTTTCTTTCAATAATTAATCGTCATCAATATACCATATAACCGTAACACTAATTCTTCTTCGTTTATAATTCCGAAATAACACAGCAAACTATTTTTTGTTTGTAACATGTTTATACCATACACCTCAATATTTATAGCCTCGTCTTCCCACAATATATTAACCGATTGACATGAAATGTTGCAGATTGTTTTCCGTGTTCTAGATAAACGCGTTTAATATGTTTTACAACCACCTGAATCACGGAATATGGTTATTACTTCAAACATTCATAAATTCATAAATTACAGATGGATTGAGTTTTGATTCATCATCTCAATAAATGTACAATAGTTGATGAAAACTGACGTAGACAATATTTGTTATGACTGGATTATCACTTCCAATAAAAAAGCTATTTAATTTTGGATATATAACTTCTCAGAATAGTATACTTTCACAAAAACCGTAACAACAACTAGTTTTTCAGAAAATCGGGCCTTTTTTCAAAAAGCCAATCATACCGCTTACAAAGCTTACAAAACGTAAAGCTGATGCTTACACTGGTAATAGAGATAACAATACTATCTATCAGTCGCATACTCGTAGTCACTAGACAGTACACGACAGTAGACACAGCCCCAATACGGGCTGGGCCCCACAATTATCATATTCATAACATTATTGCACCCATCGGTGCACGGTGCATGTTACTCACACTTTCATAAATATAAAAGAGAGTGTATTTCGGCGGAGTATTAACCCTTCAACGTTTTCATTGTTTCGCGTCGCGTGAGTGATTCACGTTTGTTGCCACTTCGCGGTAGCGCGTGCAATAATTTCAAACTGTCTTCGGGACTAGTCGGGACTACTCGAGTCCAGTACTTCGGTTCATTGACTGACGCAACGTCAACGGCCATTAAATACAAACAATAATATTGGATGAAGAATCCTGCGGGATATCAAATTGGACTCGTTCGAGCGTATAATAAATCTGTAGTGGCCATCGTCATTTACCAGCGTAATACGTAATTTCTATAATTCCTTTTCTATGTCCCGACGAGGTAATATATAATGCCGTGAGTCGGTACTCGAGACACTTCACTAGCCTCTTATATGAGTCAGCATTGTTGATTCAAACTGTGTTGTTTTCTCCTTGTATAAAGATGTTGTACGACTCTTCACGAAGTTTCTTTGTCGGTAAGGAGGTCCTACTTTTCCTTATTGGCATTTAGATAAATAATTGCAGTACCTTCATTAGAAAACCTGCGTTAACTTTACTTTCACTGTAATCTTCGCTGATTAGCAAAGTGGTACAAACTTGTTTAATCATAAATGCTTAAGCTTTCGTCGCTTGACCTTTAAAATTGATTGTGTAATAATTAAAGACTTTATGAAAAACGGTACGATATTACATAGCGGATGTCGAGAGGATTAGATAAATTTTCTAAATTGAGTAACATTAATTATCACTACGAATGATTGTATCTAATAACTACACATCAATATTACTACTAGAAACTTTTAACAAAACGCAAACTAACCACATTACCACGCAATACGGCTTTTTGGTTGAATTAGTGACCCTAGCAAGTAGTCCTTATAGGATTGTTTGGAGCAATAAACAGTATTTCCGCGATTGCCGACGCTCTATTTGGTCAACTCCTGCTTAAAGCGCGGCGCTCGCGGCGTGACATGTTCCTTACCTGACCGTGCGTGACTCGAGGAACAACCAATATAGAAACTGAGGAAGCCAATTAGTACCTTTGTTGCACTTCTACCAAACACATATAAATAGCTGAACCTTTAATAGATAATTATAATATCCTGGCTTTCGAAATACAAATCTTAAATTATTTATTTCAGTAATTTTTTATAAAATTTTCACCATTCTATTTTTAAAAACCTAAAGTTGTTTTTTTTTCTTCATGGCAATGCACTGCTTGTGCTTCTAAAATCAAATGTTATTTTAATATTTACAATTTAAAAAAGTTGAGATGTTCCTAATTTGAAATTTTCAAATTCTAATTTTAAGATCGTCTAGGATCTATTGGCGTCTAAATAAATTTTTGGTAAAATATTAGGAACAGTTTTTCTCTCCCCACATTTTATTAAATGGGACATGTTGATACTATTAGAATATGAGTATAAATGCTATTAATGCATAGCATTTATTTTGATTATTGTATTTTTTTGTAGTTCAAAATTACGCCACAAGCCAATAGACTTTAGACAGACGTTACCTAGTATCGCAATAATAGCATCAAAGCAGCACATGCAACATTTATTGTTATGATATGAAATATATTTGTAAAAGCATAATTATTATTCCAATACCTTGTTATAATACAGTATACAACGATTTACGACATGGCATACATTATTCATATTTTCATAAAAGTGCGTGGTGGCCTGTTGGTAAACGGACTAGACGCGACTGCCAACATGTTCACGGTGGTCGCGGGTTCGAATCCCAGGGCACACCTCTTTTCGGAGTCATATGTGTATTGATAGTCAATCACCACGCACTAGAACGGTGAAGGAAAACATCGTGAGGAAACCTGCATACCATAGCGATACATAAGAATTTCTATGGTGTGTAAGTCCGCCAACCCGCACTAGGCCAGCGTGGTGGACTATATGGCCTAACCACTCTCAATCGTATTCTCGATTGTAGAGTAGGCCCGTGCCCTGCAGTGGGACGTATATGGGCTGATACAGACATACATTATTCAATTCCATAGATATTCAGCCTACATTCCATGAATATTACGATTTTGCTTATAAAATTTAAATTCAACACACTTTGAGGTCCCCAATATATATGTAAATACTTTAATAGTTAAATAAATTATGTTAGCTAAACTGCTGTGACTATATTACACAAATTCCACGTAATCAAAAATAAAGATCAATGAACATCCGAATTAAAAAAAAACTACTATTTTATTTAAATTTGGAAGGGAGGACGACGGCGGCTGACATTCTCATTTATAAAACTGATTCCAAAATATCTATTATTAATGTTTTGTAATCGGCGAAACTTCAGGGTAATACCCAGTCCTTACTTTAACAAATTTATTTAATTTCTGGCCATTTAATTGTGATTTACTGAAATGTGAGTTAATAGTATTGTGAAAATATAATTATTGCGATTAGGCCTAACTTATATTCTAATGGTGTATCTCTTCTTTAAAAATAAAAAAGTAGGTACAATTCTGTAATGTTAAATTTAAAATATTTTCTTTACACTAGGTGCACGGAATTTAAAATATTCCTTGATATTTCTATATTCAAGATTTGTTTCTGTAAAATATTGACAGCTGGCTACTGAATTGACAATTATGTTCTGGAATCACGTAAGCTTGCACAACATCAAAGCAATCAGTTTATTACTTTCATGTCTCTGAGCCATGAATCAATTCCTGTAGCAACAGATCACGGTTCAATCGGAAATACAAAATGAAAAATATTAATATTTGTGACAAAGAAACCCTGACAAACAGCTGGCAATACTCCGACTCGATAACTGCGTTGGGACGTGATTGCGCATCCTTATTTTAGGATAATAAGTATTTATTGCACACCTTTCTGGACGACACAATATATATTACTTAGCCGGACATAAGAACTATTTGAAGTATAAAAATAATAGGTGTAAAATTCTTGCAGATTCGTTTGGTGAATGTTTACAACGAAGATAATTTAATCCTTATTGTCACTATAATTAATTCCAACTGTGATGTCAATTTAAAAGCTCTTAAAAATCGTTGTTTTATTGTCATATTCTAAAAAATTGTGATATCTATATCAGCCCATATACGTCGCACTGCAAGGGACGAGACTCCTCTACAATCGACAGTACGACTGAGAGTGGTTGATTTTGATGTTGATCCTATAAATCAGTATGGTATGTCTTTTCACTGTGTTTTCGTTCACCGTTTTAATGAGATAATAGCGCCTTTAATAAATAAATAAATAAATAATAAATAAATAACACCCAACAGTCACATACATAGTCCTGACCCCCCACTAAGATCGAATCTTGTGTCGTGGGTATCAGGAACTACGAGAGACTTTTCGGTCTCACAAACACCCAGACCCGGAAGAAATATTTGTGGGCCGCACAAACATTTCTCTCGGTGCGGGGATCGAACCCGCGGCCTCTCGTTTCACAGGCGGCGTCCAACCAACTGCGCCACGGAGGCTGTCGATTATGCCTTTAATGAGACATCCATGATTAAATATCATGATAATAGTTAACGGAACAAAAGGGGATCGATTCCGTCACGAAGATAAATATCTTCTTTGTGCGTTAAGTTAAATAGTTAAGCTTCCATAAATGTGAACAAATTGCAATACTGCAGCTGGTTTTGTTGAATCACCGCTTATTACTAATGATTGCCGCAGCACAGTTATAATGAGGTATAAATTATAGTGAATACTTATGTATATAATCCATCAAACAGTACTAAGAATTCATCTGGAATTTGCAACCAATTATTAAAAGCACGTCAACGTATAACATAGTATTAAATAAATTATACGACATTCGCAAATATTCCATATAAACTGATCTGTTATGGACATTATTGCGGAAATCATTTCATACATTGCTGATTTGATTTAGATGTTTATGGTATAACATTTACGGTTGTTTAATAGTATGTAATGTGCTATTAAATATACATTTAATACTCAAGTGAACTTATGTTGGAAACTTACAAATGCAATACATCGAATAAAGTCTTCGAATAAAGTAAATTTATATATAAAGCTATGTATAGAAACTGATCCTAAATTAAACTCAGAACGTAAATGTTCAAACAATAATACTCTTTCATTGTAAAAGCAAATAATATACTCCTGTAGTAGCTATATTATATTCATAAATTTAATACGATGTAAGTTGGGTAGTAAAATATAGAACGGTTCTTTTGAAAATCGTAAAAAGTGTCCTTAAACGGCGGCCAATATTGCAAGTTTTATAGCTCCGGAAACCAGGCACGAATCTAGGAGAACTACTGAGTTTATAAATACTCACGTTTCAGAACTATTATTTTTGTGATAGTATGAAAACATTTTAAGTTTTTTCATAGTAAAGAACCAGATAGAAGAAAACAATCAATAGCATTCTTTAATGTTTCCACAGGAGAGTCTAAATTACGTTCTCAGTTTTTAAAGACAATGATTGTTTTATGTCTTTAGGGGAAGGCATATATATCACCAAGTTATGGAACCGTTTGAATCCCATCCCAACTTCATATTGTTTTGAGTTGTTTAGTTTAGCTTGAAGAGGAAATTAATTAGATCGGTATAACAATAACTATTTGACAGCGTAGCACACACAATATACAGTGTTGTCAGTTTGCCATGTAAAGTATTAATCTTTGGCCACAAAATCAAAGACAGAATTATAAGGTTAATTTCTAATTAACCAAATGAACCAGTTTAATTAGTTTTCTTTCGTTTATTTTATATATATTTTTTTTGTTTTATTTTTTCATTATATTTTAATACACAAAAAAACATTTTTAAAGGTACTCGATTTTATCTAAGGCATTGCTATCGCTAATCGAGTTAATCCATTTGTGCTGTAGTCAAAACTGTTGCTTTGACACAATGTTATCACAGTAACAACAACGTCCGTAGTTCAATTTACCCATAAATTACCTTTATCTAGGGATCACGTCCAACTTTGGTCCCACGAGTTCCAAACTCCATACTAATATTTACGCAACTTACCTTCCCTTAACTTAAACAAGGCAGGGATTACGTTCCTTGATGATACCTGGCGTGAATAACTTGTTATGTATAAAGGTTATGTTAATGAATTACCAACTGGATTGGCTCATTCATAAATAACTGTAACTTACATACTACAAAATTTACTAATTCACGCATAAGTTCTCTTTCATATGTCGATTTATTGATGTAAGGTATACTATTAAAGGTGTATAAAGGAATGTAAAATATTTTTATTATAATTTGACGGAATTATTTTTCATGAATCTTTAATAGCACACACACATCGCTGTAACATAAATGTAATGCAAAGTACAATCTTTCTAACACTAGCAACATTTTACAAATCTAAATATATAAATTGTTGTATAAGAAACATTATTTTTAAATATTTTAACTCCGTACCTGTGTTGCATGCCGATATTAGTATTTGCTTTGCGGCAATAACTGAAACTTGGAACTTTAAAGGCTCGACCTGAGATTTTTTTTGATTTAGATTTATCTAAGGATTTCCACCTTTAAACTATACATTATTTATTTACCCCAAATTGCACTTGGTTGTTTACATACCTAACAGGCGATAAACGTAGTCGACAATTAATTTAATATGTGAATACATGAGTAAATAAATTCATACAAAGTTATTGAATACGTGTAAAATTAAATTAAAAACTAACCATAGTTAGTAAATTGTGAATTTGTAACCGCGTTATGAAATGTTAGTAGAATATATATTTTTTAATTACACCTGACAACCCTAGAATTTTTCGTGTCGTTACCATAGTATTCATGGTGAAAACCCTCGGTGACTCATTGACATGACTTATGTTTCGGGACCAGTCACTGCACACCCTTTCATTTGGTAGCCATAGCAACTGAAATTCATAAGTACCTTTTACATTTCGTTCCTTTTTGACAACCCTAACTCTACATCACATTTGTGTAGACAATTTCCACGAGCTGTTTTCGGTTTGTCTAAAACATTGTACTCTTGAAAACGTCGCGGAAATAGAGCATTTGCGTAAACATATATTAAGATACTTATATCTATACAAATTATATGAATATTTGTTATGCAACTTGGAGTTAGTAAGTAAACTGAGTTAAGTATTACGTACCGAGTTCTCTCCCACGCCTATCTTAATCCTAGTCGTTTTGTGTGGCAAACGATCAATCAACATCCAACTAGACAACCGCCTTTGAATACTATGCATATTCTAAATACTGGATTGCTAATAAATATGGAATGGCATATTGTAGTGGTCGTTGGCCCTGTCAGATATTTTAGATATTTTCTCACTGTCCATCAACTCACTAATAAAATGCATAGTGAGAAATCTGTTGTTCTAGACCCCAATTTCAATTAACTGATTGTTAATCATGGGGTATTCTTAAATAATGTGTAACTTCTTTAAGTAACTTTTATGTTTTATTCGAAATCAACAAGGCAAAAGCCTTAAAAACATAATTATCATGGAACAGAAAAAAAACAAAGAGGACTAGTCGCTACCAAAGTTCACAACTCCATTTTGCCCACACAAAACAGCACCCTGAAAACCGCAGTACAGTCGCGGAGAAAAATATTTCCGCATTTTTAAAACATGCTCCGCACTTAATGAAGCCTATATAAAATCCCGGGCGGCTCGTGGTTTTCTCACGCACCGAACAAATTGCGAATGCGCCGCACAACGGTCGCATTCAAGAGGCGCATCGTGAACACCCCCTCCCCCCTCCCCCTCTCCTTCCCTTCCATCCCGCTGTCTCACGAGTTCGTTAATGTACAGTCAGGCCCACATTACAGTACACTACTCGTATCTTCGCACTTGTGCTTGATGTCTTACAGAACACGATAATTCCGTATCAACAACCGATTTTTGAAGTACGGCATAAATCAACGACGGACGAATCAACGCATTGATTAATCATGATCGTGTATTTAGAAAGCCATTGACTTTGTACAGATAAAAATATTTTAATGTGTCTTATTTTCGCCGTTAATGTAAAGACAAATAACTTTACTGATTCATCTTGCATCGCAAAGAACAACTTTAAAACATTGGCCCATGAAACCAACGATAATGCAATCAACAATGTTATGTTACTTCTGCCGATTGTACAAGTTAATTTGTAGACGCCTAGCGCTTTCACAAGTAACGCGATAGCACTTGCAAATTAATCGAGAGAAGTGTTTTGAAATATTTTAAGTACGCACGACCGCTTATTAACCAGAAGCAATAACACTATTAAAGCTTTCACAGCGCCTAAAGTAGACACTATTATTCTATACATTGGCATCTACATTCATCTGCAAGTTGGAGTATTTTTTATGAAACCGGGCACTTTATTACAATAAATAAAATCATATAGGACATGCTCAAAGACCAGCAAAAATATATGGGTAACTCAAAAAATTGTGTGCTAGCATAACACGAATGATCCATGACGTGGCCATCACATGAATGTATATTAAAACCAGAACTATAATGATATGGATTTATATATAAGTATATGCATATAGAAAAATATAAAGAAAAGTAGCAGTGACTGTACCACCCTGAAAGCTTTTAAAGAATTGTAACTACAATAATGAAAACCTCCTCAAGCTTACGTTAAAAGTAGGAAACTCTGCGTAAGTATTGCACAAAACATGCTGTATTTACTACATAAATAAAGAAAAAGTTTCCATTTCACTCCTGCTTTACAAAGATAATATTGCACTAAGAAGAGAACATTGCATATTCTGTTCATAATATTTTCTACAACATTAATAAAAAACATTAATTCATTTATGCAAACTTATAAGTTATGAGCAAGATACTAGTAAAGAGATCAACAGTAGGTAAAACAGTGTTGGATATACCGAACCACTTAGCAATTCTATTCACAGTAGATGCACAGTTCAACGGAAGCGCGATAGTTATCTGATTGTAATTATACCAGCAGAAATGTCGTTACAGCATCGCCACAGACCGCTTGAATGATTTATGAAGCCTCACGCACAATCCACGCCATAAATGTAAATGGTGGAATAATCTAATACTAATCCGAACTGATCTACTACAATTACATTTTACTGTAACATTCTTAAATTAAATTTTAACATTGCAGATATTTACATTGAATATATATTAAACACAGTTTTCAAAAAATAATTGTCTTATTTAAGACACAAAATTACGTATAATATTAGAATATAGCGTCATAAAATCAGAAAGTTCGTAACTAAGTTGTTTGCTGTACAAATATGTACAAATTATTTTTTTTGAGTTCGTTAAACATGTTTTCAAAACAACTTAAAAATATAACATAACCTTTTGAAACTTTTTAGTACTTGACAATATTTTAGTTTGGCCTATAAATAATGAGATTATGAACGGAGTAATTAATGGTAATACAAAACTTCTTACATCATTTCACAAAGACATATGGTTTAAAAGCTCCAATGAAAACCGCCTTACTCTCAAAGATGAATACCCACCATACCAACTTTGAAAATATTCGAATATAAAAATGCACTTACAATTTAAATTATATGTACTTAAAAATTTAAACTTGAGCCACAGTTTATACGATAGTTTTAATATGGGAATTAAAAGTGCTTTCGAACCGAGACGCTATAAAGTTGTGTGTGAGTCGTGAGTTGTGAGGTAACAGAGTTACCGCGCTCGACAGTGATGCACGTAAGCGAAGTAGGTCAGGTAACACAGCTAGTGTCTTCCAACACACTCCTCCGTGTCACAACTTAGTTGGGTAACAAGATACTTCTCAAACACGCGAGACACAGTGCCTTTACATAACGCACTTCGATTAACCACCGACAATATGCATAATCAACTTTATCTCGGAGGGTTTTATGAAAATCAAATTTGTGATAAGTATGGAACTTACATTTATTTGTTCTTTATTGCACATAGATAAAAAATAAAACTATTAATTGTGCCCTGTAATATGCGAGTAATAAAAAAATCGTTATTAGAAAATTGCAAAAAAAGATATGCAATTATGACTGGGATATTTGTATTCTTTGAGATCTAAATAATATAGATTTATGATAAGTATATTTAATCCATTTGAGTCTCATTTTACATTCGATCATACTGAGAATATGATATGCGTTTCATTGCATAAAAATCAAGGAAACTATTTTCTTCAAAATGTATGGTGTATCTGGTAGATAAGCAACATTTTTTAAGCCGGATATCATAATTCGCCCTCATCCCCCTTCTTTTTGTTCCGCATAAATTCACAAAAATCGACAACACACCTGCTACTCCAGGGGCCTTGGGCGTTTATAAGCAGCGGTGATCCGCTTACCTAATTTGTTTGAACTCTGATAAAACAAACATTTACATTCCAATTTTAAAAACCATCTTAAGTTTAAATATATGATTTTAAAAAAAAATCATTTACAAATAGAATTAGATAATCTTTTATTTAATTTTTAAAAAAGTAGGTGATTCAATAAATCAACTCTTAAAATAGAATTAACAATTTTTAAAATGCTGATAAGGTTTACGAAAATGAAAGTTATTTTTCCATATGCCATAGATAGTAGAATGCAGACAAACACTTTCCAGTTTCCAGAATGGTTTCCATACAAACTAGTGCCGTATAAAAGTGGATAAATTGAGCTTTATTTAAGGCGAAAGCTCGGGCTACAAAAGTTAGTACACGTCTAGACTGGAGGTCCGCTCTCCCTATAGACTTCGCACTTTACACACAAACATTATTTTGAATAAAATATCTGCTTTAAGAACTTATATTTACGCTCACTTATTATAAACTGAAAAACTTTCATTTACCATATTTTAGGAAAACATGTTTACATTTTAAATTAGAATAATAAATTTGCAGTAGCGGAGAAATTAGTTTCAAAACTTTGTAAGTATGAGACTTGAGATTAGATTTGATTTAGCAACATAATTAATTTATATAAATATAATATTCTTATAATGCGACTTTCAGTGGAATGTATACACATTTGTCTCGACAGAGATGAACTTAAGATCTCTTCATTCACATCCAGCAGTTTAACCAACTACTCTAGAGGTATTGAAAAATATTTCAATTATACATAAATATTTTATATCACCAATGTAAATGCCATCCATTGACGTACATTACATGTAAATTGCATCAAAGGGATCATTGACTTTTACTGTCGAGCAATGAATATTTTCCTTAACATATACCAACAATATTACATTAATATTTAATATTTCAGAAAACAAAAGACATATTATACAAAAATCCCAACATTTCTGGCTTATGATAGTTCTCATATTATGGACATTAAATGAGAATAATATTTATTGTTATTCGGAAATATTTACGTAATAATTACATATATAGTATTTATTCTACCCCACTCTAGAACAAAGGCGTCATGAGTTAGTGTCAGAAAATACTCGGAACTTTGTGGTCCCATGGGGCTTATACCAGAAGTACTGGTAGCTTACATTAACATTTTTCTCAGTTTATTACGAGGAAAATTCTGTTAGCGGAATTAAGAATAATAAAAATCTTTCCTTAAAAAAATAATAATTTTCAATATATTTCAAAAGTACATTTCTGCAAAAACTTAAACCTACAATTTTAACCCTATTTTAAATCAAAAGTTAAAGAACAGGTAAATTGGTAGATATGTTAGTTTTTCATTCGTTGAATAATAAAACGTAACAATAAAAGATAAACGTTATCTAGCAGACCATCGTAAAACCTGGAAACGTCCGTCGCACTTAGTCTCAGACGTATAATGGTTTAATCACAGCACACACCTCTTTAACCAGATCTCTTAAAGTCTGACCCACTGATACCCAAACTGAAAGCGCAAAAAATGTGATAAGCCCCACATAACTTCAATACGGCACGTATTATATATTTTTAATATGCTTTTTTTTATCTATTCATTATAATATTGAAGCACGGCGAAAAAAAAGACAAATTACATCTTCTATTTGTAAAGTTATTTTTAACAGTTTAATTTTACTAGTGTCATTGAGACAACTAATAAATTATATTAAAATAAATTACAAGGTAATAAAATAGTAAAAATGTTGTCGAGATCTCCATGATACGTCTGAGTGTCTCCTTTCAACGAACCATTATTTACAATTTTAAAACTAAAAGCGCCACCTGGTGTTTGTCAATATAAAGTATTAGCCTAATACAATATACTGCCCCTCATTACGATCTCTTTGGCTACTGTTACCCTGTGGGACATAGCAGCTGTATCAATATCAGAATCCATTAAGCACAGATAATAAAGCACACAGTTGAGAGAAATTGACGACAGTATCTCAAAAATGTTTTATTAAAAACGAAAAATATTGCTACATAAAAAAAAATCGGGTATTTATTTATTTATTTCAATTACATTTTATGAGAGGATATTTTTTTATTTCCATCATCAAAATAATAAAAATATATGAGGACTAAATAATTACTAAACCTTTTTACATGTTTTAAATCATTATTTTTAAATTTAATTTTTAACACTGGGTTTTTGAGGTGACTATTGAAAGCGTAAATTCAATGTGACTAATAAGCGATAGGTTCCGGTTAACCACAGATATTTAAGGTATGAATGTACTCAAACCTACAAATTGAGTATTGGTGTTTAAAATTAAAGTATTTGTCGTGTATGACTTGATGATGGAATACCATCACAGTATGTTTCAAATAAATAAACCCAGCAGTCACATACATAGTCCTAACCCCACAATAAGTTCGAGTCTTGTGTCGTGAGTATCAAAAACTATGAAAGACTTTTAGGTTTCACAGACACCCAGACTCGAAAAAATACTTGTGGCCACACAAACATTTGTCTCGGTGCGAGAATCGAACCCGCGGTTTGTCTTTTCACAGTTGGCGTCTAACCAACCAAATAACTAAAATAACCTTAGAAAAGCTACCAACACTGTCCTTAATAAGTAAGGATCCGGTTACCTCCCTTATAATTTAAATAGATTGCAATCTTGTCCTATAGATCGTCTATTGAACTAAATTTAAAATTTGATTGTATTGGTCAAATTGCATTCCACTGGCAAGTAAAATGTCTCACTTGACATCCATGTCCACATCTTTCTTTAGTTATTTAAATCAATATCAGTTTGTACCAATATCAATCTTGCATCAGGTATTTCTCCCTTATATTTACTAAGAAGAGACGAGTGATAGAACTTGAGTCTTTAAATTAATTGACTATTGACTTATTGCAAACTTCAACCACCCTGCAAAACCCAAGTTTTATTTTTACCTACATCCTTCAAGCTTCCCTTCCCAGTTAGTACTTCCCTTGTGTCATACAGGAAAAAATAATCATTCCAAAGAACTCGTTGCACGTCAAAGCAAAGGAACAAACAAATTAACGCCACTATTGTTCCTTCCTACGTAATTTCATCGGCCGTCATTCATGAACGATTTGAATTTCAAATTCATCCCTCATTGTCCTACGAAATCCAATTCTGATTATTTCGTCTCACAGAATAGTATGGGCGCCATCGGTCTATAAACACCTGTGTATTATTCATTGATGTATTGTTGTATTCTTGTACACTGCTTTGTATTCTAGTGTGTGTGCAACTTTTCCCATAGAATGACCCATGAATAATGACGATCGTCTGTGCAACAATCGCTGAATGCAACACATATGATTCATAGGAAAAGTCGAAACAATGAGGTTCTGGACGGTCGTAAATATCCTAATTAAATTCAACAATGAATTGCATATTATAATTGTCAAGCGCTGAGGTGGTCGTCCATCTACAAGGTGGATGGACGACCTAATTTTGCAGGAAGTCGGTAGATACAAGCCGCTTTCAACAGGTCGCCTTGGAGATCCTTGGAGGGACCGCATATTAAGCAGTAAATTTTCTTGCTACTAACATCCAAAAAGTGGACACATAACATTAATAAACAAAAAAGTTAATTAAATTGGCAAGAAATATTTCAAAAGCCGAATAAAAAACTTTGAAAATAATTGTGTGATAAACGTGACATGTTGTATACAGTTGCTTTAGCAAGATGTCTAGATGTAGCAGTCAGAGGACACCCACGCATCTGAGCCCATTATTGTCGGCCGAACAGATGTTCCATAACTGATGAACGATGAACGAATTCGACCCAATAACCGCCATTAGGCTTCCTATATTCATAAATGCTGATTCATATCGCAACACATGCAATTTTAACGTGGACCGCTCAAGTTTTTATAAAAAAAACTATGGGATATTTTTTTAACCGGAGCTCACGAATATTTTCTGGAAAGCGAGACATCACAGACGAATGATACACATCGTAAGTCAGTTTTCAATGTAATGCCAATTACAATAATATTCTAGTTTAGAGTTATCCAACAGTTCAGGATTTCTTATCGTTTTTTTGTTTCGTTGTTTTATGAAGAGTCACAATCATAAATTAATCATGTCATTATTTTTTATCGTCATCCTGAAATCGGTAATTTTTTATCCATATCGTACCTTAGATCTTTAAGCTATCGATCACAAAATAATATTTCAAAGGTTCAAAAATTAAAGAAAATAAAGCCTAAATTAAACACACCCGCGTCTATGCTAATCGCTCCTTAGCGTGCACCAATCCATTATATACATCGTTCATATTCATATTTAGTTACTAGTTGACAGCATGTCAATCAATATGGTGCAGGGATGTTCGCGCCTGACCGCCCCTTAATAATAATAGCCCCTACCCCTCCCTTTCCAGTCCCCTCCTCTTCCCCCGTTTGATTAGCGCATGATGACAGCGCTGCATGCGGGGCGCTCGCTCGCATGATATGCTACCCCTTAATGACGTCACATATTAATGAATATGGTAATTATTTCGATGCAATTTAATGGAAATTAACGGAATTTGGATTCCTCTTTTGTATTGTAATTGTGTTACAAGAATAATTATGTCCGATAATCTGTTATGAACTAATCTTGTGGAAACTTGTTTCTGATCATCGGTAGCATGCTCTATATAACGTCGATATTTGTGTAATAATATAAGGAAGGGAATTTCAAATATTTATCAAGAATTATGAAAATTTACTTTGACGCTTCTGTCATTCTAAAAAATGTTTTGAGGAGTATTGATACTTTTCTTGAATTCTATATTTAACAGCACGAAGTAATTGAAATTTCTCTCTTCAACAACAAAAAGTCCACTGCTGAACGTAAGCCTTCCTCAAGGATCTACACATTGAACTGTTGAAAAAAATTAAAAAATTAAATTTAATTAAACAAAAACAAAATGATTAGAACAAAACAAGTCAAAATTTACTGTTAAGCTTTATTACCTGTGATTATTATTTATTTAAGCCATAAAACCATTATTAATCAATTTGTTTTATTATCTCTATTTCAACGGCGCTTATATACCGTCGTTTAAATGCTCTCGACCCAATACACAGCGAAATGAAACAGCAATAAAAGGAAGTAGCTCAGGTTAATGGCAGAGATTTGTTAATTAATTAGAGTACAATAGGTACCGTCACGCGACATTTATTGGTTCTCGGAGTGCTGTACATTCAACGCGGAGACCCCATTACGTCCCAACGAACTCTTAAAGATTTAGGGATGTCCACTGATTACCGTTGATTACCGCCCGCACTTATTCCGCACGCGATTCCGTGATTAATTTGATTACCGCATAAAACTACCATAATCATTGAGGTTAGGTGACTTCAATATAAATCAGAGTAAAACATTATAAATGTTTTTATAAACATTCAAATATGTGTCTCATTGAGTGCACCGAATCTGTGAATTCCCTTTTTAGGGGCAGCTTCTTGTCTCTCACATGTCTATATTAAAATTATATCAATGTTTATACATGTAATTTATTGTACTAGACATCAATCGATTGTCGCCTCTGCTACTTAACTTGTGTTTGCAAAAAAAAGATCCAAAAAGGATTAACGCAAAGGCAGTCTGTAAAATGCCTTGATGGCACATGTTAAATATTATACAGCAATTATTAACGCCGCGGTTTCTGCAGTTTTTATAAAAGTTCCAAAACCCACAAAATGTCAGATGATTGATAGCGTTTTTTACCGGCGACGAGGCTAAACTGAGTATAAAATAATTTTCGGAAATCTTTTAGCAATCTAACCATTAATTATAATCCCTGCGAATGTGTATTGAAGGAACTCAAAAGAAACAAAAGTGTTAAGAAAAATCTATGCCATTGAATTTGAACCTTTCGTAAATTAAGTATATTAAGTCATTTGGGCACACCCCGATACGCCAAATTAAGGAACAATAATGTTAGTCAGAAATAATAATATGTTATTTCTTTATTTTACAACTTAAATTCCTTTTTACGCCACATAGATTTAGATCTACATTATACATAATATATTTTGAATAATGCTACATTTTATTTATACGAATTATAAATACAATAAATATACCCAACGGTCATATACACAGTCCTTATATCTTACTACGAGTACGATGGAGTCTTGTGTCGTGGGTATCAGGAACTGCGAGAGACTTTTCGATCTCACAAACACCCAGACCCGAAACAAATGCTTGTGATTCACACAAACATTTATCTCGGTGCGGGAATCGAACTCGCGGTCTCTCGTTTCACAGCCGGCGTTTTTTCACAGTTTTCTTACCAACTTCGTCGCGGAGGCTGTGTTAAAATATATTTTTAGTATATGAATCAGAAAAATGAATAATTTACCCACAACTCATTTATTAGCACGACAATGTAAAACAGTTCAAGCAAATAGCACATTTGTGTCATAAAAGTCCCGACATTGATGATACGCTAACTACACATGACTATAATCAAGTTATAACTATTTTACTAACAGCATAAGCAAAGTAAAATCCGAGAAGTACTTAAATCTCGTCCATTCACATAATTTTGTTCGGGCATGACAAATTAATGACTACAATAGGTACCAAAATATGCAAACTGGGCTAGGTCTATTTAGATTATACTATTAGTTAAAAGTGCCTGTAGCCGGACTAGACGCGACTGCCAACATGTTCACGGTGGTCGCGGGTTCGAATCCCAGGGCACACCTCTGACTTTCGGAGTCATGTGTGTATTGATAGTCAATCACCACGCACTAAAACGGTGAAGGAATACATAGTGAGGAACCCTGCATACCATAGCGCTTTATAAAAAAATCTATGATATGTAAGTCCGCCAACCCGGACTAGACGTGCTGGACTACATGGCCTAACCACTCTCAATCGTACTGTCGATTGTAAATAAGGCCCGTGCCCTGCAGTGGGACGTATATGGGCTGATACAGAATTACTTAAAATCATATTTTGATGTAAGAAAATTATTTCGGTAAAATGAATAAAATAAATACACCCAACTGTCACATTCATTGTTCTGACCCCAAATTAAGATTGAGTGTTGGGTCGTGGATGTAATTATTTAAAATAATATAAGTATACATAGTGTATATTTTCTTTTTACTAGCACTTTAATGTGACTACAATTGACCTGGTGACAAATGACGTGAAATCGTATTTAATGACCCGCATGTAAAAGATTGTAATCTCTCTTGGTTTTTTGTAGTGGTGTGTAGTTGTCACCGTCCTAACTAATGAGATTATTCTAACATTACCTGTAGGCTGTGTAGGCGACCGGCAGTCGTAAGTCCCATTTACATGTGGCGAGATTCTCGCGTCAAAGATACAATTATCGTAAGGATTTAAAAAGCTGCATCGTGTCAACATTTTACTTAGCAGGTATTCGCATGCTACATAAACTTGGTCGATTTAACAAGTACGAACATGTGTCAACACAAAGCCAAAAAATGTTCGATTCGAGCAAGCTTATCTCGAAAAGTTTCTACGCACTTTAAACATATCTTTCGAGCACGTTTTTACATGTAGACGCAGAGTGCAGCATGTTTGTAGAAAGCCATACTCGGATGAAAAATGAAAAATCGCCACGAGAAACTCTATCGGTGTATACGGGGCTTTAGTTAACGAAGCTGTTGGTTGACTGTACTATAATGATGCCGCTCGATTATAGCTACCCATTTGCCTATAACTTCAACGACTTACTACATGTCTCTACCACTCCGTGTAAACGACAATTAAACAAAGCTGGTACTTCTTAAAATTAACATAAAGAATTTATTTATTTAGCACTTTATTATTAACCACCAATAAAATTATAAATAGTCAATATACCAAAAATAATGTACAAGTGGCGGTCTTACAACTCAAAGCAATTTCTTTTAATTAAAACAATAACGAGAGCCACAACGGCATCGTTCTAATCAAGGGAATATTTGGAATGTTTTATGGTTTGGTAACATTTTTGCCGGTGGAATGGTTCGGCCCACTGACCCGTGAGTTACTGGGGTCCTGCTGACCCGGATCTGGGCCAGGGTGATCTTGTAATTTGTTACACTAATGATCTGCACAGAAACGCGACGGGAAATTCAAATACTCATGTAAATATTGTTGTTTTCTATCTTTAACTTATAATCCAAAACAAACCACAATCATATTTTGAGTACTCTTAAAGCATTTTAAGTGCATACATAGATTAGTACATTAGAAAATTTGAATATGATTTTTTTGTCCAATAATATTTACACAAAATATTTTGATCACCAGATAATCTAATCAATGCAAAAATTAAGCACCTCCAATATTTACCCACAGACAAATTTAAATCCACAATATTCAGGGTAGGTATTATCATAAATCCCGCACATACACACAAGCGTTTAAATATCATAACATTAACACGAAAACATTAACACGCTTAATACCATATCGCAGAACATAAAGGAAAGACATTGTACCAAACGTCGACGACACGCCTTTGGAAACATAAAAGGTATAATTGCCTTAATTCGCCTTAAATTGTTCATCTTGAAAGCGTTGCTTTAGGTGCCTTTCAAACGCAGGTATATGCAAATAAACAGTCCCACAGAAACGTTTAGGAGTTGAGATAAGTTAAGGGAGTGAATAATAGACGCAGATTGCTTAACAAAGTCTTTATTGTTAGCCGTAAAGTTGAGGGCATTCTCGGTTAAACAAACTTTGCTCGCCCGGGGGTAGACACCGAGATTCCAAGACGATTTTATCACGGATAACCACGCTATCTATTCGTGTTTCTAGCATTACGGTAGCTTTCCTGGCTACCTTGCGCTGCAAAAAGATGTAAGTATTTTTAAAAATAAAATACGAGTACTTTGATGTAAAACGATAATTATAATCAAACTTGTGGGTGTGGGAGGCAGTTGGTAGAATGCATTTACCACCTTTGTGAAGAAATTACGTGGGTTCACTCGCGTCTGGACTATTATCAGTAACAAAACATGGAGTGTCTCTGTGTCCTGACATAGCACTTTTCTCAGCGCAATGGTTTTTAAATTACTAACATATTTAGGACAAGCTGCTATTGGAAACCATAGAAACAGATATATTGTAGACTAATGCTAAAGTTATACGCCACTATCGACCAAAAATATGACTAAAACCGAATTCTTTTTCACATTAATTTACACCAAACATTTCAGCATGAATAAACATATTACAAAATATAACGCGCTGTAGTATATACAAGAACAAAGAACTCTTCTCAAAGTAAACTATGTAAAAAGATACAAAGGGATTCATTTAAACACTATTGTCAGCGCACAAGTGCGGTTTTAATTAAAAGTAAAAAAGCGGATGTTTGACGAACAAAATAGAGTTGGTTTAGGATTAATGAAGATATTTTAATGTCAATTTGTTTCTACTTCCATACCTTATTCTAGAGGTACCGGGTACCCAAATATTTAAAGGTCAAACCGCGCAAAAAATACACAGTAGTATATGACTGAAAAGTTAAAACATATCCATCTCATCATAATTTGTAGCTCAGTCTAACTGTGCCTATTATATAATAATTCGTTTAAAATATTTTACGAAATGTTCTATTTCTGAGCTAATATCTTATATTCTGTCTATGTGTAATGAACACGACAGTTTTTCAATGTAAATTACAAGATTTCAAATATAGATGGCGCCATTCCGTTCTATATTCAAATAGAAACACGTGTACATAATCCAGTTGCACGTAGTCCATTTCACTAAATTATTGCCTCGAATGCACACCGGTTGTACTGAGCGAATACCTAAATTGCATTCCTATTCAATTAGCTAATTATTATTCTCGCTACTATCTAGCCCGGCATCGCGTTTTACTCTGTATTAAATAATCTCTTTTATTTTGATCCTTGAAATTTGAGCTTCTTTTGTAATTTAATTACTATAAAACGGTATGTAGCGTTTAAAGTCGAATGTAGTCAAGAAAAAATAATTTACATATTTTTTAAAATGGTTTTATTGTCAATACTTAGAAGAATATATTATTATTATTTATTGATATTTTATACTAAATAGCTCAAGAGACCTTGTAGTCCATAGGGAGTCTGGGTCATAGCGAATTTACATATATATCATCTGCTTGCAAAAAAAACCTTGCGTGTATTTTATTATAAATAATTTGTAAACACATTTTACGCGATAATGGATATGAGTGCTTTGATAGATATATATTTAAATAGTCAAAGATATTGTATTTAACATGTAGATAAGCGTTCAGTAAAGGTATATGGTATGTCGGCTTTACCTGTTTGTTAAAAATAAAGCAAAGGAAAATGTTTCTAAGTGCATCCATATAGAATTTAATGAAAGCATTTACTGTAAAAGTTAATTGAAATAAAAAGTAGAAACACAGGTTTTATACCTGGGATTTATTTAATAAAGTTCCTCTGGTTTGGTACCTTATACCCTCTTTTATCATGTTCACGATATAAAATTGCTAAATAATAACAACTTACGTTGTTTTTTTTTAAATAAAATGTAAACATAATTTTAACCAACCTATGGGAGTTAATTGCAGATTATTCATATACGAATTTCTTTTCCAGAGAAGCTACTTGGAAAGGTTTGGCTACTTGAACAAAGGACGGCCTGAGGTGGGAAACCTGCTCATGGAAGAGACCGCTCAGTACTACGAAGATGATTTCAGGATTGCGATAAAAACATTACAAGTAAGTAATTTCTAAATATCTACGATTATAAGTTTAGTGTTTAACCTATTTGTTTTACTTTTTAACCACGTCTTCCTCCGTCACCATATATTTACTCGTGTAAACATTTTTATTACAATATAGCGTGAAAAGCAGGTAATAATTTCAAGCATAACGTGTTCACTATATTCGTGACTAGAATTTCCATGTCCCAATGACATAAATGATACAGGCTTATGAAAACCCATGCAAAATTAGACTGCATCAATACATTGAAATCAAAATAATGAAATGAACTAACAATACCAATAAATACAGGAATTCGGTGGCATACCCGTAACGGGTGAGTTGGATGAAGAGACAAAGGCGTTAATGAAGCAGAAACGATGCGGCAGACCAGATCGAGAAGAATGGGAGTACGAGAGCGGGCACAGAAAAAAAAGGTTCGCAGTTCAAGGGGAGAAGTGGAAACACACCAACTTAACTTGGAGGTACGTAATTAAATATATTTATTAAAATTCTTACCTTTATATATTTGATCAAACAACTATAATAGCAATCAATGCCCGTACCCTTAAAACCATTTCAATAACTTGATTTATCGATCTAAATAGATATTTTCATTGAAATATGCTGGACAGCGCCATCTATTAATTAGGGAGAGAAGTATTTCCTTTGACTATCAAAGTATGTGGTTTAATCAACTCAACACTAGATGGCTCTGAACATTTTGAAACTAGTTAAGTCTACTCCTCGCTAGGTGGCGCTGATAGACCCACATTAAATTATACAATTTATTGTGTGGCATTTTTTTTAAAAGCGTACCCACATTATCGGTAACATGTAGTAAAATTGTATGTCTGGAATTTGCAATGGAAATATTTATACTTCTATTAGATACTTCAAATATTATATGTCAATGATACTTATGTATTGCAAAACTAGTTACTATCTTCTAATTATACGAAATGCTAAGTAGGATAGACACAAGTAGACAATGGACTGGACTCTAAATGGCGCGTTTTATGATACTGTTCCGAATGTACTACTTATTTGCTTTAAGGCCACATAAAATTGATGACAAATAATAGTTAAATCACGGACCTCGTAAAAGTTACGACGCTTTCCGCGTGGCTTAATTAAAAGAATATGTTCCTTTGACGCCTGCTGAGGGGCGGATATTTCGAGTTCCAAGTAAACAGGGAGGAATCTTGATATGTTCCAACTACGACATTGCAAACTTGAGGTAGAATTAGTTGAATACATAAATGTAAAACTTGCACGTACTAACTTTATAGTGTTGTTTGAGTTTATATGACGTGAATAAGTACTCACTTTGCTAAATACAAGCAGTAATCAAATCAATACTACATAATATTTTGAATGTGTAGGTACTTTGAAACATTGTTTTAGATTATAAAAATGTAGAGTATGTAAAATAATAGGAACCAAATTATTATTACGGCGCTTCAAGATTTAGGTGTTAGGTACATCATTTATTTAGGTTTAGTGAAATTCGCTGAGATGAAACGAAAATAAAACAAACGAAGATGTACCGATGTGTAAATAATATATCATATTTTATTATTGTAGTAAATTAATTTCTTTGATGACCAGTTAAAAATCTAGTAGCTAATGGTAAAATATTTAGCACTGAGCCGATATTTTCATCGCCGATTTATAAAATTAAGCTGATCTGCTCGAAGCCTGAATCCAAAACGCAATCTGCGTAGATCAGTGTTATGGGTTGTTCATCATCTGGGTGGATACGAAATATCTTAACATTAGCTTTAGAGGACAAGGGTTGGTTCCTGAGGGAAAATTTCTATGAGTTAGTGAAGATGAAATAAAATGCTTAATTTTAATGTGAAGGAAACTGTTTTGACCTGAAAATACAAGCCTAAGTATTTTTTTAAACAAACAACACATTTCATGTTCTTCAATACACAGACGTCTCACTAGTCTACGTCAATTATTGTGACAAGTAAAGCACACGGGTTAGCTTTGCTCTTTAAACAAATCATTCGTAAGGTTGACTACAAACAGATTGACATGTGTGCCTACATGAGTATTTGTTTATATACCTATTCCATTGGAAAAATCGATACATTTGGATCGTCGGGATGGGTTATATAAACGGGACATATACTTATGTCACGTACGTTGTAGCTTGCAGAGTTTATTCAACTTGATGTCCCAAGAGTAAAAAGCCTGACTTGCCGCCCAGTCTCGCCACTCTGTAGTCTATTTGAAGTGGAAACAAGCCAGTACATGCGGATAATTTGAAAAGTTCACAATCACCTGCACCGAGCGCGGCTTCAGCACAATTTCCTGTCGAATTAATGGTCTGTCAATATTGTAGTCCTCCATTAAAGCTTGTTGTGCAAACAAGCAATAAAACCAGCAACGCCATCTTGTACCAGCGAAACCACCGCGGTTTGTTCAAATACAAAAATTCGAGCACCAATTGTTGCCAAAAATGTGCATTTTGCTCTCTCAAATAACTTTTCATGTGCAAAACGTTTCATTCAATTTTAACTACATAATTTGGGCCTTCCATTACTTATTATAAAACGAAGTGCTATCTGACCTTCTATCTAATAAGAAATATTATAACTTAAACAATAAGAAAAAAAGAAATGCATTTAATGGCCGGTATGTCGGCCGTCCACTATTCAATTAATTTCCTTCCAATACAGTAGAAACTTGTTGCACTTATCACAATGAATGTAAACAGGTAAACAGACGTATTCGTGTTCTAGACATCCGATGACGATAGTTATTACATAGAAATAACGGTATTGTTTTCGCTATGTCCCCGACAGCCGAGTGACAGCCGCATTTCGCCTCCCGCCGTGCGCGGCGCTGTCATCGCCACTCACTAACACTATGAATATTGTTATGAAATTCATATCGGCCTTACATAAAGATCCTCACTTGCTAAATACCCAGGAATCCTTTGGCATTTTCTAGTATTATAAATTAATTAATTAAAAAATTACGTAACAACATTCATAAAGTATCTGTAAAAAATGCAAGTACCCTGCAACATGATACAGCAAGTTTATAAATCGATAGTTTGACATTTAGAGCTCACCCCACGTATTAAAATTCTTATGAAAATTAAATTGAATGACACGGCATGGCTTCATTGGATTTATTCGATGAACCGAGGCGCTTAAATTCGATCAAATCATAATTTTATACTAGTCTGTGGTAATGTAGTTAAAAGGTCGTATTATTTTTAAGAGTGCATACTGCATGAGAAATAAGCTTCATTTGTCGGTTGGATTGAAGTAATCATAGCATAGATATTCTATGTTAATTTACTAATGACACAAACGGGAAAGTTGAGATAATTCCTAACTTGTGCCTAATTTACTAGTAATTGTTAGTAAAGTTTACATATCGAATCGACCAATTCCATGGGACCAATAAAATGATTATACAGTCGGTTATAACATTTGCAGTGCAAATAAGTGCCAGTTTAGGTGATAAAATAGATGACGACAATGACGAGCCATTATTAATTGTAGTCAGTTAGCGAACCACCCCACACCATGAGTACCGGTCACCTCCACACCCCTTCCCCTCGCGTCTTGCCTCATCCCCCCTCCCACCCGCGTGCACGCCCCGCGGCCACACAAACTGGGTCGACATTTCAATATTGAAGGCATTTCACAATTTCTATTGCTCTTTATTGCGACTGTACGACGTAATAAAGAGCTTATTATGCGTATATTGAACGTCCTAAACCGACCATGAGTGTGTAAATCATCACGTTTCAGGCGGTGTTCACATTAATAATTTTTAAATTATTATTTGAATTTAGATTGTTTTATTTATATTTATTAATTTTTAAATATGCAAAAAATATTGTGTGACCATTAGTACATGTTTTTTTATCGATACCAAAAAATATTGTTTAATTTCTAATACATATCATTTATGCAAGCAGTCCGCCAACCCGCACTAGGCCAGCGTGGTGGACTATATGGCCTAACCACTCTCAATCGTACTCTCGATTGTAGAGGAGGCCCGTGCCCTGCAGTGGGACGTATATGGGCTGATACAGAATGTAAGCAAAACCACGTCAGAATAGATGATTATAATGAACGAAAAACGTAATTCAGGATACAACTTTTGACGTTATTTAAATTGCCAGAATTTTGCCGCCGTTGACAATGTGTTTGTAGCGCTATCTAGCGGCGAATAGGGCTTTTAATAACAATTGCATCTGTATACTTATGTTTTAAGATGATGGAACCAGGTCAAAAATATTGCCATAAAGTAAACCAAAATCGTGACCTACAAAGGAGCCCACCATGCACGTACCCCTGGTGGGACTCGAACCCACAATCCCCGGCTTAGGAGGCCGATGCCTTATCCATTAGGCCACAGGGGCTTGCCTAAGAGTTAACAAATTAACAATATTGTTTCTAATAGGTATGGTTTGGTTTTTAAACAAATATTTTGTGTTTATAACCTTGGAGATCATGACATATAACAGGCACTGAACACAAATTCCCTTCAATAGAAATAAATCACATATGAATATATTTACTTTTCAGCTCGTTTAATAATAAGATCCATCGTAAACTCCTTTCAAACTAAAAGACTAAAAGTATTTATAGTTATAGGAAGTATCAATAATATAATTCCTAATATTAATTTATTTTAATTAGGTACCTAAATAAAATCTACAAATCAAAAATAAATAAAAGGCAGCCCAAAAAATCTACAAAAATATTGCCGCCCGAACAGGGACTTGAACCCTGGACCCTTGGATTAAAAGTCCAATGCTCTACCGACTGAGCTATCCGGGCTCTTGTAGAGTGTGGCCAAATTACCAGTCGGGGTCGGCCGATTTATATTTGTATTTATTATTTAGGTTAGTTTAGAATATCTCCACGTGGAAACTTAAGAAATCCATATCATACATGACAGAAGACACTATTACATATTTTTTATACCATAATATAAAATATATCAAAATATGTATGAATATAGTATTTACTATTTAGGAACATAATTTAAAAGACAAACTTAAGATGAAAACGTTCACATAGTAAAAATATCACAATAACTAAATATTAAAATTTTCTTTTGAGACGCTTTTGTTATTCACGAATTAAATAAACGCCAACAGCGAACTTACCGAGTCTCGGAAAAAACTCCCTTTTATTTTAATCTGCCATGAATTTTACCAGAAAGAAGTTAAATAAACAAAATGAAGAAAACTTATGTTAGTCTGTGTTTAGTGTACTATTAACAATAAATACAGAGCTCTTGTGCAATACAGCTTAACATTAAGATAACGGGTATCCTTTCAGACCTTTCTATAACTTAAAACGTGTAAAATGCTTCTTTTTTGCTTATAATTGTTTCATACTCGTTTGCATGTGTGATTTAATGTACATTTTAATTTGAAAAACACAATTTTTATGCGATTAATAATTATACCCTCACGGCAAAGTGATAACATTGCAACTGGTAATAAGTACTGTGCAATCCAGATATTTCCCCGACGAGAGATAGTCTTTGTCTGGCCGACTAAACTAAAATTCCGGCTAACACAAGATTACAAAAACTTTAATGTTGTTTCAGTTTGAAGGACATTTTAGCCAAATGAACTACTGGACATAGAGACTTATAATGTTATGTCCTAGGTTCGCGAGCGCAGTGGAATGCCAAGCATGCATTATAATTCGGAGTGTTTCATTTATACTTCAGTAATAGTCGTATCGCTTACCATCAGGCGAATAGAAAGTTCGCCTCGCCATTCATTGCAAAAAAATGCAAAACGCTTGTGTCTCTATTACGAATTTACGGATTACACTATCATTTGCGTTTTTAAGTGCGTGGTGGCCTGTTGGAAGTGCGTGGTGGCCTGTTAGTAAACGGACTAGACGCGGCTGCCCACATGTTCACGGTGGCCGCGGGTTCGAATCCCAGGGCACACCTCTGACTTTTCGGAGTTATGTGTGTATTGATAGTCAATCACCACGCACCAAAACGGTGAAGGAAAACATCGTGAGGAAACCTGCATACCATAGCGATTTAAAAGTATTTCTATGGTATGTAAGTCCGCCAACCCGCACTAGGCCAGCGTGATGGACTATATGGCCTAACCACTCTCAATCGTATTCTCGATTATAGAGTAGGCCCGTGCCCTGCAGTGGGACGTATATGGGCTGATACCGACTATCATTTGCGGTGGTCACCATGAAGACAACCATAAATACCATCTACCAACAAAATGCGATCGAGTCACTATGATTTATCAATTACTTTAAAATATAGGTCACCTCTTAACGGAATTACCCATGTCATTACACAAGCTATGCATATTTCAGTTACATATTCCTATTCCACACATGGAAATATATGAGACTATGCCCTATTGAAATTAAGCTTTCATTATTGCGCTAATTAAGTAAAATCTTCCTTTTCATAACTAAATTCACAAAATAAATTATAGATATAAATACGTGAAATGTTTCTCTATTTTCTCATCTTGCAAATAAAAACAATTAATTAATAAATGGCGTATTATGAGATAAAGAATGCCTATTTTTTTTCGATTAATCAAAACAAAACGAGACAAAATATAGTATCGTATTATATTAGTGAACACAAACTATATTCGTAGTCAAAACATTCGCTTTTATTGACATCGATTTTATTTTAAGATGTGTTTTGTGATATCTATGAAAACTGTTCGCTTATTCACCCAAACGTGTTATTGATCGTGCTATTCCTGATAGAGATATTAATAGACTTTTGCCGGATTTAGAAATATAAAATCCCTTGTTAATAAAGGTGTGTTAGGTGTACTTTGGGAGTCACGCTTACAGTTATATATTCCTAATCCATATCCAACAGGTCGGAGGGACGGATGGCTCGCTCACGTGACCTCGTAATGCGATTATATTATCATTAGCCGGCGACCACGTTGTTATTTTAGGTTGTAATAGAAAATCATTAACAGCCACTTGTGCTGTTTACATAAGATGCTACGTCTACGTTCAATGTATACCAAATGTATTGTCTATAGGTTTTTTAATAATTCTTTATATTGAAACAAGCTAATTGATCTACATACCGGGTATCTCAAGACTGCTACCGAAAACGAAGCCGGGTGGTAGTTCTAGTGGCTACAAACACAATTCAATTAAAAATTTCGCCTAGAAATGCGACAATTATTTTTTATGATTTTTTAAATATTGTCATTTTTGGGTGGTAAATCCATAGTTTTTGCTAAAATAATAATTTAAACTCTTTTATACCTTCGAGTATTTATAAATAAAAGGGTATACACTATTATTTTAGGAAAAAATGTATTTACCACCCAAATATGGCCATAGGAAAAAAATAAGAAAAAAAATTTGTCGCTTTTTTTTGCAACTTTTTCTGTTGCATTGTGTCTGAAGTCGCTTAAACTACCACCCGGCTTCGTTTTCGATAGCAGTCTTGATATACCCTGTATTTCTTTCCAAAAGTGGACTTTTGTGTAACTAAATTTGACTAAACCTATATATATCGACCAGAGCTAAAAATCCGATGTTCCAATTTTAAAGTTACTGTCCAATGAATCTCTCCAATATAGACAGCCTCCGTGGCGTAGTTGGTTGACGCCGGCTGTGAAACGTTAGGTCACGGGCTCGATCCCCGCACCGAGAAAAATGTTTGTGTGATCCACAAGTTTTTGTTTCAGGCCTGCATGTTTGTGAGACCGAAAAGTATCTCGTCGTTTCTGATACCCACGACACAAGATTCGATCTTAGTGTGGAGTCAGGACTATATTATGTGACTGTTGGATGTATTTATTCATGTATATACATATAATATATTTATAGTCCGCTATCCCGCACAAGGCCAGCGTGGTGGACTATATAGACTAACCACTCTCAATCGTACTCTCGATTGTAGACTATGTCCGTGCAGTGCAGTGGGACGTATATGGGCTGATACAGATATACTGAAGAAACCACATTTTTTTTAACTATATGGGAAACGTTTATTTTCGAAGCTAGGTTCCTTAAATAATATTAATCGTTGAGACCTATGTTTATTGCTAATAATGGCAATGGATAATACCTAGTTGTGTCACATATATGTACAGACGCAGTGGCGAGGTGGGCGGCGGCATTTCGCTAAAAGCGTTTCTTGCTATTATTAAACTCAATACTGTATCTTAACCCTACACGTCTGTGAAGGTATTTTAAGCATTGTATTGTTCACTCAGAGGGATCTATATGTGTAGGTGGTGAATTATTAAAAGATAAAACTTTAATAAATTGTTCACAGAATATTACAGAACAGAATATACAATTTTGAATATTCTGATAAGTTCGATTTTCAACGAAGTGAAACTTTGTACATGTATTTCAGTTTACATAAAACTACATGAATCAAAAACAGTAAAACATAGAAAACAGTCCGTCAACCCGCATTAGGCCAGCGTGGTGGGCTACATACATATACGGCTTAACCACTTTCAGTCTTACTCTCAATTATAGAGGGGGCCCGTTTCATGCAGTGGGATATAATATACCATGTAACCCCAACCAGAAAAAGGTGGCTTACATCACTATTGCATTGAAAGATTATATTGTAACGAATGTATTTTACACCTAAACCATACTAAAAAAATACTGTGGGTTACACCACTTTTGCACTGATAGCCTCATGTACATGGGTTGACACAGTACATGAAACATACACATAGAATTTACACAAAATATATCCTAAAGTCGGTTGACATAATATCATATTATTGCAAATGATACGTAAAGACAATTTTTAGTTATAGTTAGAAGCTAAAGTGATACATTATGTACGTAATAAGACTAATAAGAAAGGCGCTCTAAGTGTTACTTTTAAGGTAGTATAGAATTTTAAAGAATTTATTGAAAAGCAATAAATATTATACCTATCAATTTTATTTTGATGACAGGATACCCGTATCCGTCCGATTAAGATAATGTGTACTATCAACATGATTTAAAACTAGTCATAGTAATTCATGGCAATGTTCCACATTTCAAGATAAGCCAGTGGACATCCGGTATTCAACAGAACGACACAATTATTTAGAGTAGCAAGGGAATGCTATGCTCATATTTTTTCCTAATATTTGAGTGGTCCATAGTGCAAAATAACTAAATATAATTAATTAACAGCTGCAACACTATAGAGTATAATATTCATTGATTTTAATCTTTATTGTACACAAATAAAACAAAAATACTTACTACTAATAAAACCTACGAAACATTAAAAAAAACGGTCTTATCGCCCCACAGCAATTTCTCACAGACATTCATGGGAAAGATTTAAAAGAAAGAGGGAGAGAGTGCAGTGTAAAAAATAGAGAATTAAAGCTAAATAATACATTTTAAACATATAAATGCAAATACTTAACTTAAATAAGAAATAGTCATTAATACAAATAATAAGATAAGTGCTTTTATATTCCAATTCCTTGTAAAAATGCTTGTAGTACAATTAAACTAAACGTATTTTCCGAGCTAAAAAATAGAGTTTTTTTTCTTTCACTATAAGAAATTTACATTATCAAATTGAGAAGACTACCAAAAAATTAAGTACTAGGTATTGAATTGTAATAAGAGCTATTTAATCGCCTACATGATCAATAAACCAATTTCATTTAATTTCCTGATTATTATAAAACCTACTAATTAGTTTAAAATACCATAAAAACTGATAGTTCATAATCCATACGTATTGCCACTATAGTACTAAAATACTTGAGATTAAAGGACGGCCCTACCAGTGGGCGCCCGTGGGCGATCGCCCACGATCTCGCGCCTCAAACATTTACGTCGCTTTTGGAATTATAAAAATACAGTTCGGATTATTAAATACCATGATACAAGATGTGAGTAATCATAAGGCGGGGATTTTTTTGGTGACTATCCCGCCCTCACACCCGCTACTGCAACTCCTGTAAGCTAGGATCAACAGTGGCACGAATTTTAAAGACACCAAGTATTGAAGCTCAGTGAGGTTCTTGGAATTTCTAACTTGCCTTTAACCTGCAATAAGTCATTGAAATAAAACTATTAGTTACGGATTAATCGGGGATTTGGTTAAATTTTATGGTTACATTTTTTAACATCCCGATGTTTCGATTACTGTAAAACTTTCGTAGTCACGAAGCGGACTCAAAAGTAAAAATTAAACCAAATCCGCGATAAAACTTAAATAATAGTTTTATTTCAATGTGTAACATTCGCGTAAAACCTAGAAACCATTCCGCAATACATCAGGTAAAAGCGGGACTATGTGTGAGACCTGGTCCTTAGTAATGTAACATGACATAGTTCTTACTAGTGTTCTTTGAGTGAGTGCAATGCAACCAAATGAAGTAACCGTACTACGACATAATTTTGCCGATATATTTGAAATTGAATACACCTGAATCTTTGGCGGTTGTCAAATCATTTTGAATGGAAGTCGATGTCTGGATATTCATATAGGGTAAAAGCCGGATAGTTGCCACACTTTTTAAAAAGCTCCTTTAAAAAATGTGTACCAATACATTTTTTATTCAAAGTGTATTCTCAAACATAGTTCATCAATCTTCTAACATACCCTATCTATAAAAAAATTATAAATATTATAAATTTTAAGTAAATCCAGTTTAAAATGACCTCTAAAAAAGAGGATAGTTGCCTACTATAGCGGATACTAGCCTAACGTTAAAAATGGTAGGGGGGATACTTGCCCAATGTGAGGATAGATGCCCGTCTGTTTTGTTTTCAAATAAAACTGAACTTATATTCATTTAAATAATCAGTTTGTATTATCAAATACAATCTTTTATTAAGTGTTAATGAAAGTTATAAATGAAAGTTATAAAAAATTATAATTATAAAACTATATAACAATAATAGACTCCAAAATAGTAAATAAGTCTCCAAAATAAAAATGTAATGTTATTATTTATGTATTTTGAAAATAGAACAATAATCAAAATTAGAATTAAATTTGGCATTAGCCTCCATTAAGTAAGTATTCAGTCCTTATAACTTACTATATAAGATCCTGTAGTATGTACTAAGTACTAAGAGAAATTAAATTATTACCTATTCAACACTTAATTTAATATAAATATTTATCTTAAATATAAAAATATGGTAATCAACTTTGGTAAGCGATTCGACCGCTCTTGAACAGTAGCAAAACCAAACATCTTGAATTACAAAGCAATACTTGGCATTCCACTGCGCTCGCCATCCTGAAACATAAGATGTTAAGTCTCAATATGTCCAGTACTTACTCTGGCTACAATGTATATGAGAATATGCCATAAATCCGGGTATATAAACGGATATTTCGTTGATACTTTTTTGTTTTTTAATTAGTTCTTCGAACGCAAGTGTTAAACTATCTTCTGTCCAGTTGATGTGGCGCGGCACCACGCCTGGCTTTCGTTTATACTTGCGAGGCATTTTGCTGTTGAGTATTTATTTTATTTAACATAAACATTAGTAAAACCAAATAAAAATCACCTAGAAAAAATAGTAAAAGCAAATGAAAAAAATAACTAAGAAAAAAATCTGTCTTTGCTTGTTAAAAACGTATAGTTACAGATAGTTACCGCAGGGCAACAATCCGCAAAAGACAGTAGGGCAACTATCCGATTTGATACGGATACTTGCCCTTTTTATTTACGAAATAAATAAAACATATTTAACAATAAAACCTAAGAAACAGTGCAATTTAAACTATAATGCATTCAAAGAAATATATTTTTGACTGAAATCACTATCAGGTATAAAAATATTTAACGGATATTACTTACTAATATAATTCTGACGCTTGTCAACGTATCACCGCGGAAGATTTTTTCATATACGAACAAAATAAGTGCGCCTACTTCAACTGCTTATGCGGCACCGAGGCCTGCGCGGGGGCGGCTTTTAATTATGATCAAAAATAAACACTGTCAATACGTCTAACATAGAGCATTTGAAACTGAGGCATGTATCCGTCCGAGGCAACTATCCGGCTTTTACCCTATGTATTTGTATATACACTGTACAGTATCAGCCCATATACATTGCACTGCAGAGCACAGACCTCTTCTCTCTTCAAGAGTATGATTGAGATAAATTTGATCGTACAGTCAACCACGCTAGCCTATTGCAAGTTGGCGGAGTTTACATACTCTTGCCATAGATTTTTCTACTAATCCATATGGTATACAGGTTTCTTCACGATGTTTTCCTTCGCTGTTATAGTGCGTAGTGATTTATAATCAATATTCGCATGGCTCTGAAAAGTCAGAGGAGTGGCCTGGTGTGTATTCAAAATCCTACCTAGTTAGACTTAAAAGTCTTGCACTAACAAGAAGCCTCACAAAATGTGTCTCGCCCACACAATAATCGCCAACACACTCTCACATATAATTGACAGTACATTACTCTCCGAGCCGTTTGTCTCCCGTAGTCTCAATTACAAACGTCTCAGTGATCGCGTAGACGATGTTTGTATTTATAATTCATCTAAACTGAGAACTAAGAGTGTGGCAAAATTTTGAACTACAATTATAGTTTTTAAAAATATAACATACGTAATTTTCCGTAACATTCAATTTTTGATTAAAAAAAATCAATTTCTGGGCTTATTATTGAAGCTTGTAATTTGTGAAAATTATTTTATCCTTTTTATATTCTTGACTAATTCTCAAATAAAGTAAATCTCATGCATGCTTTTTGAACAAAAAGTGCTAGCGAATGTTTTAGCGTCGCTTCACGCTAAGATTCCTTTGATGTGGCTGATTTAAAAACAACAATTCGAAATGCAAAAACTCGCAAATAACAAGAAGCTGGCCAATAGAACATACATAATTGTATCTATATAAAAAGAAATATAACGTGGCAATCCCAGATGTTGCAACCAAACTTAAAAACTGTTGCATTAATTATTGCACATATTTGTTAAGATTTTTACATATTTTTTTTAGCTTATAATCAATATATGTACTGGGTCGTATAGGAACCAGGATTTGTAATTAGAAATCCTGGTTTCTATAGCATTGTAGCAAAACTATCGTAGCGCTTCGATTTAAGTTCAGCTTATGCATACCTTTTCTGTTTTACGCAGGCCTGCATAGTTATTTCGACCGGCGATTACCAACTCTGTTATAATTGCATCGCACTTACTACCAGTTCTTGTCAGTTTGTGGCACCTTGGTTTTTTTTTTCGCTTCGGTCCGGTAAACTAGCAAACAGGTCACCTTAATTATGCAATTAAGATGGCTTATTTGCCGAGCATGTTTTTTATTGCTAAAGGACTTTATAATGTAATATAAAAAGTAGAATGCATCTTAAACTAATAAACACAAATAAGGTTTAATAAATATACAATAAATATTATATACTCATTATACTATAAAAATAAACTCATACACATACGTTAAGGAGATTGTATTATAAAATGATGTAGTTATGAGTGCTGAGTACGCGTGTGCTAAGTGACAAATGACGTCATAGCTGGCCGGCCTTCGGAACACAATCAGCTTTTCCTGGAAGCAAAGGTCTCCAGTTACAAGACCTGTAAAGGAGTAATTAACTTCACATCGATTCTCGTAAATTCATTTCCTTTTTAGCTGAGGTTTCCCCGTTTCGAACTAATGAAAAATCCACGCGTGCAAAGAAAATGCTTGCCTTGTAATCAACGCTTATAAAAACAAAGTATTTCAGCCACAAATGGTACTCTGAAAGGGGAAAATATTGACGGCAAAGCAAAATATAAATAACTCATTTGTACAAAAACAAGCAAAGTTTAAGTTGTTGCTAAGGCTTCCGATTCAGAAACTTTATTGTTTTTCTTTGGAGAATTTCTCAATACCGACCCTTAAAGGGCTACAACAGTTTCAAAGGTGTAATTGTTTCATATTTTTTTCAATTTCGTTCTGTACCGTGTACATAACAAATCATGTTTGCGCGAGGAGGATTAAAATACATTTTAAATAACATCGACGCGATCATGTTTCAGGGATTAGACAGCTTTATAGCAATGGAAAAATATTTCCGACGCGCGAATATAATCAATACTGTTAACAGATTTAAACTTCACATATGAATAGTTACGTTTACACCGAATTCCGTTTCCAGTTCATCTCGTATTGCATTTCAGCTCCTACAAAATCTGTTTAAATTTCAAATGGAAATTTTTGCAAAGCTTTGACGTTCGGTGCTCTCTCCTCTCTCGCCTATGGGTTCGTTGTTTTTGCCTGACACAGTTTTGAGTGATATATTATTTTGTGGTGCTAAATAATTCAATCAATCTTTAGGGTAGGACATAAATCAAGTTCGGAGTGGGCTCGTCGAGGCGGCAGTTTCGGTGGCATGGCTGCGACTCACTCGTAAATCGCGAACTACAAAACAATCCCAGTCTCAGGCAGGCATTCGATGGGTCTGAAATTCCAATTAAGGGGAAGCTCTAGACGAGTTCGCAGGTCGGCTGCACGCGGCCGATCACTCACTTGCACTTTTAATTAATTTATTTATCGAGTTCGCGAATCGACGGCGCAACTCGCGCCGACGCCCCGCCCCGCCGTCGCCTATAAAACCCGTCGAGGAGCGGTGACGTCCGTCAGTTTTCTCAGGGACGCAACGGGCGCCGGTCGCCCGCACCCGGGAAAATGTGCCGGAAGGACGAGGGTTAGTTAAATTTTTAAAGTGGGTAGTCAGAATGTAAAGAGGGGCGAGGCGCGTAGGGTCGGGAGTCGGCGCGCGGCGCTGCTGCTCGTCGGCCGCTGCGACCTTGAGGTGAGTAGCCGGAGCGAGTGCACGGCGCGCGGTGCCAGTCGATAGGCCTGCCGCCCGCCCACGCGCCCACGCGCCTGCACTACAGCTGTTTCATGCGATAACGCGCCCTTTTCATACTTATTTCATCATTCCGACATTATTTCCGTTTCAAGGTTCCGCGTTCGCAAACTAAACTTTGTTTCCTATCCATAGCGAATTATCTAAATCGCTAGAACAAAATCTTTTCAATATGTTAAATGTCAGGATGCGCTGCGTTTAATTCTTAATTGTAGAATATTTATTTTAACTTCGCGTACTTCTTTTAAAAAATATATATATTTTATCAAGTAGCGATAAGCTAATTTCAACAGTATTATAATGTTCCGTATGAGATTAAAAATATCGGTCTAATTGTAATTTTTTTAGCTTTGTAGCGTAATCAGTGATCAGTGAAGTTTCTTTAATATTTATTTATCTACTTTTTTTCACCATTCTTCAGGATTTTTTTATTTCAATTTCAAATAAACGTATAAATAGGTTAATTCGGATTTATCTTGCTTACAGATTTACGCCGTAAAAGACTGCAACTAAGCGTCTAAAAATTTACACAAATTAAACTTTTGAAAAAGAAAATCGTATAAAAAAGTCAATTGTAAGCGTAATTTTTTCACGCCCCTCGGCGCTACACCACGATAACATTCATAATCCATACAGAACCCATGGGGTTTTGACCAATTGAGTTACGTTCGGAAATCGGGACATCGGCTCCCCCATAAATCGAATGGGGACGTAGGCGTCGCACTATACACGACGGAAGAATCACCACGAATTAAAATCCTTTCCAGTGAATCATTCACCGGGATAGATGGAAATCGACGGTAAAGTCAATTATTACAGCTCCAGGGGTTTTTTACTTAAGCTAATAATAAAAAAAAACTAAAAAGAACTTAAAAATTACATCTGTAAATATATCACCACATAGTATAAACATACAAGATAATATAGGGACGGAATAGAATTTAAATTCTTGTTTAGCGCTACATTCCCGAAGTCGACAATTTGTATAACAATAAAATATGTACGGGTAAGAAGGAAAGTCTAGTAAACATATTTTTTTCCGCCGCAAATACGAAAAGCGGTAACATTTTAGTAGAATGTGCTTGGTTTTTCGTTTTTGATGCGACCGCGACAAAACCGTACATACGTAGGATAAGCCGGTGTGTTGGGCACTTGGTCGGTGGCCAAGTATAGACGCTCAGTAATTACTGTCTCAGGAGCGGGCTCTTAATTTGCTTAATTTACTCGAACTCGCTCCTGCGAGCTAAATCGCGCGATTTAATGGGATATCTGAATGATGCGCATTGTTTAAACCGTCTCGCGTCTGTTCTGAACGATTCCTTAATTTCGCCAAGATATTTAACTAAATGGCGATCGCGACGATCGAATTTCAAGTTTAAGTTTCCGATAAAAACGGGCGCAATTCCGATGTAACTAATCGGCGCAGAGTTCTGAATGAAATACGACGGTAAAGATTATTGCACGTACATTATGTTTTAAGTAAAAATACACGGAAGCAAACGCAGGCCTGCCGAGCTCAAGATTGCTTTCGTGTGGTTTGCAATAAAAGCCCACCAAGTGTGTGCTCAACCACGGAGCTCCGTATTTAGAGCATGAATTTTAGATACTTGTATCCAAGGACAATATAACTGGATGTACAAGCGCGTACTAAGTCATGTCGCTTATTCTGATTGTAGCCAACGTTATTATAATGATGTGGATGTATTTTTCTCTACAAAATATCCGTATGGCTCTTGACAATCTAATTTATCACATGGAGTGAATAAAAATGATAAGAGTGACAGTCGGTATTTAAATTCGCTCGAGAGTATTATTCGTTTTTATCATCTCTCTCTATTTTCTGCCCGAGGAAGTCCACTGCTGAACATAGGCCTTCCACATAAGTTTTTATCGTATAAATTAATAAAAAGCTTGTAGCTCAGACGGTAGCATGTATAGTACCAATGCGCAAGAGCAGCGCAGGTTTAAATCCAAAAAAGGGAATACCCACTATAGGTAAAAAATTCAAGGCAGAAATTTTCCAAATACATGAAATACGTCGGACCCAATTGTAGTTATTCTTAAATGATCGTAGCAGTCACTTCCTATAAAATAGAGTAGGTGACTTAAAGATTGCGATGCGTGACGCATCCTGGATCCACCAATTCGAATGGGCTTGATGGACTAAGATCTAAGCCCTTCTTTACTAACAGTGGTATAGCAAATGTACTCCACATAAGCAAATATAGTCCTTACAAGGTAGCGTTTTAAACTTTTAAACTTATATTCTTGCTTTTCATGCTAATTTGGAAAAGAAACATTTTCTGAATTTTCATTTTCAGTTTATTTAATAGAAACCTTTTATCGGGAGATTATTCTGTATTGTTTGGTATTAAAAATTAATATTTTTGAAACATACATATGTAGGTGTAGTATAGCAAAAAAGTTGACAAAAAGGTTTTCTTTTTATTTACTTAAAAAAAAACGACATCTCATAATATATGCCTCATTCGGCGATAGATTTTTAACTGAAAGAAATAGATTTTCCGAGATATTTCGACTATAGAGTTCTAGTTTTCCTAAGAACACGCCTACACAAAGAATATTTATGCTTATCAACTTCCAATGCGGCCTTTTCACGGAGTTAGTAGAGAATATCTTGGATATTCTTGAATGGAAATCTTCAGACATGTCCATTTTATAAGGAAGAAAGGCAAAAATGTTTAACATTCTCGAAAAGCTTCACATTTTGTTGCAAAAAGTATGTGAACACATTTGAATTATGGTAGCGACGTTGGTGAAATATCAGTGGATTCCTTGCAAAAGGTTTTACACTCTTTACGAATATTATGATTTATGTAAGAGCTCTCTGCTGCGCGTAGTGTCGTGTATGAGGACGATTTGACACCATTTAGGCCAAATGTTTTTATAATATACAGTCTCCGTGGCGCTGACGATGAGACGCCGCGTGTGAAACGAGAGGCTGCGGGTTCGATCCCCGCACAGAAAGAAATGTTTATGCTACTTACAAATATTTCTTTCATATCTTGGTTTTTGTGAGACTGAAAAGTCTCTCTACCTGCTACCCACGGCACAAGATTCAATTTTAGTGTGGGGTCAGGACTATGTAAGTGACTTTTTGGTGTTATTATTTATTTATTAATATAACACCGCGGGGCTTTCGCAAATAATTGAACAGCGCTTGTGTATTGTCGTAGTAATAAAATTGAGATAAGGAAAGAAACCAGCCGCCGTAATTAAAGGTGGTGGTTTCGTTTTCGCCTTTAATGTGCCACTTAAGCGGTGGGTTTATAAAGAATTTCGTCGGCGTTCCGCATTTATCTTGAACAGATGTACCGGCGTCGTGCACAGTTTGCACGTTCCTTTGTTTCGAATTTGTTTTCTGTATCGTTAATCCGACACATCCGTTTATTCGCGAGCATATCTCCATGCGCTACATTGCAAACAATTTAATTGTTCGCCGGTTGAAAAAACCGTTTGCAAATTACAGAGCACCATTTCACAAATAATGGAATACAGTTTTCCTTTCAATTATTAAAATCTCCTCATGGCTCCAATTCAGTGTTTCGTTCTGTTTTAATAGTTATAAACTGTTATAGCAATGTTTGTTTAATCAGACATGGCTCGAGCGGGGTGGTTGCACTTTTACCTCGCGAAAGCAATTAACTAACATAATAAACGTAGTTTCGGTTTGTTTTGTATAAGATATAGAAATTCTCATTTCATATGCATTTCTAAAATAACACATAAGCTAATGAAAATAAGATGCAAACATCTGTCCATTCCTCAAGAGAAAATGAAGGAATTAGCGATATTTTAAAAGCGGATTCAGCTGTCAAATATGCTGTAACAGAATGATGGGTTCTATTTATTTTTCCGAGCAAAGGGCAAATGCAAATGTAAAAATTCTTTCAGCCGTTCGGAGGAGCACGCCGGTACCTACGGACTCAATCAAAAATGTTTACCGGCGGAGTGAGCTAGTTCAATATTTTAGCCCCTACCTCGGGCTCGCATTAGCTATTCACGTGACTACGACCGCCTACTGGATCGAGTCGCGCGGGCCGCGGGAACGACACACTTGTGTCACTTGCCACACATTCAATGTGCACTTTGCATTGCACGAGCGAGCTTCATAATACTCCGCATTATTTTTATACATTTCCGTTTTAAAACGTCTTGATTTTTCAAGCAAAGCAATTTAAGTTTTTGTATCAGCCTACGTACGTCCCACTGCAGGGCACGGACCTTCTCTACAATCGAGAATGATGGAGAGAAGTTAGGTTATATGATAACCATTTCATATGATGATATAATCCACCACCTTGAACCCTGATAAAGTTTATTGCAATACAATTTTTGTATGAAATTCCCAAGTCTGTGGAATGTGACGGAAGGTATAATACTTGAAAAGACTGTTGTCGTCTTGGCGGATGAAAGTAAAGAGCTATTGGCGGTCCATTGGTAGCGGCAGGGCAGCGGGCCACCAGTCGAACAGTTCGGTTCGCCTGTAAATCCTTTGTTTTCGAAGCAAAAAGAGCAAGTATTTGAAGAGAGCCCTATTTTGCAGCTTTCAGTCAGGTGGCTGTCGATTCACAAAACGAATACAACATTACAAGCCCGTTTTTACACTCGAAACCGATTTATCTACTCACCTCGTGGCGAATGAACACCATGACTTTTTGTTTCACAAGAATATAAAACCACAGTTTTAATGGTTGCGGCAAAAAATAATTATTTAGAAGTCCTAAACGAGCTCACCTTTTAATGATTGGTTACATCCTAGTTCAAGGCAGTCATTATTTTTATTATAAGAGGCTGCGCGTTTCTATTTTGTTCTATGTCGGATGACATAATTCACATGTCATTGAAAGTCTTGCGTTGAATTTTCAAAAATGCAATATTATTCAAGTCTTCCCCAAACGAAACCGAAATAAGCTTTTTTTTAATTTAAAAGATATAAAATTGTTATGCACAAATATAACATATGATTTTTGCAAATCTCAGTCCTCTTGCGATGAAAATCATATTTCTGGTCCCCTTTTAAAAATGACATAAGGAGTTGAGCTTAAGCTCGGTTAGATCCTAGTTGTTTCTCTCAATCCATATCTTAGAGCCTTTGGAAGCCTCTATACTTGCTGCCGTTACACCCATGTATCCAGACATTGACACATCGCAACATCATGTCATCAATATGCAAACCTTTGAAGTACTTCCTCAATTTACTGATGTTACTTACGTTTATTGATATATACCACCGCAATATCTATTTCTCCCGCCAAATAGGAGTGTTAATGCACTTTGTGTTCCGGTTTGAAGGACATGGGACCCAGAGTTTTTGACATTTTGAGACTTAACATCTTATGTCTCAGGATATCAAGCGCAGTGGAATATTAAGCATTACTGTTTAATTCATGGCGTATTTAGATTTTGCTACTGTCCATGAGCGGCCTTATCGCTTATCATCAGGCAAATGGTATGCTCGTTTTATTGAAAGCAAAAAAAGAAACGTAAGTTGCAAAAGCATGTCTATCCACAAAAACACATTCCACAATCAGGCAAAAAGCCGGAATCCACTACAAAACATTTCCCAATACCACTACGTGATTAGCAACGCAATATGCAGCAACAAATTAAAACAACGCAACAAAATTGCTCGTTCAAAGGCCAATAAACAAAATAAAACCGGCTTTTGTTTAACAATTAGCGCGGCAAAGCACTAAGTTAACGTTTCCCCATTAATGAAGATATTTTCACTTCAATTAATCCAAACAACTTACTGCTTGCTAATTGTCAGCGGCAATTAAGTGCAAAATCAGATGCGCCCGATGAACTCGCTGTGAAATGCAAATTCACCGGCCGATGTAACGAGACGAACATTAACCTGCGCCAAATAAAAACACGCCGCTTCACTAATTCACTGCACTGAGCGTTCCATAGTGTTGCGCTATCCACTTCTGGTTTGTTTTAATTCATTCCATTATTTTCTTCTAATTGACCGTCTCTTTTTTGTATTTAATCGTTTAAATATCATTTTTTTATTGCTCTGAACGACAAGTCCGACATGTCGTTCTCCTGATGATAAGCGATACGACTGCTCATGAACAGTAGCAAAACCAAACAACCACGAATTACAAAGCAATGCTTGGTATCCCACTGCGCTCGCCATTCTGATACAGATGTTAAGTCTCAATATGTCCAATAGTTACTATGGCTACAATATCCTTCAATTAAAGATATTATAATTTGTGGAATTTCATTGTTCAACTTCTTACCTTTAGTAATAAAGCATTAACATCTCTCTGTATTCTGAGAGGTTCGAGGGTGTGCTAACCCAATTATATTTTCAATACGGAAAATTATTATTGGTCTAGAGGTTACGATTCAACTTATTATTGTACCATTATAAAAGTTCGCATACAAGAAAAAATTTGGCTAACCAAAGTTGGTGTACAATACTTTTTTTACTTCATAAATTCTTCCCTTGTTTATAACATAAATCCCTATATCAAGAGAATTCTTCATATCAAATTTCGTCTACCAACGTCGCTACAATGTTATACCGTCACAAGTTAGTAATACACGTAGTGCTACAAAAATATTGTCACAACTTGGAATATACTTACAAAAATGTATGTAATTTGTGTATCAAATCTCCACAATAATGCCTGCGGCAAAATGTCTTTAATTTCTTATTCATTCAAGTAATTAAAAACAAAATTATTTTATATAAAATATGCATTTCTTTAAAAGTAATTCCGATATGGCGATCTGACTAGACCAGCGCGCGTCGGAAACATTTTAAACGGCCGATTGCAGAACCAATTACATTCATATTCATCCCCATTGGTGATAATTAAAAACACATTTGGTCTCTACCCGGCGTAATTTTTACATTATTTATTTTGATAAAACGATGACATCGTTTGTAATTAAAACACCATTCACAAATTCATATCTCCACTATTTTTTGCGAAACTTGGTTCATTGTGAAATTTAAAAATATTTTTACAGAATTTTTAAACAAAATGCGAGCATAAAACGAATGTAAAAAATATTTAGCATTCAGAAAACTAGTGTAAATGAACAAAACATAAAAATATAGTGAGTATTATGTTATTGCAGTTTCTTGTGGCCTTCTTGATTATTTCACCGCGATACAAAACGTGTGAAATTAAACTCGCGTTGTAAGTCGGCGAGCTCTGAGCACTAGCACTAAGTAGTAAGCGGCAAGCTTGGAAGTGCACATTGTGAGCGCCGCATCGACACGAATAACAACAGTTTCTCCGGTCCACTCCGCGTCTACACTCGCTCCCAAGATATTTGTGAGGCGGCCGCGAGCCACACCGGCGTCTTATTATGCTATACTGTAATACACTCAACACTCCTTGGATTCACACTTGTTAAAGTTTATCTTTTTAAAATTCTCTTCCATTGTGCTGGAGTATTTCAAGGCAACGTGAGCAAACGTACACGCTGTGGAGTTTGTAGTGAGCAGGCCTATTTAATTTCGTGTAGTAAATTCTTTAGCATCTATTTTTGGCAAAACGCGTCGATTTGAAATCATAACGTGAGATAAGCCAGACGCGGTGCAGAATCAACAGAATCGTTAATAGACTATTATAGTGATGTAGTGAGCGGGCTCGTAGCGCTACACGCGCGCCGCGGCTATCGCCTATCGTAGCCAGTAGCCGGCGGGGCCGCCGTAGCCAATAGTCAACAGTTGGACGAGCGGAGCGGCGCGGCGAGCCGGATTTGGCTCAATCAAAGCGTCGGCTCGTCATGTTTACGTAAAATTGAACAGAATCAATTTTCGTTGACTCACTTAAAATTCGAACACATTCGCCGATATCCGGCGGCGCATGGTACATTTCCTGCTGTCTAGTCGCAGTCGCACGCCTCGGACGCCCGCGCGTATGGATCGCAACGTTTTCTAATATTTCGTGCGAAATTTTATCTGTTCATAATTCCGTTTTCAATTTCTAGCGGCACCAATAGCGTCGAGATTGATGCGTAAAACACCCGTAAACATTGGAGCGGTTGCGGAACGGTTCCTCCCGACTGTAACCGGTTTATGCCAGTGCACAGTGTAAAGAGATAAGGTTCTTTATGTGTGTAATCATTTTGTATTACGACGGACTTCGTCACTCGTGAGTGTTATTAAGGCGCTTCTGTTTCCGCTCCGTTTTACGGCACGCCTTTTAAAACTGTACGCTTTTTCTTACATACGAATGAAGCTACAGAAATAAGCTACTGACTGATTTAAATTACATTCGGTTATTATCAGGGTGGTTTAATGTTAGCACGTGGTATGTTGAAACGTGAATTTCTTGTTGTATATTAAAGACAATAGTTGTTAGTAGTGTAGCCGGGTACTATCTGATTCATGGTGCTCTCAACCGCGCGGCTCGTTTTAAAACAGTCATTGACTTTTTCGTTTGGGGGTTTTCATCACAGTTACATGACGCGACGAACATGAATTGGCGCAGTGTGATTACAAATTTAAACCGTCGCAGCTAATATGAATGACAACGGGTCGACCTACTCGACATTCATTTCCCTCGGCGCACCTCTCTTATAATAACTTACAAAGCAACTTCGCCTTAAGGCACGAATAGCTATGTGTGACGGCGTATTGCCCTCTCCCCGACCGTATCTATGTACCTCCCATTTAAGCGTACGGGAATCATATTTTCCTGTATATTTTTAACATGCAAAATAATATATCATAATCTAATCAAATCGGGGTTCACTCGACTTATCACGGTCGTCGGATAAAACCCGCCTAATAAGGCAGTTTCATTGTGTACACTCAGTTCGGAGTTTCAATGGCGTGAAATTACGTCAGGACTACAATTTTGAGCGTTTCAATTACCGCCATTGCAAACATATTTATACATATCCGATGAAGGTGCAGACTTTGGCGCCCTATAATCCAGATTCGACCCTTGAATGCGAACGAGCGGGTGGCCGAGGTTTTAGAGTGGCCCTTCAATCAGCCCTTCTTTGGCGCGGAGGGAGGGGCGCGGGCGGTAGGGCACGAGGACCTTTGAGCTACAGACTCTTTGACACGAGCCACTGGCGCACTCTTCAAGTAATGATTCATTCTGCTGATGAGTGACGCGCCTAATGTGCCGCCGTGTTGCTCCGTGCAGCGCCGTCACGCCGCCGTGTTTGCGCACCGATTAACTATTCTTATGAAATATTAAATTTAATTCACCGTTTTAAATATAAAACCCACCGCGCAGCACCGCAAATGCCGCCATTGTGTCTTTGTGCTTTAAGCTGCAATCAGGATTAGTCTGCACAAAGCACTATCGACGTGCTATATACACAGGGGAAATTATTAAAATACATTTTTTTGCTTCACGAAATTTTGTAAATACAGGGATTGTAGGTGTATGTTTATTGTTCTTAGTTTTCTTCATAAATAAACCGTCACATTTCATTAATGGCTGATCTCCCAAAAAGACGAAATAGCATTAAGTTGGTAATTTTGGTATACATTATGACCCTCCTCCTCTACCAAAGTACTGTAAAAGAAGACGCAGATTGTACCTAAATTGGCTTCGTAAAATCTTAAATATATCAAAGATTCATGTAGTATCCGACGAAATATCACTCTGTCTATGTAACTACCCACATTGTAGGTATATGATACACGCCATATTGAAAGGAAAAATAGCCTACAAATGTCAGTATATTTTATTAAGCCGTACAAAAGAAACAAGATACTGGGTACATTAAAAACAAACAAAGAACTAAAACAATGATCTTTTGTTTTACTCTATTACCATTCTTGGTGGTATTTTTCCATCAGCAAAATGCTTGTATAGTTATGGATTCACTTACACTCGCTCTTGTACAAAAAAAAAAGAATTCAAAAATAATTATTTCAAACAGCAATATTCAAACAGCAGAAAGCCTTCGTGGCGCAGTTGGTACTCGTAAGACGCCGGCTGTGAAACGAGGGGCTCTGGGTTCGATTCCCGCACCGAGATAAATGAACCACAGGAATTTGTTTCGGGTCTGGATGTTTATGAGGCCGAAAATCTCTCGTAGTTTCTGATACCCACGAAACTAGACTCGATCTTAGTGTGGGATCAGGAATATGTATGTCAGTCACATACATATTGGTATATTTATTTATTTAAACATTATCTGGAAAGGGTCATAAACGAGTCCAATTAGTAAGCCAACTTTATTTCACTTAACTACGCCGTGTTTTTCTTCAGCGTTACTTCTGACAAACTTCCCAGTAATAATTGTTTTAATCTACAAAAAGTTCCAATTAAAAGTTTTTTATCTCTCGGGAGGCTTAGGCTCAGTTTGCAGCGGGAGACACCAACGCATTTCATTTCGTTCGGATGTTTTATTTTTTATTTTACGTACACAACGCTCTATTGTTAGCTTTCTAGCTTTAGCTGTATCTGAAACATACCATAATAATGCTATTCATATTAGTACTATAAATTAATAGTCCCACTGCTGGAGACGTGTATCATGCACTGTGGAAATTGATTGACTTTATTCTACTCTTCATACCTTAAAATTCCTTCAGGAACTCATATAAAATTATTAAAGTGACCAATTCAAATAAGTAAGAACCTCTGATATATATCTGTGGTTAGATACATATTATTACTCTTTTATAAACTAATCATCTTTAAGTATATTTTTATATTTAAAACCTTGGAACCTGTATTTCAAGTGTATAATTACATGAAATATAAAACGGTAAGTTTAAAAAACAATATACCAAAACATCACGTAAACATAGAAGCATACACATGACTACGCGTAAAATATCAAATTAATCAAATTCATTTTGAATACAAGAGGGATACGGATAAAAGATAATGATTTTATTAGATGTTGAATTGGTAAATTGGAGCCTTACGTTTCGATATTTCAATATATCCGCGGCATGCAGGCGGACGGGTGCGTCAATACAATATAATGTATTCAGTTGATATGAGGCGAAGGCGGGTCGTTATCATGTCAAAGAAACTATCGTATTACCGGCCTCAAAAGAGCGCGGTTTGTTTGATGTCACTCATACACATATATTTCCAACTCAATAAACTGTAAATATATCTCGTCTCGCTAAAAATACGTTATAAATAAGTACAGATTCGCGGCCACAGCTTTTTATTAAGCTTATTGTGATTACAGGGCAGGAAGCAATGAAATTCAAACGAGACTATAATTTTAACTTCTATAATTCTGTTAGCGTTTACAGAACGTCAAGAAAAGGTAATTTAACAACTATCAATTTGAATTAACTGTATCTTTGTAATACACCCAGTAAATGCAATATCCACTTCAATTATTCATTCATCAATTGCAGCTATAAACAGGAGCACTTAAACCGAACCCCATAAAATCTCGATTCCCCGCTATAAGATATAAAATAAACATGTCGAAAAGGTCGTCGGTTATAAGCAATGGGCGTCGTTATAAATCCCACTTTATTCTGCACACAATGGCTCGTGCATTGCCACTGCATATCAAAGCATAAAATAACATTTCCTTAATACATCTAGAATGACGTTGGAGTTCATGTAAATTGTGATACACGCTCGGAATATTTCGGCCCGCGTAAACGTTCCGGTAATGCGAAAGCCAACTTTTGATGCATTTACACTATGTTACTATGAGCCCGCGGCGTCCCAAACTACATGGTATATCAACACTGGTACCGAAAACCAAGCCGGATGGTAGTGTGTAGTGGCTTTAGACACAATACATTATACACTATTTTATTTTTAAAGACACTATGGCATGCGAAGGTAATTTTTTTTTTTTTTGGCAAAACTGGATTTACCACCCAAAAACGATGATATTCGAAAAAAAACGCGTTTCTTTGTGAAATTGCATTGTGTCTTTAGTCATCAAAACTACCACTCGGCTTCGTTTTTGGTAGCAGTCTTAATATACCCTGTATGTATTCGATTTTATTATATATTTGTTTCTGGTCTGGGTGTTTTTGAGACTGAAAAGTCACTCGTCGTGTGGGGACAGTGGCTTTTGGGATTATTTATTTATTTATCATTGTAATTATTTTGTTTAAATATTGACGTCAAAAGGCATTAACAACCACTTTATGAATAGAAGAACAAATATAACAAAAATTGTATTCAAATTATTCACATTTTGATGGGGTTTTAGGCAGACTTTTGTAAAATATTAGGGCTGTTTTTCTTGTACTTTTATTTCCTGTTTCTTTTTTATTTTGTCGTAAAAATTGACTGCTATGACTGTAGATGATATCACAAATAATACTTCGTCCCGAGTGTTGATATGTCAAAGGCGACAAAATAAAAGCAAATTCATAATTTCGTGTAATGTAATTAAAACATCAGCAACACAAATTCCGTTGTAAATAAAGCTCTTAATTAACATGAGCGGTCAAAGTATTAATTTCACCATTAATTTTGAGTAATTGCGCTTCGCTATAATTTAGGCAGATATTACTTTAAATTGTATTTATGGTTTTATTTTTTCGCAAAGCATATCTACGTCCTTCTAATTGGTACAAACGCGGGTAATATTATGATGTATGGACATGAAAATGAATAGGGTAACGCAATTTATAATTATTATGATACATTGCGTTTATATTTCCTGATACGAGTCCTTCTTAATTACGCGCAATAATGTTGCAGGGGATTATATTTCTTGAATAAATTTAAGGACAAGAACATTTTGTTCATAACTCGTTTACTTATTTGATGTTTATATTGTTTCAGGTATGTACCCGTTTGATTTTCCTGAGCGGTAAGCAGTATTTCCGTTTGAGATTCTATTTGTAAGCGGTGGATTCTCAAAGAATACGAACAAAGTGTACAGCGTTTGATTCCAACACTGGCGTCTATTTTAAATTGAATCGATTGAAGGCAATTCTGGGTAGCAGTTGTCACGCTTCGGTTTGGACGGAAATGGCGCATCCGGTCCACCGGGAAAGCCGGGTTTTCTTACAACTCGAACAAACGTAGGATACCGCCGAAAATACATTATAAAAGGACTTCACATGTTTGATATATTGCCGCCGGATGTTTTGTATTGATTCACAAAGGGTTTACGGGAGTTAAGCGACTTTCAACAAGTAACAGACTTAACAACTTCTAAATAAAAAAGATTACAGTACTTACAAAAAAAAAAAATGCCATAGTCTTTTAGTATTTACTTAATTTATTTTCCGTGCAATTCAGTGTTACAAAATTCACTGTAAAGATTTTATGCAGCGCGAATAAATACGAATAGCATTTCCGAGGAAAGCGAAAGTCGGTACTCATCAAATGGGAAATAAAATATTTTCTTATACTCGGCGGCAAGTTTGTAAGATGCTTACCGAGTCGTTGAGCACTAACACCACTAAAAGGCAATGTGTTAATCCCGATTCCTGCTCGTATATCGGAAACGCGTTCCGGTCGAATATAATATAAATAAGAATCACGTATGTAATAAGGCGGGGAAGGGGCGCATTCCTCACACGTACCCGGGCTTCCCCTGGCTTAGCCCAACTTGGGCCATTACCGACCAGTTTGTGTCTAGCACCCGATTCCGTTTTCAACTCACAATAAATATTATAACAACGGATTTTGCAATTTTTGTCTCCAATTTGTAGCATTGGTATCTTTAAACATTTTCAGTTTATTTTTATATCTCATTGCATTTTGAATCATTTTCCAGAATCGCGAAGCGAATTTGATATACTGATGAAACTTGCACTGATAAAGATAACATAGCCAAACACATTTGTAAATGTTTAGAGTCAAATAAAGCGGGCGCACACAATTGACAGTACAAATTAAACGCTCGCATCATCGCATCGCAGATGGAAATCATCATAAAGGGAAACAGCGGACGCAATATTTAACCAAATGTAAAATCATACGCGCGCCCACGGACGCCCACAGCCGGCTATTCCGGCAGGGGCGAGTTGTACAGGCCACACTCCTGACCCAATTAGATTGTTTAATTAGAACGTGCGCGTTACAACGTGAACACATATTTACCTGTCGTGTTTGGCCAAATAACAAAATTAAATACATTTTGTATGAACTTGCTACATTAGCGTGTTTTAAACGGATAGTCCGCCTTCGATACTTTTGGCCTCTTTTTTAAATGAAGATGGTAGATAATAATTTATTGGTACAATTATTGATGATTGAAGCATGTTTGAGACTCATTAATTTGTAGAAATGTAAAAATGAAAATATTTTTGTCGGTCAAATGATAATCGTCGATAGAAGTTTACCGTTTGATTGTACTTTATCTGACGGTTGGTAAATAAAGTTGCGCGCTGAATAGGAATTTAACGTTCATTGTGGACGTGCTGATCGCGTCGCCCTTGAGATTTCCCTCCTTAATATCCCGCTAAAGAGGACCGGAGTGATTACTTACAAAAACTTTTTGCGACAGACATAAAGCAAATAAATCAAATGAGTCGAAAGCAAATATTATTTAAGACTTATTCTTCTATCCAACGCTTCTGGCGGTTTCAAAAGAAAAGTGGCCATTGTTCCGCAGCTCCTATACTTATATTATGTTGCAAACAACGCCGATCAATCATGTACATTGTCGCAAATTATTTCAAATATCATATTTTTTACATTCCTTATTTCTTTTTCTTTTCAAAGAGATTACTCTAAACCACAAAAACGTAAAAGATATCGTTGAAATAAATAACATTTGGTATTGCGTGCGTACACAGCAATCAGCGTAGTTTCAGTGGACGTGATTCGCGATCACCGTTTATGTAAATAGCGTGCAGTGGAGACTCAATTGGAGGTATAATGCGATGATACCGGCAGTGGGCTGCAGCGGAACTGTGCCTCGCTTCCACGCCCAATATTCCAATTTTAACTCCCAAAAAAATCTAAGTGAAACTAACGTAGTTGAAATCTCTGCGGGAAATCTGAATAACACGATTCATAGTAGATTTTGTGATAATTTGCTACATTTGTTAGTTTTATTTGATTTCTGATTTAATAGTAGAGTTAGGGCATTTTAGTTTTAAAAATATTATAATATGAGGCATATGCTGAGAGAAAAATTATAAAGAATTACAGATAAAATAAAGTACTGATTAACATCCATTAAAATACATTTTATCTAATAAGCAAAGTCAACAATGACGGAGCACTGAAAGTAGCCTGTAAAACTGAACCAAACTGTCAATGGAAGATTCATTATATTGCATTCCTTGTCTTACAAACGAAACATTTCAATACAAAAAGTGTCTCAAATTCTAAACTCCTTACAAACTATTACAAGCATTGCGTTGCAATCCTCTCGATATTCGCTATTATGGACCACGCCTTTGAGTTGCTCTCCTGCCAGCCCTAATCTATAGTACTGTTATGGTATTGTAGTTTACCGTGAGATCGCATCTTATAATCCCGTGCAGCCCTGTGCGGGTCTATTATTAAACCACAACAGATAATTAACCGAATGTGCTGGTAGATATTAATACACTATTGAACCTCTGTATTGGTTTTATAATCTATATCTTTGGTTCGAAGTTCAAATAGCAGGGACTGTCAGAAACAGAAATAGCAAGGAACTTTTAGACGTAGACTATTTCAGATCTATTCGCATTAATAATTGCCTAGATATGTCTATTACTATTATAAATGTGAATGTAAGTTTGTTTGTTACGCTTTCACGTAAAAACTACTAAGCCGATCATTATTAAACTTTGTACACATATTCTTGAAGTTATCAGAAGTAATATAGGATACTTTTTATTTTTAATAAAATATTTTTTGCGAAAGATAAAAAATACATACTAATAAATATAAAACAGTCAATACGCGAATTAATATGATATGATGTCAACTGGACTCAAAAAGTGACTGCAACCGGGCGAAGCCGGACCGTACCGCTATTAGTAAGATAAATGCATTATACATTGAAGTATGTCTATGTTTACGGTTAAAACCAACGAAGCAAATTTTAAATACTCAGAGTTTTAATTAGATAAAAAAAATTAGGGGAACAATCCTATGGGAATAATAAAGGTATAAAAATATTTTTAACAAACAATCTGCACGAAGAAGTATTTCGTAGAAATCATTAATTGGATGAGTTATAAGGAAAATGCTCTACTCTTTTGCTTTGCTAAAGAAATAAATTTTATTCCATAATATATAATATGTATTACTATTATTTTGAATAGTAAAATTAATGTAACCAACATTTAAATTTACGACATTAGTAAAATAAAACAAGTACATTTATAGACTTGGAGTAAATTAAGCAAGTTGCAAAACGCTGCATGTTTGTTGAAAGCAACGATGCGTAACAATCGCTGTAAAAACTTATTCCTTCCGGAACGTGGAAATATGTTTTAGTAATATTTTCAGTTCTACTTTCAACTCTGAACATTTTATTATTTATACAACACTGAGTACAAATGTGCTACGCCGTAGAAATGCTACGGAATGCGTAGATCTACTACGTTAAATACTAACTCGTTCGTAGTCAATATTTTCTCAATTTACTCGGATTTAATACTGATAAAAGCAACATAAATATGTTGTACTCACATATGTGACAACATTCAATAACGAGTTTAAAAAGTTGGGGGTGAAATAGCTCTAAATGCAATAATGTTTCATAGTTCTAACGCGTGGGCAAAGTTTTAGTGCAATAATTTGGAGTTTATTTGCGATCTGGCCATTAACGAGTTAATTATTCAGTGGCCGGGCAAACTTCAGAACGGGCAAGCGAATGTGTTCCGCTGATATTGCGGTCTTCCTCTCATTTTCATTTATTTTTGGGAACACGTTACTCCATTTACTGAATTAATGAATTTTCTAAATAAGCTCGCGTTTCTGTGGCATAATTTAGCAAAGCAAATTCTATTGTTTTGTACGAGATACGATTACAAAAAATTATTTTATGGAACACCAAAATTCTTTATAGTACATTGCAAAAGTATTTGTTTAAAATATTATATTAATATCGGTCCAAAATTAGTACAAAATAATTATATTCATAGAAAACGATGGCAGACAAATATTTTAAAATGTAGCTTCGGTATTCCCGTAAAGTCCATCACTGCTGTAAGTCCACGGAAATAGCCCATTATCAAACCTTAGAGTGGTAATAAGGACATTATCGTGCTAATTAATTAAAGAAAGGAACGTCCTATTAACCTCACTCAAAACTTTTGCTATGACCCTTAGAAACCACCTAATAAAATTACATAATGGACAATTTAACTGCTAAGTATCGAATTAACGGCTAAAATGATATATATTCATGACAACTATTTCTTTTTAAGAATTATCTTAGTAATAAACATTCTTTCTTATGTCTCATTCCTGTTTCTACATATGAAACAATTGCATGTTGCTGAAGCCTAAAAGACTGATTCTTGCTCGTATTGCATACGTTTTGAAAATATTCTCTAAGTTAGTTATATCGAATACAATTAGCTAGCTTTATAAATTAAAAATCTTACTCCTAATAAAGATGTCAGAGAATCAGTCAGTTATAAAATGATAAGCCTGGTTATTGCAACGTGGTTGTAAATGTAATATTGCGCGGGTCCCATGCAAGTGTAGGATACAGTTGAGCATACTGTATATTATTTATATAGCTATTTGATATAGCACAGCAACCACTGACGCAAGTATAAGAGTGTTGCTAGTGAATGTTGTTAGAAGTTAAACAAATGCAAAGCGCAGCGGCATCTAGAGGCATGTATTCAAAGACGCCGCCGCATAAAATTACAAGCGTGGTGGGCGTCGGCGCCACCTCGCGACGCAGCGCCGGAGCTTCACACTGCTCTGCCGACTGCGAGATAATAATTTATTCACATGTAAACTCGTCCTCTCTCACAACTTAGATTGGACTTAAACGAGTATGTTGTGAGCGCCTCGTATTATGCTTAATGAAGTTAAACATGTCCCAAACAGGGAACTTCGCCACTACACTCCGCACCAAATTACACTGTCGTTCTAAAATTATTGTGGGCTTCTCCCGCTAACAAACTTAAAATTAATAATTTAAGGCTTTTAGTTGTTAGAACGTTAATTAGTGTTTTGCTCTGTGGGGAAAACTACTGCTTCATGAAATATATACGCAAAGTGTGGAGGAAGCGATTAAAATTACTTTACAGTTTACCTGATTAAACTTCCATTCACGTGATCGTGATAAATCAAATGTTTAAATTCTAGACTGAGTTGATTCGATTATATTGCTAGTAGGTTTAGTAAAGGGTTATCCGTGTCCAAAAGGTTGATTTTGATTTAATCCGCTCCATGGCAGGATGCTAGTTGATCGCACTGAATGGTAATTACGCGAAGGGACACAAAGCGTTCGCTACTACACATTAACCTAAAAGGTCTGCGTAATGCGGAAACACAACGCAGGACAGCTTAGTGGTACACTTCACATGACCTTAGTGCTCTGATTGAAAACGACGGGCTTTTAATGGACTCTCAATTGCGTAGCTAAGGGACTATTAGTAATGGATAACATCCAACTGCCCCTGTGAGATCCTATCTACTCATCTAATTATGATAAAGTAGTTAAGTTTAGATAATATATAAAATGTAACCCACATTTTAATAAATATTATAACCAATACTATTATTAAACTTAAACTATTAAAACCAATTCCTTCTGACAAGATTTAGTCTCAGAAAAAAATAAATTTCTATGTTACAACTGTTGTGTGTGTGTGTGTGTGTGTGTGTATGTGTGTGTTAAAACATCATATTAGTTATCCCTTCACAAAAACTATACGCGTGCCAAATATGGTAACATTAAGTCAGTTGCAAACTATAAAAAAGAACTCTGTCGGTATGTGTGTTAGTATACAATGCAGCCTTAAGACTTAATTTAAAAGAATCACTTATGTCACAGCCTGACCCTAATGCTACATGCCTTATTACTTAGTATTATCAAGGGACCATATAATATAATCAATTTGGCGAAGTGTTCCGCAGCGCGTGGCTTTTTGTGTTATCAGAACAAATTGGTTGTTTCAGTGGCTACTTTAATAGCAATAGTTTGTAACCGCATCGGGCTAACAGCATTTGAAGTTAGACGAGCAGCTAAAAGGCCATTACTAGACGGGTCGTATGAATTATTTGTAGTGGTGGCTGGGCACGCGACGCGCTTCGGGTAATCGAGTAAATTATTGTGCTAGCGATACACTTTGTTCCACATACGTAGTATGTGCCACACTAGTACGCTTCTGTCGTATATCATCATGCAATTAAAAATATAACGTGCACCTTTCACGGTAGGTAATGTTTACGTCATTTGCATTAAATATTACGATTGCAGTAGTAGATTATGTATAAATTAAACTAATAATAGATCTTTATTTTTGATGTGTTTATTTTATTAAAATCGATTTTGATTATTAACAACTTTTTGATGTTATCATTCAAATTGTCGTGATGAAACGGCACAGCTATTTGATTCACAACAATAAAAAGCATAAAGTATTTATGTTGGTAGCCGTGCAGTGAAACACAGTTGTCAATAAACATGAAATAGAATCCGGCAGGTCGAGCACGACAAACCGAAGAGCGAACGTAATTGAGCACTGTAAAATAACAGTAAAAGAAGTCGTGAAATGAAGCCGTTAGTACACAGATACGTTTGTTAAACACGTAGGTACACAGTGAAAAACGGAATTAGAGTGCAATAAATAGACTTGTTTCAAGTCATTCGGAGAGCGGTGATACAATAAACGTCGCAGCAGTAATTAAAGATTTAAAGCGAAAGGCGCCGGCGCGGCTGGACCCGACAGCTAGCGTGCGCGGTATGCGATGCTTTGTGTTCTATTTAAACAACACGCCCGTACTGAGGCAACTCGAACCTTTTTATGCATTCTAAAAACAATTTAAAAGGCCACAAACAACAGGAAAAAATATCTGATCATAACAACATTAGTTCTATTAGGAAGTCCGCTGGGGAACTTGGGCCTCGCCCCGATTTTGCAAATACTAGTGAGGCGTAATGATGATCAGAAGGCTTAATTTCAGCATTAATTAATTTCCACATCATATTGGTTAAAATGTGCCAAACAGTTTATAAAAACATGATTATTTATTTGCTTATGACACCACTATTGTGTAAAAAATTAAAAATTACTGTAAGAAAATATGAGAATTCATGGTAGTATAAGTTTAGTAACCATTACGGCCACAAATACACCGGCTGGCCGTGACGCCGTTCCATATATCAAACTTAACATAAATATCTACAACAATGCCACGTAGAGCCTAGTTTAGTTGCTAGAATTACGTTGAATAGTCCACAGTGGATGATTAAACATTTCTATTATCTGCCACCAGCGTTAACTATGCTTTAAACCCGCACAAAGGGTTTTTATTTGAGTACACAATACACGAATGTCGTGCCATCACTTAGTACGTAGAATGCCACTATATTTCAAAAGATATTGAAAAAATATATTGTGTTGACTTTTAGATACAAAGACCTAAATGTAAACATAAGTGTCTAAATTCAAGAGGGGTTCAACTTGTAATGTATTATGTTGATAAAAAATATGAACCAATTAATAATATACTTCGCACAATATGAATTGTCGGAGCTAAAAGCGTACTTATCTATGAAAATGTGTACTGTATTTAGTCACTGAAATAAATAATATATTGAAAGGTTCGATAAAATCCAATAGTTTACTGCTACCAGCGTCCCCGGAGTTCACAATTTGTTATAGTCTTAACACACGCAAAATCTTTGTTGTGAGTCGGCTGTCGTGTCGCGCTGACAAGCCCCAAGGACTGAGCCAACTATGGGAATAAGTGGGACACTCGACGGCATCCTACTTTTTTTATTTTCAACGTGCTTGAAAAACAATGATATGCCGAGAATAGAGCTTGGCTACCAACGCACATTCACTTGAAAACATATCTCCTCTTGCTTCGCACAGTCTTAGCGTAGAGAACAATTTTAATTACCACATTTTTCCAACATGAATGAACAATAGCGCTGCATGATTGCATAAATGTAAATATATGAAATTCTTCAACTCATCATATTGTCAAAAACATGAAAACATGAACTTTCACTTTATAGAAGTAACAAAAACACAAAATAAAAAGTTTAAGCATCACAAAGAGGCAGTAGATGAGGCCACGACCGAAACCCTAATCCCGCGTCAGCGAGCGCGTACGTGTTACGTAAAACTTTCCCTAAAATTAACAACATCAGTATAAAATCTACTTCCTTTACAAACCACTGAAGTGAGAAGTTTTTTAAACGTGTCAAAGGAATCTAAAAGCATTTAATAAAAGGTAGATCAAGCAAGGTGTATTTTGGGTGTATAAGACCGTTTATATTTATATATCGAACCTAAGCCTTACCCATTACGTGTGTAGCCAACGAAGTGTGAGTAACAAAACGCGCGCATCCCCGACCCAGAACGACCTAACAACACTTTCATTTGTGTTTCACAACTCTCGGCTATTTGCTTAATAAACGTTCGTTAAATTAACATACCGACCTACAGAGACTTTCCTTGGTGTTAAATGTTGGGCAAATTTTTGCGCAGCTTATATTTTAACACTGAGAAGTCACTCGCATTAATAATTTTACCCGCATTACACGTATGGAAGCGGCATATTGATGCTTAAAAGCTTTGTTCAATTAAAATAACAATGTACTCGTTTGTGACGATAAATATTTATGGACGTGAAATCACTGATATTCTCGTATTTATCGAGGAGAATATTCTCTATAAAAACCGATGAGTTTATTCGATTACGTTTAAAAGCGTCGCTCGCAGCGCAGTATAATTTAAAACAAGTTTCTCTCAGCGCCTCAGTAACTTTATTTCCGATCGCAAAAAGAGATGCAAAGCGCAAAATACTGGAGCGTAGGATTTCGGTGTCGTGGCAAGCGCACATACAAAGAAATAAGATGAGTTGGAAACTGCCGGTAGTCGCGGGAGACGTAACGCATCCGGGACACAAGTACCGGCGAACGGAAGCCGGCTCACCGCGACAATCACGACAACACGCCATCTTGCCGCGCGCTTAAAACCTTTGACATTTCCACTCTAATGGATGTTGCGCGTACCCTTCAAAACGCCTATTATCGACTATTACATACTATGCAAAGAAAATATACATATAAATTTTTATATCAACATAACGTGACAGACAGTCCTGTGTCCAGCCAGTTTAAACCCCACGTGAGTACGTAAGTTTCCACAAAACACGGTTTGACGGAATATTGGATACTGAAATGCGTAACACACAACGATCTAAGCCAATTAGTTGGTCATTTTTGCAGTGGCACGGTCGCGTTCACGGTGTAGCCTAAGCTGGAATAAGCCTGTTATGCCGCTTCGAATCTAATTAAAGGGCACCGTTTCCGTCCAAAATGCTGACAGTTGCCATTTGATGATTTTTTTCCTTTACATAGTCGCTTCAATAGCCCGGTTAATTGGTTTGTTTTCGAACGTTGTTTTAGCCCGTGTTTATGTAACTCCCGTTACCGCAAATAAACTAGAAGTCAAAGGGGATCCAAAGAAAAGCAAAAATAATTCGATCAAGCAATGCAACGACGGCGGCCGCTTAAAATGAATACAATTGTTTTGTTTTCCCTTGGTAAATTTATTCCTTGTTTAGAATAATGGAACGCCCGTATTTGCTCACGGAAATCCATCCTCTAACAATTTAAGACGGAAATGTGTAATGTGTTGCAATTTTTCGTCTATAATAACAACATGTAAATGATGTACGAGATCTCATTTTGTTACAAAATGTACGTAAATATAGTGAAGCACATCACGTGACTGTAACGAAACATACAAATAGCTTCGGTAGCCAATTAATTTAATAAATTTGACTTATTTGGAACGTAAATTTAAATTCCACCTTGGAAAACAATACGTAGCAGTCGTGCTTTACTTTGAACCGTAGATGTAGTATGAGAGAGTACGCTTCAGTCAACACACTACGCTAAGTAAAAGAGTTTCGTGAGCTGTAATTTAGTAGAAAGCATTGAAATATTCGTGTATAATCTGAATAACATGCCGATATGAACAACGGGGGAATACGAAGGAACGTTAGGGTATATTTTATCCAATATTAAACGTTTAGGGTAGGTAGCTACTGCCACTGGAATATTTTACGTATTACGCGAGGGCTTTTACAATATTCAATAAGATTATACCTACATGAAAAGAGTGTGTCTTTATCAAAATATGTTGCTGAAGTTACGTAATCTCATCAGATAATGTAATAATACTAATGCGTTTAATTCTCTATACCGATTTTTATTTAAAGCAAATACTTTGTGGTGCTCAAATTTGGATAGAGGATAATCCAGACTTAAAATATCTTTGCACAAAAATTATTCCGTTACTGAGAAACTTATTTTAAGCGCCTATTATTAAAATATTTTGTACGCTCATCCGCAGTTTTTCATTTACGCTTTTTTTAATGTAGATCCATATTGATATGTGTAAATACTAATATTTGGTATGGTAGCCGTAAATTTATTTAATATCCATAAGTATTTCTATGTAGATTTGGAGCCTTATTTTTGGCAAATGTTGGAAATCATTGAATGTTCAACAATATGACTAAGTTATTTGTTGGTAGCGGAGACAAATGATGCCTGTCGCTACCTGTCTGTATCTCCTCGTATATGTATGTCCAATGTTCCGAAGATAAGCGGAAACCTCATTTTTTGGCAGAACCTTCGTAATGTAATTTTTTGCCTCTCAATTTTCTTTGCCCAAAAGTTAGAGCTTTATTGAAATATTGGATATCAAGTACGGTAGAGTTGTTTTTATTATTCAAAAGTGATACAAAAATTTTCGACCGTCCTTCCAACTACGTATGAAAGACACATTGAGTTTATTTTGATTTTTACCCTCAACAAAATTGGTTTAGCATGAAAGAAAAAGATACGGTTATATTGACAGTGTCACGGAAAATTCGATCACGGTCGAGTCGAGTAGATTATAAAATATTTTATACATGTTATGTAAAATGAACGTACGAGTATATTAGTTCTATAAAAACGCATCAAGATAAAAACTTTTAAAATTAAAAACTATTTATATTCTGCTGTAAACTATAAAGCAAACTTTACAAGATATCTTGGTTTATAAATGTTTTGTACACGTAGCATGAAGAGGAATATTATTTCAAATAACTGTGTATACTTGACAGCGAATATACCAAGTTATAAAGAAGCCGTCTAAATCATATTCACAGTTCAATCAACTTAGTTCTGTAGTTTAAAATATTCTCTCCAATTTCATAGAAACAAAACAGAAGCTCTGTAATTTAAATACATTGTTGTAGCTTTTTGAGGTATAGTTATTTAATCGATATCGACGATATAATTAGACATCGACTACCCCGATGGTGTAGTTATAATACGGTACAGTTACGAAGCTGAGGTTTCGGATTCGAATCTTGTGTCGGATAAAGCGATATTGTATCGAATTTGATAATGATATGAATATTGAAGCGAGATCGGATTGGATTTCTATTCATTATCAGTCCGGAGTCAGAAATTGGTGCCCGATGTGGCGATAAGCTCTCACCCTATAACATCATAGGACGGAATATACAAGTCGAAATCCGGGTGTCCTGGCACCTCTGCCTACCTCTTTCGGGATAAAAGGTGTGAGTTTATGTATGTACATATGTAAATTGATATCAAAGTATAATTGACATTTCATCCTGCAAATGAAACCGCTCACCACAGTTGGATGGAGCATAAAAAATATTTAAACCCCCGTCGGTCTAACATTCCGATAATATATTGCACTCGGGAGAAATTTTCTTTTAAATATAACGGCGATTGCTTCCCATGTGGCTTGATTTGTAACAAGAATAAGTTGGTATGAGGCGGGCAGGCGAAACTTGCGGCTTCTGGCCGACCGCGCGAAACTCGATGCCCTCCGCGCGGTGTCGATGTCTTTTCCCATCTCTAGGTAAACTCGTTTTAGGAATTTGCTTTTAATTCATTTGTAGAATAAATCGTATTACATTTTATTACTTGGGTTCATAACTTGTTTTCATGGAGCTTAGTTTTCCGTATATTATATTCGGCAATATCAACGTCGTCAGGCAGCAAGTTTTATTAAATCATCTTTAAAATTTGTCTTCTTTCATCGTCGCAAGCTTTTACAATTGAGATTGTTACTTGAAACTGGGTGTATTTTATTTATTGTTACTTTTTAATTTTACTACGCTTTTGTCGTATAAACTACCTATATAATGTACTAATTCCGTGTCTTTCTCTAATCATTATTGTTTTTATCTGTTATCTAAAAAACGTTACATTAATACTTTATCATTAATATTACAAACCCATTCCAGTAAGACACTCAATTTCCATACGGTCTCAAAATTGCAATCTCCCTCAGAATACAAGTTATACAGCAAAAGGTAGTAAAAAAATGCGATTTAGATACATTAAGCCAGTGATTCTCAACCTTTTTTTGTTGCGGCACATATTTAACGATTTCAAAATTTGGCGGCACACAAAGAGCGCCTGAGACATATTCCTATTGCTATGCACGCCGCTTCATCACAATTTGGCACTAAGAAAAAACGCGTTGCAAAGCAAATAATAAAATAATTAACTTTTTTGTGGATTTAAATACATTTTTTTAATGATATAAGTTAATAATATTAACATTATTATATATATGCAAAATTTGGCGGCACACTTTTGAAATTTGGCGGCACACAAAAGTGCCGCGGCACAGTGGTTGAGAATCACTGCATTAAGCGCAGAGATCGCAACACCGTATCAATATTCAACGAAACGTCCGTACCCTCGCGAAATTAGAAATACAAAAGAAAATAAAACTGCAAGTATGTAGCAGACAAGACAAATTTCACGGCGCGCCTCAGAGTAAACCACTCAACTAGTGAAAAATTTTCTTGCTTTTATTTCTGGACGGGCTGACACCCGATCGCTTACGGCGCGCAGTGTCACATCGCCGCCCGACTTGATTTATGCGGCCAATATGGCGGCTGCTGTCAGTCGCCGGCCGATATCGAACCGCTTCCTATCATCCTCCATGACCAGATTTGACGTAAGGAAAAATTGCACAACCGACGCAACCAACATCCGCCCCCACGCTTATCATACGGGATATTATGTTTATACTTACGAAAAAATGCTTTTTTATAAATCCACTTGTGCTTAGGTATAGGGATATATGTAAACATTATATCAGTTAATATATATTTATTACTTTCTCGTTATAATACAAGCATTCATATTAAAGAACCGTTTGGATATCGAGCTTCCAAATTAAAGTCTATCGAATACGGTCAACTTAACGAACCTTTGATAATTCAATGGATTTTAATAGCTTTCAATCCTCATTGTCTTTCTGGCTATCATTTATTCACACTTCTATTATCATCGGAAATAGTACTGTAGATCGTATAAACTTCAAATTATCTGTTTAATGTCAGCTTATTCTTTACAAAAAATATTCTTTACCGAATCAGTAGTATATTAACAGACTTTTTCTTTGCAATTACATCGAGAAATAATCAATAAGCATATTCCGGGAATTGATTCAAAAGTAAAAAAATATTAAACAAAAATCTTATCTGATCCTTTGTCGAAATAAATTCATGGAGTTAACAAAAGAAACTTAATAAAAATACACCTGAACGAAGCGTCTTTTTCATAAGGAAGACAATATCAAGTTGAGGTGGGTAGACACACCTCGAGTTCTCTTCCATTGCCGTTAAGTAGGTCGAATAATGTGAAGGCGTAGCCAGGAGAGTACTCGGCGCCCTCCGGTTGTGTCGAGAGCACTCCACCAAACTCCATACTGAAATCGCTTGATTTGACATGATTTTTAAACACTGATAAAAACTCGGATGCAATACGTTAATCCTTACTTTGCGGCACGATTTTGATAGACGCCACAGTGCCTTTGAAATAAATATATACGTTTTTATTTGTGTATTTAGTATACTTTTACTAAACATCTTACGCCATTTATGTATGTACATTATGCGGATATTTTAATGGTTTCAACTCAGATGGATTTAAACACGGCATAAAGTAATAAGTCGTACCGATACAATACTGCAGTATCGTTTAGACCAGCATAAATGTTATGAATATGTCTGCAATATGATAAAGCAGTTTGCCATCACAAAATTATTATAATGCCACGAAATTTTCCGTATACCAATAGATTTATGATTGTCGTGACCATTTGCTTGCATTTTAAGTTTAACAGATAGTCATGGTGGTTGATGCAATCGCGTGCTTCACTTATTTGGCATTTTTATGTTTTGAAGCGCAACAATACATTTCAGACAATTCACATTTCTACTTATTCTAAAATATGAATGCTCAGAAACCTATCTTTACCATATTTATTATCTGTTATTTAAAAGAAATAAGATTTTTGTATTAGAACTGAAACTGAATGATAATTTACATAAAAGCAATCCTTTTACAGGTGAAAGTTTGCTTCTAACAATAAGATTTTACCTATAATATTTTCAAAGATATGATAATTATTATCCAAATGAATAATTCATCCAACGGAACTATCTGAAGCATTATGCGCGATGTACAAGCCGCGAATTTAAATTTTTAGCTAGATACCTTTGTCGGTACGTTTAAGAAAATATCTATTGATTTGTTCACTAAACCATGAATACCGAATACTGACAGCCAAATATCAAAGTGAATGATGTAACCGCAATGCGTATCTCACTAAGCTGCGTAATTGATTTGGGATAACACGAACCGCTTATGTGGTTGCTTTGGGTACGGAATACAAGAAAACTTCTTGAAATATTTTTTATTTTATTTTACATAATTTATATATTGATGAGACATTTTACATTTTGGTTGTTGTGTATATTGTATCTTAACGGTTCAAAGGACATTGTAGCCAGAGTAACTCCTGGACATATTGAGGTTTAACATCTTACATCTTATAATAGCGAGCGCAGTGGAATATAGTGGCCAAGCATTGCTATGTAATTTCTAGTGTTGATTGGTTTTGCTACTGCCCATGAGCGGTCGTATCGCTTACCATGAAGCGAATGGCAGGCTAGTCTCCCCATTCATGAAAATAAATAATATGTTTATCTATAATGATTTTTAATTAATTAATTAAACTAATAAATAATATAGAAGTATTGTTATGTAATTTTTGTACCGGAACTGCTAGTGATAAAGATTTTTTTTCAGATATTTATAAAGGAATAATATAAGATTGGTATAATTCAGCGGCGTACATTAAGCACGTAAGGAGGGTGAGAGAGGCTGTCAGGGTGTCAGGGTGTGAGGGTGTCAGGCGGTTCGACGTGTGCATCGCTCACGCGCTCCGACGGACCGACTCAAATGAGAAATTGAAACGCCTATCTAATCACAAAAACCGCGCTGTCGCTACATTGCTCCAAATGTGTGTATCACTACACGTGCCTTCGTGAATGTGTGTCGCTCTACCGCAAATCAATCAAGGCCTCACCTTAATGGCATTTCAAAAGAATATGCATCGAAATCTCGCACCCTCTTAAATTTAATTGACGACCCCCTCGGCCCCCACCCGGCACGTACAGGGCGTCATGCGGTAAGAATGTTAAAATAATTTTCGCCATTTTCGATGTTCCTCTCAATTTCACAGACAGGACTCGGCCGAGATAAGTATTTAGAGAGCTTGATAAATTGGGCCCGAAATCGATTTATTGCAAAGTCGAGTTTGAACGAAAATGAAAAATTCCGAAAATCTGGCGGAATCTCATAATAGCCTTTTCATCAATCAATACGGCGAATTTTGAAATAGACAGGGAGCAGGGGCTATTATTTCCGAATCATAGCGTATTTTTTAGCGATAAATATTTCTCGTCGAAGACATCGCGAAAAGTTCGCTAAAATACGTCGGAGGCTTTCGTCTTTTTCATTGTTCAGCAAATAAGCCTAGTGGGTGGACAAAGGCGGCGTGTCGTGACAACGAGCACGTAAGGGCCCGCTTCCGCCGCGCCAGCACACTCAGGCGCGGGCTCGAGCCACCTCGAGCCTTGAGCTCGAGACTCGAGCCAACTCGAGTGCCTGTCGAGCCGAGCGCTGACGAAGCGAGCCGCTCTCCGCGCGCCGCTCGCGAATACCTCACGGCTCACATTATTACGCGATGCACCAGCCACAAATACACAAATACGATGCTGAGGATTATGCAGTCCTATTGCCGAACTGCTTTACACAATGAATAAAACAAATATCCCCACAGTGCAATTATAATATGCTAATATAATTCGTGACGATTGTATGAATGCGGATAATTCCATCGCGTTTCCATTGCGTGTGGGTGGGATAAAGATAATGTCATCACCAGATGTAAGTTTTAAGCTTACACAATCCAAATAAGTGAGCAGCTAACGAATTTAAAATTCCTCGAATTGCAATGGAAATTTTATATTCAATTTGAAGTGAATAAGTCTGGTAGCGCGACAATCTGACCGAACAAAAAGTTCCATTCAACGTTTGTAATTAGACGCCGCAGAGAGTCGGGAGCAGACTCACTAATGTGTCCACGAGAAATTTACACAATCCACCTATTTATTTTAAAGTAAGGGTGCAATTTTGCGAAAATACGAGTATATTTATTTATTTTAATCTTCAAATTGTTTGCATTGTTTCTTTTTTTTACTAAAACGGTTACATCGCGTCAACATTATTTTCACTTCATTTCTCTCTTTAATTACGATTTAACTTTTATACAAAAACATTTTTGATGTTGGTAATTGTAGACGCCATAATAATATGTAGAACACAGTCGTAAGGTGGCGTACCTTCATAATTTGTTCGCGGCCGCTGTGAAAACTTTGTAATAACACCAAATAAAGCTTTCGGGCGGCATCCACAATCTGGGCTCGTTTTAATATTCGTAGTCGGAATATCAGCGTTAGACGATGTTCACAGAAGTCGGTAACGCGCCGGCAACCGGAGAAAATAACTCAATTAAGTTTTACATTCAGGACTTGCATGGACACGGGTAAATGCGGTTATCACAATTATCTCTTGTCCGAGGAACTAACGAGCTACACACACAAGCTAACATTTATAATTTCTTGCACGGAGGATATTTTTCACGCTTAAATCATTATTTACTCCGGCTCCGTTTGTCCTCGAAACCCCACTAATATCTTTACGTGTGAGATTCCCTTTTAAATTATTGCTCAGCTCCGGTTTAACAATGTATAACGCACATAAATCCCTACATTACGAGTTTTGATAGCTAGAACTACGTTTTTAGCAGAATTTAGTTGATTATTCGACGTTATTTTTTTTTAATACGCCGTCATGTAAATATAATTACGTGGTATTAGAAAAACTCAGTTTGGTATACATAATATTAAAAACGTATTCTGTAATTAAACATCATTCATAACTATTTTTAATATTCCGTACAGTAAATTGCTATATGAAACCCACGCGGTTAATTCATTGGTCGGTCGTTTTAAAAGAGTATCATCTAAGGTCGCCAGGGTGGATGGCACCACGCTGGGCGTCGCTGGGTTCCGCACAAAACATGCTCGCCTAATGGACGAGACTGGGCGCCCGTCGGGGGGCTATTACACACATTGCTCTTATCGAACCAAAGCTAAGACTTTCTTAATAACGAAGGATTTAGCCTTCCACTATTACACTCGAGGATACAATTTTAGAAAGTATTTCTCCCACACCCCGCGATAGATGGAGCTTATAACTGTTAACGTAACTCCCGATGCAAGTTTAATCTCACAACTTTGCTGCTCAGCGCTCTCAACTATTACTTTTATATGGGGAATGATTGCCAATAGCAAATATATGAAGACTATATCTGCTTTAGAATACACGCCATACTTTATTGCCATGTTAAAGCAAATTAGTGATACATGTTAGACTTGGGTTATTTGGTTCATGGTTCTAGAGTTTATGCGAATCGTCTTAATGTGGAATGTACTTTGAGACATCAATAAAGGCTATTATAGGTACGAGTTTATAGGTAGTGTCTTCATTCCATGTGGTGAAATCCAGTTGATTTACCGCAACCTGACGACAAAACTTCCGAGATCGACGTGTCGACTTACAACAGCTCGCGAACAGAATAGAGCCTAACGCGGGAAAACACGCCTTATGTACACTAGTTTAAAGTAGGAGTTTGTTTAAAACGCATAGTTATTATTTAATTCTCTGACAACGATGTCTCACAGCCACTTAAAACTTTGAGTGAATAACAAATCTCTGAAAAGTCTATTCTGCGAAGTTACACCGTTAAATTGTTTGTCGGTAGACAGAGGTGGACTTTTAAAAGTTCACGCCGAAAAAATATGTAAAGGGATCCAGCGATCCTACCGACCTAAATTCGTTTCTTTTATTCTATTTCCACCGCCACTTTGCCGGCGTTCACGTCAAACGCTATTTTCTTTTTAAGTCACCTGACTAAATTGCAAAATTAAAGTTTCATTTAATTTGACAATTGACTATTGAATTTGGGAAATATTGGCAATAATTCGTATTCGCGCATCCTTTTACAGAGTCAAAAAAGCAATAAAAATAGTTGGGAGAGTTTTCGTCAAATTCATTCTGAATTAAAATAATATCACGTAGGCAATAGTAGTTGATAGTCGGGGTATCAAAGGAGGGATCTGCAAGCCGGGATATTAGCTGCCCGGGGACGCGGGATTATTAGGTGACGCCAAGCTTCTTCACGTACATATGTTTGTTATTCCATATTTGACGCTTATTTAATGAAAAACTGACATATTGCGGGTTATAAAGTCTGGCAAGAGATCTTGAACTCTATATTATGGATAAACAATCGATTTTAGTAAGTCCATATTTGATTACGTTACAGACTGTGTTTTCTTATGTCAAAATATAATCTAAGTTGTAGAAGTCATCATTCTTTATTAATTTATAATTATTTATTATTTTTTTTATTAACAATAATTTTCGATTTACAATAATGTAACTGATGTGACTGAATATTTTTCTTGATACATACACGAAACATTGTGTTGACTAAACTTATGTCACGCCTTCAACAGGAATATTTATTTCACATCAACACAAGCAACGAATAAGTTATGACGTCACATTTTCTCTCCTCCAATCTTTCTGTAAATATCCAAAAGATTGTGATAAATATTCCCTCTCACTCAACGTGCAGTCGACAAGTAATCGCATCGAGTCAAACCACGAAACAATATAATGTCGAGTTGAATTAACCATAACATCGAGGAAGCGTATCAAACTTTCAAGTTGACAAAAAGCCCGCAGTGATTGATGTTCGCTCCTCGTCCTTCTATATGGAACCGGGGTATTCTAAGTACTGCAGATATTTTATATTACTTAAACATATAAATATATGCAGAACATTAGTAAGCAATCCATTTGAAAGCATTGTGATATAACTTTATAAATACGTAAACGTTCATAGCACTATCCAGAAGGACAAAAAAAGAAACTCTTTCCATATTCATCTGCAATCCAAACATACTTTAATTTGCTTTCAGCACTTTATTTCAATTTATATTGTGTTGTTTTTTTATCATTTTATATTTATTACCAAGTGTTATAGAGTTCTATTAAGATAAACCTAATGATTTATTTAATAAAATTGCAATGTATGCAAATAAATGAAAGAAAGAATTTATTTTATTTCAAAAGCATTACTAAGTAAACATTTACGTTAATATTTTTAAGTACGGTTCTAACTATTCAAACAAACATAATCATCAGTAATCAGTACTAAGTGAAATTTATTTACACAAAAAAAATCGTGAAAAACAAAACAGACCACAACCAAATAACACTTATCAATGGTAATTGCGGGGCGCTCGACTCTGACGATGAACAGATCCTTGATAAAAATCATCGCGCAGCCGAAGCCCTACGGGAGACAACAGTGTATTTATTTAATTAGTAGCACAACAGTTGACAAATCCATTAACCGCGGTGGCGACGCTATCTTTTGTCGTCCGCCTCTGAAACCAATCAATTACGAGGAAGTCGCCAGCGGGAGTTCATTACTGCGTTACTTTACGTCGACTTTACTGTATTGCATTCGTCACTCACCGACCCATCCCTATTTATTTATTTCGATTCGAAGGAATTGAATTTGAGCTAGGCCTTGTTTGTTTTCGTATAGGATCTTTTTTGATTTCTGTACAATAGGTGTTGTTAAATAGATTAGATTTTTTTGGATGTATGGTCTACAAGCTTTTGGGTCTTCTGTTTTTTTTTTTCATTTAATTGTATGGCCATACAGCTTTGATAGGTTCGCATATACGTGCTATGTAAACAAAATCAAAATTGATTAAGATCAATAATGTATGTGCCAACATAAATTACAGACTATCTGTTCATGAAAGAAAAAAATATGCATAGAAATATGCAAATATTTTAAAATGATTAATAATGCACATAAATGTCGATGCCAATATCGCAGACATTAGTACTGCGGTAAAATCGTGTCACAGTTCATAAAATAAAGTTACATTGAAAAGGCGCCAAAAGATCCCTTATCTCGGTTACAGCCGCTTTGAATAACGATCCGAAGTGTAACCCCATCGCGACGGTTCTTTGATGTCCTTTAATTATAAAAGTTTTTCTCGTAAAGGCGAAACCTTTCACAAGTCGGCCAGAAACAGTGCACACAAGCGGTTGCCGAGCCAACCGCTTTTTATTAATAATAGCACATTTGTTGCTCTAACAGACCCCCTCTTTAACTTTCCAAACCCTAACAAGATATTAAATCCAACAACATCTGCAACCAAAATAGGAGGTTACAATAATTCTCCAAATATCTTTTATTATTCAGTCCATGTCGACCAAAATTGCACCATGAAATCATTCCAATATAAGTTCACGTGTGTGCATGGTTATTTTCCCTATAAATTACTTTACTCACGCTGTGTAAAAAACAACGAATGGAAAATTTATGTTGTTGATTTTACATTCGCATTGTCTTTGGCATCACGTCGCCCGAACTGCGTAAACTTCATTTGTCAGAGACTTACGTTTTACCATAAATTCTCCAACGACACTTTCTAGACAAGTTGGCACAAGTATGCCAAACATTTCTGCGAAACTCACCGCTACTCCACTCACTTTATATTGGCCAACGTAATTATCCTCCTCTATTCGGCCATTTTATAATTATCTCCCCAAGATACTTCTCGTCATCATTCCGACAAAAAAAATCTGTGGACATAAATTATTTATTATATATTATTCAAAACACGTAAAATTACCCCGTAAAGTATTCCTGGTACAAATGTTTAGATCAAAAGTATTATTAAAACGTTATTACATCGTAATCTATATCGAAATATTATGGGATGATACCCGTTCCTTTTCAAATGTTGAATAATTTATTATGTGTTGTTCAACAACGTGAGCACTTGAAGTATGTAATCGCAATGACGTCCTCTTATAATAAATTCATCGTGGTATTCAAATAAAGGACAAAAGAAAATAGGGTTGGTGGGCAGCTAAGTAGGGCGCAGTGGGCCGGGCGTAGGTATCGATCAGCCGCTAAAACAAGCTCGACGCCACCGTCTGTCTAGGCATTGCCTAGCACACCCTATATAAAGCCTATACCACCTGCGACTGTCTGTATTCCTGGTACAATGACCCAGTAAAACGATTCCGGGACATGTTGATTGAAACTTGAAATAGCGCACTGTTTTATGAAATTGGAATGGAAAAGGCGGAGTTACGAGCCGAGCGCTCTCACGCGGTGTTGGTCCACTGGTCACAGGCCTGTCTGCATTGTAGTGACGTTAATAACACTCAGCTGCAGGCCGTGCACAATCCGATTAAATATCTCCGATGCACAAGGCTGCGCCATAAAGAAAATCACTTTGTGCTAAAAGCAATGTAACTATTAATAGCTCGATAAAAGTTGGATTACAATACGCAATAAAGTTACGATACGGCTTCGTATAAACGCAGGGATTGATTCTGAAATAGAAAATAGAAATTGATGCTCTCATTAGTTTCCACTCGCAGAAGCACGATCGATTTGTTGCTGTGGTTTGATTCGGTACAGCTTAATTTCCCAACTTTCAATGGTAAATAGAATAAACCGAGAATTGTCTCGTGTTACTAATCGACGACGCGGGATTTGTTTTATTTCCGAACCTCCCTCATTATAGTCCATCGTGATGAATCACCCTAGATAAATGTTCTGACATCAAGTAAATCAAACGTTCCAGCGAGACGCATCCATTCCGAATCGTTTGCTTTACATATTTATTTTGCATTTTATTTCAGTCTAAACTGTTCCGATGAACGAACGTTAATCGTTCATTTGTCAGAGAAGTTGCGACTCACGATATTTAATGTAACATCGATGTACTGGGAGCACCGTCGTAACCATTTAAAAAAACAATACCAACACAAAAATTAAAAGATTAATTCGTTGACATGGCGGTGGCGGTTGACATTTGCCAGCATGTTTTTAATTGTAATGGAGCGCTGGAGCGGAGAAGCGGAGAAGCGGAGGAGCCGAGGAGCGGGTAACAGTTCGTTTAACGTCCTCCTAATGAATCGTCAGCGACGTTTAGCATCGAAATCACAAACGTTTTCTTGCCGTTTTACCGCTGTCATGAATGTCCCTATGCACTTAGGTCGTCCATTAAGGCCAATGCAACGTTCGCTGACGGAACGCGATCGTAAAATCTTTATAACATCCTTCCAGCACTTGTAAAGCGTTTTGAGAGTCCTCGCCGTTTTATGCGACCTTACATTACCCCGCACTATCTGAACTTTTTTCTATGTCTCTGTGAGAGCGCGGTGTCATTGCTAAATGTACAAGTTTGTACATAAAGACGTCTGCACCGCTCCGTCGCGATCTTGCAATAATGACTCCATTCAAACAGAAATCTCTTTAAACGTTGCAACTTCTAATATTGTCGAGTGGCATGTGAATTTTTATCCTGAAAATTCATTGAACTCCATGCGACGCGATGCTTTTCAGTAATATCACGACTTGCTCATTATTTGTTAAGCTAAATGAAGCTTCTTTATTGTACGACAAACTCATGCTGAACAAAATATAATATCGGGCGGTCTTCCAACAATCCATAAGTTAGCACTTGACGTATTAGTGAATACGGTTTCTAGTTTGAATGCAGTTTAATACAATGCAGGCGATAAAAGAGTTGAATTTGCGGCTAAACGGGTGGTTATTAGGAGAGGTCGTGATTCCGTGGTAGCCGCCGAGATAAGTTTAATCAGAGTGCCGTTAAGTTTTACAGCCGCGCCGGTTGCATACGGTTTATGGCGGGTTGGGGCGACATTGTCAACAGATCTTGCGACGCTCTTTACGGCTGCTGAAACGTTGCTTTAACGGTTTTATAGTTTTCGTCGTTTCGTCGCGCTGGCGGTCACAGCGCCCTTAATAGCCGAAGCTAAGTGCCCGCTCGAGGCTTCAAAAATGTTGACTTTTTTTCTTTCATATGCGCCGCGATATCCATCTTTACGATATAAGAATGTTTCTTTTTATATTCTTCGCAGATTTAATATGGTTACATTTAGGAAAAATTTTACTCGTATGTGGAATAATTTCGTATTCGAGTTTACGTCCCATAACGTTGAAATACTCGAGTACATACGGCGCCACAACATATAGCTTTGAAATACACGAGCCAACAGTCAATTAGTTAAAGCTTTGACCACTTACTAGACGCCTTCATTTGTGGGGATTCCTTCCTGTAATGTTAGTTACCCTATCGGTATTAATTTCACGCGAGCGGCAGCACTGTAAGTCTTCTATAATTAAACTTCAGTGCAATGACGAAAAGCGCAATCACGGGTGCAGGCGTGAATGCAGCCGACGTCTCTACAACGTCACGTCAACTGCAACCCTCACGATATTAATTTGTAGACTAATTAATTAATAACATGTAAACATTTCGCCATTAATCAGAACGGTCACGTTGCCGGGTGCCGCCGCCCGCCGCCGCCGCCTGCGACTCGCACACTACCCACTACCGAGTACCGAGTACCGTACAACTGATTGGAGCTTTAGTGACGCAAATTAGTTTTATTTACCCGGCCGTACAGTTCATTTACTGGCTGCTTCATACGGCATGCGAATGGCTTCACGAGACGACTTATTCAACATATAAGCACACACTTTTCCTCGAGTCGATAGTGTTTGCGACTTGAGCGTGCCACTCAATTATTGACATGGAATATTCCGTCTTCGACGTCTACATGTAGAATTCAATCAAAATGAAATAAAATTTAAAGAAATGTTATCCTTGCATAGTTGATATAGATTAAAACGATATCATTTTATGATTGTAAGATAAATATTCCCTTTTTCTATATTTCCAAAACTATGCTGCTACGTCAGTATACAGTAAATTATATGTACTTTTAGTTGCATTATGATATACACTTGCAGTTTTGTGAAAGCAATTTCTGGAATGCCTGCAGCCTGTCGTCTGCATTCCATCAGTGGTTCTATAATCTGACTAGCTTGGTATCGTAAAGCAACGATTGTAAATACAAACTTTTGTATTTATTAATCTGTAAAAGTATTTATAAGGACAATACAAGTTTTATGAAAACATTTTTATGGCATTCTATAGATTATTTAATTTATGACAAGATGCTTCTTAAATTTGACACACTACATCAAAGAAACAGAATATCATAAATAAAACTCACACTAACTATGATTACAATTCCCAGATATTTCGAATCAATACCAATTGGCAGATAATTTGCTATAATCCTTATGAAAGGAACGAGGACTGATAAATAGGAAACAAATAAATGAAACCATAGCATTATGACGTCACGTAGGGGGTAGTTATGACGTTTCATACCGCGCAACAAGTAAAGGCGCCAGCCAGCCGCCGCCATGGGACTGCGAAAGGAATTTCAATCTGGCGGTGATGAGCTGAGCAAAGGCGCAAATTACATACAACCACCCGCCTTTATTTACCCCTACCAACGTTCCTATTGCGACCAGCGCTTGATGACCCCGCGCTTGACACTAACGAGGGACATGTATCTGTCATATTAATGTACTTATTTGTTTGTGCCGTTTGTACGTACTCATTACACTCGATGCTTAGTTCGGTGCGCATGTTTGAGATGTTCGATTGCGTCAAAACAAAAGCAAACACGAGTAGAATACACAGCGGCTAAATAGGAAATGAGCCCGCGAGCTACATCGGTACAATTAGCTTTCAAATGATTTCGCGCGAAGATTCTCCAAGACAAATAATAACGCATATTCATATCCTTTGCAGTGGAACACGTGCTGCTTCCGCCGTATAGTTCAACCGCTATATGTACACACTTCCGACATAAGGACTTGTCTGTTATGATTTATATCATGTATTACGAAACGGCGTCTATTTATATCAAATGTACAGATGTTTATTTTTAAACGTAGCTCAACTTCGTTTTCAAGCACACGTTTTCAAACGTTTATAAATATAGAATAACTGACGGCATAATAAATAGAGCAGACGAATTGATGATCTGCTTTCCTAAGGTTTCAACTAAGAATGGTGGGGCTTGACGGCTCGTGCAAGCAGGAGCATTGTTCCCGGATCTCATGAAGTTTATTGAATGAATATTCCATCGCACATAGAATATAAAATATCGAGAACACTTGATAAAAGAGTCGATATTATTAAGTTGGTGCGTAAATAGTGAGCAGGGTGGCGCATGGCGTCGGTTCGCGCAACAAGTAGGGCGACGCGTCGGCGCCGCACCCCCATACCACGCGATTAGCGAATGCACACTCAATGATCTCTATCGGCATGCGACTCTTCACCTTAACTACAAGGAAAAAGGTTTAAACTCTAATAACAACAAACTAGATAGAAGAATAACAATCTTCATTCTTGTAGCACGTTACTTATACAAATAGGCAACAATTGATACAAGCTTGGTTTGATTGCTTTTTTATCTTATCTGATTTGTGTTAGAATAACAATAATTAACATAAATGATGTACCTACCAAATAAAATCTATGATACAACCAAATAGAATGCTACGACGTAGCATCTTAATCTCTACGACTCGTTACTAATAGTATGTGCACAATAAGATTGTATTATAATTGTATGTTTGATCATTATTAGTTTTGTCTTGTGAAATTGCAAAAGATTTTTTTCTTTATGGAATCAATTAGCCCCATATAAGTTTCTGCGTTTTATTTTGCTGTATAAAATGTTACAATCATGCACATACATGTCTTTGTTTATGCAAGTAAAAATATATAAATGTTAAATAATGCAGTAAAAACAATTGCTCATTATTTCACTGAAGCCAGGTTGACAAGTACTTCCGTCGGAGCGCGCAGCTTACGCCACGCTTGAATAAACTAATCCAGTAGAATTTAAAATCCCACGTAAATCCACTTCATTCCTGCAAGAATTAAATTATACTTCCCAAAGCCGATACACAAGTATAAGACGGCAGGCGAGCCAAAAATTACCTACTTAATGAAACATCCGCCTACATCGTATTGTATCTCTAATACAATTGAATTTATTTTCTTTTTATAAAATATTCGTTATTTTGATTGCTAAACATACAGATTTGTACAAATAGAAATACATATTGAACAATTTGAAATAAGAATACTTACCGTCCGTCTGCATTCAAATCAAATTAAAAGTGCATAATTTCATATCTCAACATTAATAACTTAATTTGACCAATTTATCAAAAATCCAACATCAAAATAGACAGCAATACGAGGAAATTATTATGTGGTCCACAAAAATTTCAAGTACCTGCTACAGAATTGAACATTCGAATGTATGAAGACAACGACATAACATATAAAAACCGGCACGCACTGCGCCCCGCGTCCAACTAGCAGACTACGAGGGCGCGCCTTAATAGCTCGTCCACTTCCGCTTTATTAAATTTCTTCGCAAATACACTTTTATTGTCAGCGGCCAACGGTCTCGCAAAGGCCGTCTTCACTCCGCTCCCGTCTGTATCGTATGCAAATACTGAAACAAATGGGGATCTGCTTTACTACGTTTTATGATTTTTATGGACGCTCGGACCGAGTCGCATAAAATACAATGCAAAGTGTGCTCTCGAGCAAAAAAATATTCACGTAATCAAAATGCAATGGGGCTGCACTCGGAATGGCTTTACGTTGTATTGTTGCTCCACTGCGGGTATAATGATGTGTCTTTAATGCACTCACTTTATATTAGTGGCAATCGTTTTTGAACATGAATATTTGTGAATAACAATGATTAATTATGCCAATTGCAATGCCGAGTCAATACCGTACAGCAATAAGAGTACACACACAATAAATTAGTAATCCTTTAATGCGTTTACTTCAAGCTATGACATACAAAATTCATCTACAATAATTGTGAGTATACGAAAGTATAGCTAAATAAACATTTTATTTTAATACTTAATACTTTCACTAAGTAGCGGCATGTACATTTAGTTATACAGACTTCTTGGCGCGTCAACTTATGGCTCCCTAATGAAGTTGTCGCGAAAATGTGTCTGTGTGTGTGCGTATTGTGGCGACGCGGAGCTTGTCGCTGTGTGTGTGTATAAAAGTCAGCACACTGCCTGCTGCCAGACAGAGTAGGTGTGCAGATTTTAAGCTAAAGGCCTTACCAATCCATAATCACTTTTCAGGCAATTTCCTTCGATAGCGCAAGCGTAAACTCGTTACAGGGTTGTGCCGTCAACATTACAAAACCTCGCACATAATTTCGTATCCTCTAAAACAGTTTTGCTGCTAAAAAATCTAAGGACTACAGTTATGAGATCAGAAAATGTTGAAACGCTTTATACAACGTGTAGTAGATACAATCAGAAAGGTAGATTGAAATAAGTATGAAACATTCATGGAAATGGTCCACCGAATCTTGTTGGCATTGAAATAAAAAATAATAAGCAAGGCAATAATCGTTGCGAGGACAACCCTGAACGTTGCTAGCACTCAGCCAAGCCAGAGGTTCGTCTCGAACAAATTGCCGTGATGCCCCCGCCATATTAAGTTAACATCCTTTCCTCCCCCACATTTACTTCACTCCAACTTACTAAATTCACTATTTCATTGTCATAATTTAGTTTGTTCTGCTACGAAGATGATTAGAACTGCTTAAAGTTAATTACTATTCCAATTTTAAATTAGTTTTTCGTTCATAAAAATATCTAGACTGTACGAAATACTTGGGAATGTTTTACCGATGTTAATGTACAAATAGGCCTTGTATTTTTCATTTGCGGAGGTAAGGGCCTGGGGAGTAAATACCAATGTACCAGCAGGGAAAGTAAGGGTGGCACGGAAAGCGGGGGGAGCGGGGCGAGGGGCGGCGGGTAGAACAATGGCCACCATGACATTTAGCATGGAAGCGATTGTTACGGCCCGTTAGAGTCGTGAGCCACAAGCCGTACAGACGTTCTCTACATTCCTTCTCAAATATTCATCGGCATTGGGAATTTATTTCGCATGCTGTTTACGCATTGCAATGTCTACTGCCGTATGATTCTTTAAGTATACCTTGAACGGGTTCACAATGGATTCCTGAGTAATGACACTCGGATGTGAAAACATAAACCGTTTAAATATTTTAGGCACATTTGCCGTGCAAAAAGCAAACCGGAAAAGTTTATTGGAGGAATAAATTGGGACTAAAAAGCAGGGCACGCTTGCTCGAGTTTCTCTCGAGGGTGGGAAAAAACAAATTGTTGCTAGATGGTAAGTAATGCCGGGGACGTGCCGCAACGGGTAGAATTACTTCATTTTCCTCGGTCCGCGCCGCGTGCAGGTGTGGTCGGGTGATGCCCACCGCACCTCCAGCCACCGCAATCAAATTATTTAATTGTCAAATTAAGTGCATTAATGCTCGGTTTTTTCGTGTGGCCGCACATACAATTTATTTAAACATGATTCCGCACAGCAATGTGATTATCGATACAAGAAATGCAAAGCAGAGAGCAATGGAGCGCGTCGGCAAGGAAATAAATTCAATAACTGGTGTTGGCACACTTCGCTGACACATGAAAACTGAAACTTCTTTGTGTTCAGCAGCTGCCAAACACCTGTGTTGTTTCGATCACGTAACTGACCTTAACTGGGAAAGCCTACCCAGTACACGTTCCCAATATATATTATGTGTGCTTAAACAACGGACTTAGCAGACAAAGCAAACTCTAAACAGACCTTTATGTAAACGGAATTAGTTACAAAATCAGTACAACTAACCTTATTTGCAGAACATGTGTAGGGACAATTAAACTCCTAAGTTATTGCAATTTTGGGGCAAATTAATTAAATCTTGCAGTAGTAACCTATAAACGTAATACCATTTTATGGCACGCTGTATTGAAATATAAGAAATCATTATGCTGTATTGAATTGATTGTAGCAATAAACATGCAAAGGAAAAACTTATTTACATTTTAAATACACCCACTTCATCTTCTTAATAGTATTGAAGACGTGGAGGTAACTCACAAAATAATATCCTCTACATAACTTAATGACCTTTTTATTGATATTTTAATCTCCCATCTAAAAAATAAAGCATTTTATTAATGAAGTAACAGTTTATAACTAATTTTATATACCAAGTATTCCATACCTACATCGTAGCTAAACAAAACTGGATATGAGAACAATATAACATAGTACATGTTGTATCAAGTAAGACAAGCACGCTTCATAATGCAATCGATACCGAGAGCGGTGCATGTAGTATGTACAAGCCGGTACATGAAGCAGTAAATAGCGCTCCAGATTTTATTACCGCAGAATCGAATCACGCTATATAACAGACACTTAGGTAATAACATAGGTAAGAGAGAATTTGACGAGGTCCATTAAAATTTCCTTAATCCACATATCGGAATATGAGTGAAACAGTAAATAAAGCCATTAACGAACTTTTATTACAACTACCCACACGGCCTTCGGTGACGCGCGGGTCGTTACGTGCGCGGGTATTTTTATTTTATGCGGTGACACCCAGGCCCCCAATAGGGAAATTGGATTGATACTACTTTTAAAGGTTTTTTGGACATCAACCGCCGTTTTTATGATTCGACCAATATTGCGTCTTTACGTATTTCATTTTTATGACATTGCCAGTTATTATATGTAAGCTTTTTATAAAAGCACCCCATGTGTTTTGAAATCTGTAAAAGCAACCTCAAAACAGAAGCTATCAAATGTACATTTATATAATCTACGTTTTTACTTTAAAGCATTTCACTCTAAACCGCTGCTGAGATAATTTTACTGCCGTCCGACTCTAGTTTTCAGTCTGGCATGAAATGCTGGAAAATTTATGGACGTTAAACATGATTTAGAAAAACATAAAAATTGTTTAAAATAGCAGTCGTGAATAGTAAAATAACAACGATAGATCACCTTTATCGCATTTAGATTGGCGCTTATAAATTGGGTGTGAAATAAAAGGGAACGGATGAAAGTTCAACATGAGTCTGTACGTAACAGTTGGTAGGAGCGCTAAGTTCCACCGCCCGAGGCCGGCGAACTTCTTTATGTCGCCGGTTTTGTATCACGAACTGGTGTTTTCCACCGGATTTTTCAATACATCAGTTGCGCAACACTCTTTTAACGCTGTGAATACAAAGAAGAAACTTTTGACAAATTGCGTAATAAATATTATTATGTAAATGTTCAGTTATACTGTTTTTTTAAAGAGCCTCTTACATTTTCATAGCGAATTAGGTAATAATGAAACATTGTCTGACAACTACTGAATGTTATGACGGTATAAAGGAATATCATTTAACTACATTTCCAGACACTGTTACAAGTAAATCAAGAGTGAAATATAGAGTTGGCTTTGCGCGAAATATTTATTTGGAACTGCTACAGAATAACCAGTCACAAAACTTTATTACAATTTGACTTCAGCATTTATTTCAAATTCGTAACGCGTACTTTATTTTATTAACTTAATTAATTTCTCCCAGCATTGGCTCTACAAAATTTTAAACATAACGAATTAATAAATATATATTTATATTTTACGAACAATCAATACATTTTACATGCATACCATGAAGCATATAACACTACTGGGTATTAAAAAAGCGCTGAGTAAAACCGTTAAGCATACTCTTATTTAAATCAAGCTCAGTTTGTAAATGTTACTTTAGGAATTAAGACACACTTGCATAAAAAGTTTAATTTCCTAAAATGATTTTAACTAAATAAACTTAGTACAAATAAAATGACTGAAAAATTGAGTCATTTTGTTAAAAGTTGTTTAAAGGCAGCCTTGTTTATTGTAGAACAGCTTAATTTCCCGCGTATTGCCGTTGCATATGGAGGTAACGATCTCCACTTTGGCAGCTGTCACTCCAAAAGTCAATTTTCTCGAAGCTGCCGTGTGTAGTGAAAGTTTTTTCTCATTCGGGGACCAAACGAGCTGGAGGGAAATAAAAGGAACAACTGTCATCAACGTCAACCCGCGTGTCACAGCGCGCACCGTACATATGAACGTAGCTTTATTTGTGATATGGATAGCGGAGTCCATATACAACGCCGCATGCAAAGTTTTTTACGTAATTTCATATATTAATCTGATATTGCATGGTTTTATAACATATATATATAAAATTTATGTAATTTAAAAACTCAATATTTAATATAAAAAATCTTCTTATATAACAGAGTTAGAGCTACCATCGTTTAGAATATTCTGATGAGTATCATTTATCTTTATAAAGTTCTTAATGCAATTTCATCAAAAACACGAGATCATAAATCAGAAAAAAAAACGTTTTAAAAGCACCAGCACATAGTAAATTACAAGTTTCATAAAATCTGAGACACACAATCATACAGCGTCTTAAAAAGTAAAGTGAAATAAAGTTTAAATCCAGAAAAGCTTGTACAAAAGTGAGTAAGAAACGTTGGCTTGATAAATGATGCGACGGTTCAATGAATCTCCATCAACGTTTCGTGGCGCTGCAATTTGAAAAAGGAATTACAGCTATCTACTTATTACACTCTTCATGACCTTTTGAAATTACATAAGTCTGAGCAGTAAAAGCGGACTGCAATTTCATCAACGCGCCAACTGGATTTAGTCATTTCAACATTTACTTTTTTATTCTAACGTACTTTTTGTGACGTCCAGAGCTGTAAAAATGTTTGAAAATCCTCCTTCATTTTGTTCTATATACAACACGAGAAAGTCACTTCTTATAGTTTTGTTCTGTAAATAACAGAAAAATAAAAATATGGTAAAACAGTTAAATATTCAAAGAAGCTCTTTAAAAATAAAATTCTGAAAAAAATAGAAGCACTTATGATAAAAATGGTACACTTCTAACTCCCCCGACAATGCTAAACGGACCCATTTATAAAATACTTTGTAAGTCGGTACGTATTTCCAAGTTGCTCCACAAAATCTTCTTTGTGCATATCTGAACACGACACAAAAAGCGTCAACAGTAAAACTAACGACATTATTGTATTCGAACTTTGAACCCGTCGATGATAAACGGGCGCCGATGCAGGCGGACGTTTGCATGTCTCTTATCTACTCGCGGCTTATGTGAATTTATTCCCAAACTTACATTTTCGACGATACTCGATGGCATATCATCGTAATATTTTACATGGACTTTTAGGGATACGTATTACGTACTACATGCTATCATTTACAAGTGGATAAACTTACATTAAACCACCTAAAAATATTCTAATATATCTCGAATTATGGATATGTAATAGGGACTTAATTTGCGACCTGAGTTTAAAATCCTCTTACAACGAGGAACATTACATGAGGTACATTATCAATACCTCATTGAAAATGTACCTCATGTAATTTGTTTTCACTACGCTCATGTGCATATAAATTATTCATAAACTAACCACTTCAAAGTAAAACATGGAAACCGCGCAACTGGAACGCGTCGCCAATTTTATTGATACAAAACAGCAACAATGGTGTCGATCACAACATCGGCACTACACATGAGCGATTCGCACGCGTGTTTGCCGTCGCTGTTGACCGTCCGAGGCACTGACGCAAATAGACCCCGCCCTTCGCCATCTGTCCCAAACGATATTGCTCACGCACGATATTCACCAGCCACGTTTGTTCAACAACGGTTTTAGTGCTACGCCCACCTATCTATCAACTATTTTGTCTCCACGATCGACTGCACTCTATTACCTAATAGTCATCCAGTAATCAACTTCCGTATTGGAGCTCATGCGCTTCAAGAATCACAAAGTTAGCGCAATACATGTTTCAAAGTTTTGATCAGATCAAACGTCGCGGTGGTATAAAACTTAAATGCTCCTCCGCATAGTTGAAAATCAAATAAAGGCAGCCAGCTGTCGTCGGTGCAGTTGCAAAGTGCTCCAGTACAAGCTCGTCTTCGTCACACAGACGTAATATCATCCAGAGCCGAGCCGCTGCCGCGCTGCCACCGTGCGACACCAACAAATGACGTAGATTTTTTTTGCCGTGTCACTCTGCGCTGCATGGTTTCATACACAGACAAATTTCGGTGTCATTTGTGAGCGATGGACGAAGCATACGTCTAAATTTCGTCAGGTCAATCGTTAAAAAGGTTACAGCATGGGGTCGTGCGAACGCCTATATTCGGTACAATCGTGTTGATCCTCGCAATAAAGCTTGTATTGCAGCGCAAATATTGAGTTCTGAGAGCGCGCGCTGACCCCGGCTCATTTCATCTCCGCTAGCCACGACTATCGTCGTCTTACACAGACTCAATTGTCTTGCGGTTAAACCCGGACCGCTCACTTTAAACGAGTACCTACTGCGCGATTGTGACATATTTAAAGAGACCACCGAGAAGCGGGAGATCAACGCTTATATTTGGTTATTAAAGAGAGTTTACGGCCACATTTTCCTATTTCAAACGCGCTTTGAAACGAAATATCAAAAGGTTTTTCTACTAGAAACAATAGAGGGATATTATACATGAACGCTGGAATAACAGCGCAAACGCGCAACTGGGACTCTAATCCCGAGCGGGCCGGGGAGAGCACGCGCCGCCAGACTTCCTCTGGATAATTTACAATTTGCGTTCATATTTAGAAATTCTCTCAATGCAACTACTCAATGCCCAATGCCACGTCTATCGCCAGCCGTCACCCGACTGTGCATTATTGCCTACTTTATGTTACAAAGAACTGAATCAACCCAAAACTTTGTTAAAGAAAAACACTTAATGGCAAAGTCGTATACGTTAAACTAAGTACGAAATGACGTAACAAGTAATGTGCGGCCGACATGGAACCTTGTGTACGTATTGGATTTTACCGATCCCAAGACAACCCTCGCGTCGGCTCGCGTTACTGTCTCGAGTTGCGATGTGATCTCGGCGACAAATTATTACTTATAGAATTTTAGATTAAAAAATATTTTTATCTTACACAACGCTTTTCGTTCGGTTCTCCGATAATATTAGGCTATGAAGCACAAATGCGGATGGACATAATCTCAAATTCAACGAATAAATCGTCCGATTGAAATGTAAATAAGCACGGACGAGCCGCGTTGTGGAATTAATATTTTGATTGGATTAATCTATTAACACAATATCAGAGTGCACAATAGCTGCGATCGTGCCGTCCACAAACCGCGTGTACCCTACTATGTACACTGAGCACTGCACAGAGTACGTGTACACACTACACACTACACACGCAATAACATCCTAGTGTTAATAACTGAAAGCGTCCCTACCCGTACTGATGTGCCGTTTAAATGATACCAATTATCGTGTCGTGTTAAAATACTATTCGAATAAAAAATGCTCGCACGCCATGTTTAATAAAATTACAAAGTATAGAGTTTTGCCTCCGGAATGTAGATTTGTAAACATAGCTCTTGTAAATTCCGAGAGCTCGAATGTTGGAAGCACACGTTTAAGTTTGATATGAAGTATGAAATAACCACGAGTTTATAAATTATTATAAAATAAATCTTAACAGTCTCGTAAATGAAGCCCAGAATAAACTGTAATACTAATATATTAAGTAGGTGGGTATAAAATCTTGGACTAATCGTGTAGATGTGGAGCGGCCAATACGAGCTGATTTCACATGAAACATGTCGCCAAAGTGAACCCGCGTTATTGCTAAGTAATACCACTATGTTAACGATAGGGGCCGCTTTAAAGTGCGCAATGTGCGTGACATGCGATTTAATGTTAATAGTAGGCTGGGCATCGAGGATATCTGGACATCTACCGGCTGAAGTTAATTTTGTTTTTATAACACCACAAACCCGAATGATCTGTTTACTAGCGGGTCAGTAATAAAAAAGGGCCGTGGTAGCCATTACACGGCGAGTAGTCGCGCCGCCCGGCGTCGCCCCCTATCGGGTTGCAAGTGAAACGGATAGCGGGGGGCGGTGACAGATAACGACCAATATGTACGTTGGGAAATGCGAACTCGATGATATCTTCTCATTTACGACCGTGTTGATACTAAGTCTATCGCTCAATTAAGGAGTTTACGTGCAAAAATATACCATGTATACGCCATCATATTGGGTATGTACACACCAATGATGATGAATTTTTTCATGCGTAATATTCATGATTATTGATACGACCATTGGTTGTTGATAAAGTTAACCTCCCATTCAACTGGCAGCCCTAATATCATTTAATTACGTGGTTAATTTAGGCGAGCTTCACTATCGCACTGTTGAATCTAATTTAACATTCATAATATCTATTCTGACATCCACATTAGGCACAATACACTAACAGATGGTGAATATAAAATCCCGAAGACATTTTTCTACTTCAAAAGCACTTTAATTTTAAAACAGAACGTTGAAGATGGTGAGATGATATCTCTTTATGTTTCATCATATCGACGCTTTCATCATCAATCATATTTGGACATGTTTTTCGAGCAGTAGTTATTGACTATCGCACTGACTGATCGCATTCATTATTTTGATTACTGAAAACATTTTACGACCTTATCATATAATTATTAACTATGTAGGTACATTTAAATCCTTATAAATAAATATATATAAAGTAAAAATAAATATGTAAATAAAAAAATGTGTGATCACTGAAAATATTTGCCTGTAACTGTGTAACTTCCAATCTCAAAATCATAATAAAATACTTTTTGATATATAAAAGTTGTATGAAAGAGAAGTAACATTTGTCCGTGGGAATTTTACGTAGGCAGGACAGCAATCACAGAAAAAATCTGGTTGGCGTCAAAATATGATATGATATTAGGTACTTAATCCACAGGGAGCGAGAGCGAGTCCGTGCATATTAAAGGGTCGCATTTTACCACAATGCCGGTGACACATCCATTATAGTGACATTTTCCCGCCCTTTTTTCTGTCACATTTGACAGGTTTGAAAGCGACTCCTCCTCGCCTATGTTTTTGGCCTCATCCTCATCAACTCCACTGACGTATCTGATATATTGATGAACGTTAAAACGCCGCGATGTTCCACGAAATAAACGGCAGATTTTATTTTATAAATAAAATATTTTCACTTACGTTCAATTTCACACTCTCCAGCAAACTGTGCATTCCCTTTCCGACAACAACAATGGCGGACAACTACGGTATTGAATGTCGTGAGGATATGAACTTTCGTCCTCTTAAGAAATGGTGTGGAGATTCAAAAGAATGGTTTACTATTGTGCGCTTGGAGTTCGCATGAGTGGCGCGCTTTGATGTGAATATACACGTGAAGAATGTGTCTAGCGCTAAAGATTTTAAATGTACTTCATTAACACGTTGAACGCCACGCGGCCCACCGGTGGGCCGCGTTGCTTTTTTCGTGGTATTTTCTTAAGAAAATATCACGAAAAATTGTTTTAATCAAATTAAATATGCAAATTTAGTAATTTTTTATTGTTTTGTGTTGATATTAACTTTAGCGAAAAATGATAGAATTGATGATTTCCACTTGGCCCGAACGGGTTTGCTTGAATCGCCCACCGGTGGGCCGCGTGGCGTTCAACGTGTTAAATGTAAATTAGTCTAAAACAATTACTTTTAACAATCAGTGTAAGTAGACACTAAGCAAGTATAGTTATTAGACCCGGTAATAAAACGCCAATAAACGTGACTATACCGACATACCTACGTACCTATATATAGGTTCGATTTATAAGGCTTGGCGACTTGATTAATTGCTTAATCAACGCCATCTATCGGCACTCGGTTGTCGCTCTCCTTGCAATCAGTCACGGGCAGCGGTAAGGTGCGGACGCCCCGTCTCACATGCTATTGCAGTTATTTATAGTCGCAATCTCGACAATGCTTTGAAAAAAAGAACCTAGCTACCTGTGTAACGACGCTTCCAGATTTATTACTTTTATTAGATCGGGTTTAACGCTAACTTGGTAAATTGTTCATTTTCTACACATATTCTTCACTTTGTCATGTGTCTTAGGAAGTGATCGATATTATATTAACATTTTATTATTGTTTTTTTCAGGTATGATCCAGAATAAATACTGTAACTTAAGGTAACAACTAAGTTTAAGAAAACGAATATCTTCTAGGTACATGAAACATTTCTTAAATATTATACTAAAATACTAATCAACTCACAGTTATGCAAATAGTACGAACAAATTAAAGTTCTCCTTTTAGTATTGGGATACAGCGCATAAAATTTCGGGGAAAATGAATTTCCAAATTGGAATATTGTCGCGTTGCATTTTGCGGGAACCAACGGTGCCAATGAACTGTCCGTAATAAATGTCATTAGAGCGTGTGACGTCACTGGTGGAATATGGCCGCCGACTCTGCGCATCCAATTATGTCTCAAAACTGCCGGACATAAATTTCAATAACACAATTTGTCACAATTTGCGGTATTGCCGAAACAGAGCGCGGGTTGCTTTCTATGTTAAAATTTCGGTTATCCGAGCCATGACAAGAAGGGTTCGGCGTTTATCTCCACATGTGGTTGATAAAAATGACATTTTTTTGTTTAGACTGTTGATAAGTTTTGAGTTTCATATATATTAATAATCATTATCAGGCACGGGATGTCCACTACTGAGCGTAGTTTTTATACAACATACCAATGTACGTTTCGTCGAAAAATATTTTTTTGATAAATCTATAAATAAAATTGTTACATTTTATACAAGGAGATATTCGGAGGATGTATGTATATATTTATTGGGAGCCTACAATGCTTCGAGTGATAAATAAAACATATATATATTTTTTTTTTTATTTCAATGAATGACGAGACGAGCAAGCCGTTCGCCTGATGGTAAGCGATACGACCGCTCATAAACAGTAGCAACATTCCACTGCGCTCGTCATCCTGAGACATAAGATGTTAAGTCTCAATATGTCCAGTAGTTACTCTGGCTACAATGTCCTTCAATCCGAAACACAACAGTGCATTTACGCAGTGTTGTTTCACGGGAGAAATAGACATTGCGGTGGTACCTTATTATTTATATATATTTATATTTACAATACCTTTATAAATATTCAACTTTTTGAATAACCATCCGAAACATATGATTCATCGTAAAACTGAAAATACGGCAGAGTTTTCAGTTGCACTTGTTCCGTCGTCCACAACCAATAGAAGAGGGATTTATACCAAAGGATCATCGAGTATCCACTCACAAACTTGAAGGTTTGAGCACAAAGCCAACATGCGGTCACAACAAACGTTTCAGGAATGTGTTCTAGGCTTGCATGGAAATCAAAACACGCCGCTTCAAATTCACTTACCGACGTCCGGGAAATTTTATTAGCCTGCCGGAACTGACAGAGCAGCGCTAGTTACTCACGTAGTTGACACACTAGCCAATATACAAGCGCTTTATTTTAAAATTCACGTCAAAATAATTAAAAAAACAGTTAAGTTTCAAAACAGACTACGTTTACTGTTAACATATTAAAAAAGCCGAGATACAAAGTTGAAGCAATTGGAATGAATTCAAAATCAAATTGTTATGATCCAACGACAACATTAAGGTTCTGTGTAAATGATCTAAATGACACAAACTGTTAGAGGCACACCCCTGGGGCGCCGCCGCGTACCTCTCGAGCTAAAATCACGAACAAGAATTAATCGCCAATGAAAATTTCCGACGAGCCGTGAAATTACAATTTAAGCGTCGCCTGTTTGTATGACGTATACGTATACAGTTCATTATATCTATGTGACTACACGCCTCTATAAAGGGGAGCGGAGTTAATAAAACGAGAACTCAGGACTCCTTCCTCAACTGTCCTACTATATAGCCAATATGTTCGTAAAAATATTTCTCAATTGACATTGATAATAATTAAAAAAAATTATAAATATATTTTTTTTCAATCTACGTAAAGTAGATTAATAAAATTAATAAATAAATGAACTGCGAAACACAAAATTAAATTAAGGGTACAGTATGATTCTACGTAGATGTTACAAAATTAGTTTGATATTATAAGTACATCTCGTACCAAAATTATAACATTTAACATTTCAATGTAATTTAATTTCCTTTCCGTAACTAAATAATATTGTTATTATACAGCTATTTAATGAAATCGAGCACTGTTATTGTTTGAATAAACAATAAGGGCCATTTTGACATTCCATAAAAGTTATCTGTAGGTTTGTAGGGACGGCAATGTCCGTGTGATCAAACACATTTACAATAGTGTAATGTAGAAACAAAATTGTTTTTCTTTTACTCTTGACACATTTCGGAAAAGAGAATTGAACCTATCGCTCTATCGGTGTCAATTTAGCCAAATCATATGTCTCCGCAATAAAAAGACCGTCTCCCGTCCGATACAAATATTCAATGTTATCAATGTGAATTGGCTTTAGGATAAAATGATCGAATTTCAAAAGTCTTCTTGGTAATCCCGCTCCTTAAAATTAAACTGAATCTTAAAATTAAAAAGTTATGTCAAGTAGAACTGAACCCTTTTATTTTAGTTTGTCAGCGAGAGAAAGGACTGATCAGTAAGTGTAATTAACGCAACGCCGCCTAGTTCATTTCTCAAATCTCAAAGAGATGATGTGAATGAATAATCTCTCATTGAAGACAATCGAGCCTTTTCAACGAAAACAATCACAAAAACGGTGCAATCGATATGAACTGACACTAAATTATTATAGATTGTACTTTATTAGGTTTATTGGAGAATGATGAATCAAAGTTAGGAGATTTTTAACATTTTGTTAGATTGATATGTGTAACATTTGTGGCACTTAAGAAAATATATTTCAGCGGCTAAGTTTTTACTAAATTCGCTTGTACAATGATTATATAAACTACAGTATTTAAACGGTCATTAGCTATCGGCTCTACGATCAATACGAAGCCACAATTGGGCGGTATCAACGGCGAAGCCTTATCTGGCACCTTCATGCGATACTGACTCACGCGTTTATCACCCAACTGTGGTCGTAGACGCAACTATTACGCCAGTAACCTAAGTCAACAATTTGCAGTCCCAAACTTATTAACATTTATATATACCGGGTATATTAAGACTGCTACCGAAAACGAAGTCGGATGATAATTTTATTACAAACACAATGTAACAAAAAATTTCGCAAAGAAACGCGACATTTTTTTTAATTAATGTTTAATTACCGTCAAGTTTGAGTGGTAAATTCATAGTTTTTGTTAAAATAATAATTTAAGGCCTAGCGTACTATAACTTCTTTAAAATAAAACGGTGTACACTATTAATAATAAAAAAAATATATTTACCACCCTAATAAGACAATAGAAAAAAAGTAACAAAAAAAATTGACACAATTTTTTGCACAAAATTTAATTGCATTGTGTCTGAAGTCACTAAAATTACCACCCGGCTTCGGTTTCGGTAGCAGTCTTGATATACCCTGTACTTATTTGGTAAATAAATTAATGCGCATTTTATAATCCAAACTATTGAAGTGTCTGCTTAAATTAATTGATTTTACAACGAAAACCATATGATGTCGATTGAGCACAATAACCGACACAAGCCGTTTAAATATGTAATGACGCGATTGGGCAACTCTTCTTACAGATGTGAATATTTATCTATTTAATAGGCATGTAAAGTTGTGCTTTTAATAGGTATGTAACGCGATATTATGGTATTATTTATCGGCGCCGCCCCGCTCGCTCCGGTCGCTTATAACCGCCCGCCCGGCGGCGCGGTGCGCTGTGCGCGGGCTATGTGACGCGGGGCCGCTCGCCGCTCGCCGCTCACATCACGCTCAGCCTCGGCGCGCCGCAGTCGCCCGAGGGCCCCGCTCTTAACGACACAAATCAAACATTCCATTAATTGTACCTCTCGCGCCGATATCACGCACTTTATTGCTTTACCATTTTATTTTTTATTTTCATTTTTATTTCGCGTCTCCTAATGCAATTGCACTCGAGCAACGCGGACCGTATTATTTTTACGTTGTTATTCTTGTTTTTTATTGGTTTTGTGCGCTTGTGAACATGGAAACCGGCCGTGTAATGGTGAGTTATTAATTTCTCCTTGAAACTTTTTCTTGTCCTATTTATGTTAACTATCGACAAAATAATCAATCTGTCGATATTTAAGGATTCCACCGTGTCTCGTAACATTCTCACAGTTATTTAGAACTCATGCATGGCACACAACAAAAGATGATTACCGATCAATAGAGTTTCTTTAGGCTGGCGCAACTGCGGTCACTCGTGCGCATTGTGAAGCAATCAACTGCTAACATGTTTTATTAGACCATTTAAAGCAGTGTCGCATGATGCCATTAAAAACAATATTATCGATTTCAGTCTCGCAGACATTTATACTGAATACTAGCATAACCAAAAACGAGTTTTTACAGTAGATTTTATTAAGAATCATGATTCCCTAATAAACAAATCTTGTTTTCCTTTAACACAGGGGCTAACCATACAATGTATATACATATATTAAACATGGCATAAATAATTTTGAATAATTACCCTTTAATTAAAAGCAATTTTCATAAAAGTAATCGTTGAATAAAAAACATAATTATAAAATTCCGCAGCAAACATATTTTCAACTCAATCAATCATAAAGTATACGAAGACATTTAATTTCAACAAATTGAAATATGTACCAGCGGACTACCGGCATATAAAATCAAATTCGTTATGCAGCGCAGATCACGCTTTATAAAAAAAAATATAAAATAAAAATGTATATAATATATAATAAAAGTGATTATTGCAGAAAGAATATTGTAATGGCACGCTACCTACGCTCATTATTGATTGAGCTTTAGTTTGAGTTTCCCTTTTGCGAGATAACTGTTGATAAGATACTTTATCTCATCCGGATCCGCCCCCTGCTGTCAATAACAACCTCCACTCACAAAAAATACACTTCTATAATGATCCGCTCTATTAATAATCGCTTAAGCGAAACAAATGTACCTCGTTCTTTATTAAGCATCATAATGTTGAAATATTTAACAGCGTGTGAATATAAATAAAGAATACAAGCTATAGTTAAGAAACTCAAACACGAGTGCATTTTACCTCCCGTTAACGCAAACTTGTCTCAGAAAATAACATATCTGATCCCAGTCACGTAATAGGCTGCGAAACAACGCTTAAAACGTCACAAATAAGAAGTATGTGACTTGATGATTACCGCTTACATTACTATTTGGAATTCCCGTGTTTTACTTGACTGCGATTATAGTAGGAACAATAGTCTCGGGAGCGAAGTACTCGGAGCTATGTTATTGACCATTATTTTCATAGTCCCTCAATACGCGTTCTAGACCAAGTACCGCGTTGCTTTTGTTTTATAAACACACGCCTTTGTATTGCCACATTCGTGCCCACTCGTAAATTTCTCGATTTACCCATATCATAGCAAATCACGAATCGTTACAATCGCCAACAAACACCGATAACATCGGAAGAAAGTTGTTGAATTAAAACCAACAAATTGTTAGTATCCGCAAAGATTATTAATGAGGAAAGGAAATACAAGAAACATGTTGTCATATTAAGTTATACCCGAGGAAGGTAAGAATGTCTTGATCAATTAAGAACAGTCTTGCGAGTGGCTAACTCTCTAATTATCGGTAGTGGTTTCCTCAAAACTACTCTATCTATTAGCAAAGTTACTGCTTGTGGGCTTGCGCGGCAACACCTCGCCGCGGCGCGTCATCTCACATTAGTCATTCTCTTGCAATGGGGAAAACGGAACAAAGAATTATGTTTTGTTTATAAACACGCTGATTTACGCGATGACGATTAATAACACAGCTTACAATTAATCTGCGTAAATTCCAAAACGTGTACGATGCTAACATTGTACGTCGTTACCTACAGATTATTTTTATATATACAAAGTTACAAATCGCTTGTCATAATGATATGTTGCAACATATCGTAACATCGCTAGCCCAAAGATATAGCATGTGCAAATGTAGCAACATTAGACTACAGTTGTATTCATCCTACAAAAATAAATAAGATGTTAATTTTTTCCTCATATACCAATGTAAAATGCGAAATCGGAATTTCATCTACAATTTAAATTTAACAGTAATAGGTTCATTAAGCCACAAGAGAAGAGCTATGTTGAGTGTTCACACGACATTTGACACGAATAAAAACTTTCGCTGTCAATATTACAACAGCATTAAAACAGAACAATTGCCCTTCTTGTGTAGAAAAGTAGAGATTGTGGAAAGAAGGTGCGCGTTGGCAGGTCCATAGTGGCGTAGTGGGGAATACGATCCCGGCACAAATTGATTGAGAGCGACATTTGATATAAAATTGTGTTGTGATTGATGCGACCCGCCTCGTACGCGGCTCCGCTAAGTGCTCTGTCGTGGTGTCGTCTATATCTACCTACGCAGTACACATATAGCCATTAGGCGTACATAGGAAAAGTGTAATATGAATAGATAACTACATTTTGTCACAATATCGCCACGACAGCGTCGGTGAAAAACGCTTGCTTGTATTTGAAAAATGTATCGGAAGCTCGCTTTCACATCAATCTTTTTGTACTTTTGTAACGGACGGGTAAATTTATTTTGAATACGATTTTGGTATCGCACATATATTAAAGAATATGTTTTTTATTACCAAGGAAAGTAGTTGTAGTGCAGGAATTTAAGTCTGTTTTAAAAATGTTTTAAGAGAGTAGTATGATGTATATCGATCGCTCTGTACAGCGGCTGTATGCGTGACAATACGTGGGCAATGCTCCCCTCGCGCTGCAACTGCGTGTGTAATATGACCTATTAGTCTGCGCTTTACTGCTCACTACTCACTACTCTGCTAGACGTTATTCATATTAGCAATAACGTTCTTATAATTTATATGCTTATACCTATAGATATTGAGATCTCTACATTTATTTGCCATATAATTTAATGTTTTAAACAGCAGTGTAAACTCATTATTGTGCTCCGGTTTGGAGGGCATTGTAATCAGAATAACTACAGGATATATTGAGACTTAACATCTTATGTCTCTGTGCTGTTTGGTTTTGTCACTGTTCATGAGCGGTCGTATCGCTTACCATCAGGCGAATGGCACGCTCGACCCGCCATTCATATAAAATTCATGTCCTGCACAAAAAAATGTCATTTGTAGGCAGTTCTCGTTACATTTCAGTGATCATCTGAACTAGCAAAATGGTTACTTGTTCGTTCTATAAACATAATCTAATATCTATGTATAACAGCACGGAGTTATTTTAAGACCAGCCCACGATAAGTGTGAAATGTAGTGCTTTATAACACTATTCAAAGTTTATTTTTAAGATTATTTTCTTACGTTGGGATTGTGTAAATACTCGCCATACGTAATCGATACTATTTCTTAGATTCTAATTCAGTTATTCTCTCAGATTGGAACTAACAAAACAAGTGTATTTTTCTCGGAAGGTTATATTATTTATAGAATAGATTATTAATTTCGTAATTCGATAGATCTCGTGATTATCTTTATCCCCGTCGGAACCCTTATAAAGGTTTGTATGCATTAACTTCATGTCGTTTTTGCTAAATAAAATCTATCAATACTCCCACGAACTGATATTTAGCTTTCTTTTAAAATACATAATATTTTTTTGAAATTAATCCACCTTAACAGCGCTAGACAATACTGAATTTTTATGTTAAAATTTAATCTCAACTCGGAATTATTCCGAAAGATACAAAATAGTTTTTCTGGGTCACTCGTCAGGAGCACAAACAGCGGACAGCGGACAAATTGCACCGCAGCTTTAAGATATTTTAAAACAATTTTTAAAAATATTCAAAGAAAAGGCTAGATCACCGCCCGAATACTGGAATGCCATTCAAATAATAAGTTGCTCTTAACAGCGCACGGCCCACTAAGCCAGTACATTTAACCGGGTTTATCGTAGTTAAGCGCAACTTATATTTAAGTTACGTTCCAGTATTCGGGCGATATTTTTGTATCGGTTCACGATACGTCTCCGATCAGGAATTTGACAAGCGTATTTGGCGCATTATACATTTATGTATGTAGATGCGTCCCGAGCACTATCCATCATGCTCTGGATTCATAACAGTCCACAATGCACACGGACGTCGGTTTATAACAGGTGTGCAGTATATTGTCATCGCAGTAGGCTTAGCAAACACCGGCTATATTAATTCGTTTATGATATATAGTACATGTGGGCTACGATGAATGCAGACGTTTAGTCAAGGTATTTAAACTGCTTTATCTTTACCTTACTTCAACATACATATCTTAAAAGTGCTGCCTAGAAACATGCCAATTACCATAATATGGATAGAGTTTTGTAGGAATGCTCAATATAAGGGAAAATCGTATTTATAATTCAAAATAGTAACTATCTATATTTAACATAACACTATGATATGACTTCTACCATTTTCTATTATGGTTTCTTTGATATTGTAATTTAGTATTGCATTTCATTTTTAATATAGTTAATCACTTTGTAACTTAAGATGTAAAATAAAGAATATAAATAAAATACATCAATCTGTCAATGGCATCAGGGCTATGTGAGGTCCTCGGCAAAATATTAGCGTGTAACGCCTCCGGACGCTAGTGAACGATGACGTGATTGGAAAGCGATATATCGCCATGCAGGGTAATATTGTGTCGTGGACCAACTGATAGCTTCGGCCCTTGACAAAAAATAAGGTCGGCCGTTTACACGAGAGCAAAGGCTTTAAGTGACAGATACTAGATAAATGTTACGACGCATTAGATAAGGGCGGAGCGCATAAAAAGGTCGGAGAAAATCTCGCGTAAAAACTACATTCAGTTTATACAAAGTGAACATGTTTTTATATTGATGGTCCACGTGCAAGTCTATAGATGTAATTATTGGCAGTATCGGCGAAGTAACTTTGTGAATTCTAGGACGGTCCCCATTTCATTATGCAGGCGTGTAGCGGACAGACGACGCTCGGGCAAAACTTAGATTGAAGGCGACGACGCGGCCGCGTGCTTAAACTGTATCCCAGCTCACTTAGATGAAGATTTACAGCAACTTTGCACTGTATCTAGCTGGATGTCACTACGGCTTGCGACGTGTTTGCTTTTCGAACAATATCAGAGCCGGTCGACACTGCATATCAAATGGCGTCGGTATTATTCCTCGTGGAAGTTTTACATTTTAAAACTTGCCGGCTGAATATTATAGTAAACTTTGAACCGGGAAGCCTTATCATATCTGGTGGGACAGACATCCGCACGCGTTGTGGTCGGAAGCGCGCTGGTGGGCGACTTCCGCCAGCGCTTGCGCATGTCCAGCGAATACCGACACCCGACAGCGGACACTTGATACCGCTCCGGCGCCACTCGCCACTCGCCACACGTTATCCAGTTACACGGGCTCGGTGTCCGCTTACACACAACCGATCCACCGCCGGCTTAGGAAATGAACACCAAACACACTTTCAAGTATCGACGACCGACGACGATAAATCACGGAGCCGTCATGAAGCGCGACGCGTTCATACTCACTTGAACAAAATTTACATTCCGTTAATTCTGAGAACATTCAAAACAACCGCGCGCAGCAATAAACACTTAAAAACAAATGTAGAAACCTCACAATTGCTCTAATTGCCGCCTCCGTTACCAAATCACGAGAAAATTCACGCCCTCATCCCTCCACATCACAATTAGGGAATGGAAGAAGCCTGTGAAAAAGCAAATTAAATTAATTGTGATGTAAACGAGGGTAGGCCGAGCACACTGCGTTCTGTAAATAATACAAACGCCACTACCACGCGCACCCCTTTACTCCAACACTTTGTTTATTTTGGAATGCCAAGATTTTTTACCAATTATATTGAAATCGAAAAAACATTTGAAAACTTTTGCTCTGTTTTTATTCATAGACATATTATTCGTTTCTGACACTGGTTTAAATTCATTTTCATTTGCAATTATTGTATTTAAATGTCATAAGTTCATGTTAATAGTAGTGAGTGGTACGATTATGTTTATCGCAAAAACAACACGTAGCACTCATTGGGGCCGGAATAGTCGAAATAAGACGTTCGATCGGTTTACAAGCGAAGCTTTACAGCGGTCTATTTTCATCGCTCCATCGAACGAGCCCCCGACAACGCTCTTATGGATTTATGCAATGATTTGAGCCTAATTCGAATAATACTGTGATACTTTCAGATCGGAAAGCATCATATTTATACCGTTTTTTTAACCGACTTCAAAAAAAGGAGGAGGTTCTCAATTCGACTGTATGTTGCTTTTTTTTTTTTTTTTTTTATGTTTGTTACCTCGTTTTTAAGATTATTACATTACAGATCGTTTTATTTCGTGTCTATACATCCCTCTATTGGAATATATTTTTTAAAATGGAAGAGAAGAGAATGAAGAAGTTTCAATGAAGATCTCGTTCCCGGTCACTCACTCAACCTGGGTGTGATGTGTGCACTAGATGCTCGGCCCATCACAACCTCCTTGAGTGAGCGATGGTGGATGAGACGACCTCAACTATAGAAGAACACATCTCGAAGACTCAACAATGAATACAAGACTTACACCCGTATTCACAAACAATACTATGAGGACGCATAGTGTAGCCAAACGCACAGAATTGTCAATTTTGATTCATAAACAATACTTGAGTGATGAGTGACACTATGCGTTCACTTAAGAAGACCCTCAGGTAAAGAAACTCAACAGCTATTTTACGCAACGCATAGTGTCGATTGTAAAAAGTAAAAGTGACAGCTGTGAATGTAAATTGCAATTTCATGTTATGTATTTTGCACTAAGGATTTGTATTAGGTTTTTTCCATTTTCATTACAATGGATTACAGCAGCAAGGAGAAGTTCGACAATTATATTGATGATACTTATCGTCCTGCGTTCGGTAAGGACACCGAACGCAGGACGATAAATGCAAGAAATATTATTCGAGATTTTCAAAATCCTTTTGATTTTTACAATGACAAACAATTTAGAAGACGCTATCGATTTACTAGGGATATTGTTCTTCATGCCCTTTTGCCATTAGTCTGAAAGAGGCCTTTCAATACCGCCTATTCACCAATTACTTGTGGCCTTAAGATTTTATTCATCTAGGAGTTTTCTGTTGGTAAATGGACTAGATGCGACTACCAACATTTTCACGGTAGTTCCGAGTTCCAATCCCAATGCACACCTCTGACTATTTGGAGTCATGTGTGTATTGATTCTTTGATAGTCAATCACCACGCGCTAAAACGGCGAAGGAAAACATTGTTACGAAATCTGCATACCATAGCGATGTATAAACATTTATATGGTATGTAAGTCCGCCAACCTGCATTAGGTCAGCGTGGAGGACTATATGGCCTAACCACTCTCAATCGATCTCTAGATTGTAGAGGAGGCCGTGCTTTGCAGTGGGACGTATATGGGCCGATACAGATACGGGAGTTTTCAGGTTAGTAATCATCTATTTGGATGCAGGCTGCCTCCAACACGTCACTGTGGAAATCATTGGGAAGGGGGGAGGCCTATGTTAACACCCACAATTTACCGCTTAAAAATGTGGGAAATAAATTTTAATAAATATTTGGAACGTAAATATTTGAAGTTGTCAAAGGCGTCACTCACGAGTAATTCGCGGCACATGCGCGGACACCAATTGTCAAACACCGGAGAGACATTAGCAACAGTAATTGACCAATCACTGATCCGCTTTGGACACTGTGCGTTCCCTTAGTAAAAGGGTAACTCAAGTATTGTTTATGAATAAAAAGGCTGAGCGGAACGATCACTATGAGAAATGTCTTACTTAGCATAGGGTTACTTCAACGCTGAGTAAAGTATTGTTTGTGAATACGGGCCTTAGTCTGCTTTGTTTTATTGCTACGTGTATACTGTGTTTATGCAAATGTAAACTTATTTTTATATTTTTATTTTATATAATTTGAGATAAATTAACGTAATTTTGTATTTTCTGTATGTGTGTTATGTAGTATTATTTTACCACGTAAAATATTGTAATAATGGTACTTTGAAATTGCTAAAATGGCAACTAAGAAAATATAGTAACAATATATTAAAACATTTCTCTAAAAACCAAATTGAAGAAATAGTCTTATCAATGAGCAAAACCAAATAAATACCTTCATAACTCTGTATACTAATAGCGTATTTATAATATTGACTAGACATTGAACGTGCGCAGTCGCACACACGATATGACGAAGGTGTATTATATGTACATCTTGTCGAAGTTTTAATAAAAAGCGGTTGGCCACGGCGGGCAAAAATAGCAACACGAACATACAGAAAACAGGCGCGCATCCATCCCGTGATTTATTCGTTATTGGCTACCGATTCAGCGGCTTGGCGGTTTACGACACACAACGAGCATCATACGCAGAATGCTCCAGCGATTTGTCAAATGTAACAAAATAGATAAAACATTGCCGACGATGCGCGCTGCATCTCGCGAGCGCACACTTTTGTTCCAGCAAATTGTCAAACATCCTTACTGAGTTCGTGTACGGTGCACGTCATGTTTTATTATTCACTCATTCTTTATTTCAAACATTTCATGTTATTCTCGCGATATACCTATATATTAAATCATATACATCTCGAGCGCAGTATGTGAGGCGGTGAGAGCCTAGTCCACAAGATAGATTTTACTGGTGGTAGGTTTCTCATATGTGAGAGGTCGCCTGGGTAGGTACCACATTGTCTATTTCTCCCGCCAAACAGCAGTTTAAATGCATTGCGCCCTGTGGTATGGGGGCGCTTCGAGAATCCCGCCACGGTATCCCCTGCCTGTCGTAGGAGGCGACTAATGGGGAAGTGAAGGTCGCGGGCGCGCAGTGGGGGGCTGTTTTTGCGCCCATTGTACTCACGTACAATGCGACCTCGAGATGTTCGGCAGCAGGAGGAGGAGGAAGCAATTGCCTGTTGCCGGGAAATGAGGAGGCTTCCTAGCCTCCAACATACTTATGGTACGTGCCGCAAATTGAGCGGCATTGTGCAGGGATGGTCCCGGTAGAAGCTGGAGCGCTCTTGCTTCGGGTTCCCGGGGCCGTTCTAATTGCGCTGAAGAGGGCAACGCGGGGTTTTGGTTGGTATGCCTATCGGTGAACCCAACATAATCGCTCCACCCTCCCCCAAGGTGGGGCGTTAGCGGTAATCCGGTTTCCCCGCGTCAACAAAAAAAAAAAAAAAAAAAAAAAAAAAAAAAAAAAAAAGTTTAAATGCATTGCTGTGTTTCGGATTGAAGGACATTGTAGCCCTTGTAACTACTGGAAATATTAAGACTTAACATCTGATGTCTCAGGATGGCGAGTGCAGTGAAATGCCAAGCACTGCTTTGTAATTCAAGGCGTTATTTGGTTTTACTACTGTTCATGAGCGGTCGTATCGCTTACCATCAGGCGAACGGTATGCACGTCTCGCTATTCATAGCCATAAAAAAAAGATCTGGTTGTTGGTCGTTTTTACTAGACTTTCAGTTTTACACAGCACATTCAATTTAACTTTTATTATAATGCAGAATTATGAACTATTACATATATTGAAGTAAAACTATTATTTACGGATTTTAACGCGAATTAATTAATTTTTAATTTTTTTAACTGCCCTACGTTTCGATTACAGGGCGGACCGATTAAATATATTTTATTCTAAGCAATCTTTTAGGTGAGATCTATAACGTCCTGTTGTCAAATGTGATTGTACTTCTTTTAGTCACCGCATCACGTAAAAAGTTTTCTGCGTACCGATGGTTATCTAAAATAGTGGAGTTGTCTAGACACTTCTGCGTAAAAATGACGACATGTTTCCGAGCTCAAAAATACTACTAATTACGTGAATCCAAAATATTAATATAGTTATCGTGAATTTATACATAAGCTAATAAAGTATACAAGCTAATAAAGTATGCGTATGTATGTAAATCAGATAAGAATGCAAAACAAAACTATTTGCAATTCTTAGAGTATATATTATAATATAGAGTGAGCGCTGTCATACATTTTCGTCTTCAACAACGTCGATTTTCTTTCTTGTTCGTTAGTTGATAGCACTTCTATATTAGTGAAAATTGAACGAACTATTTTACAACAGATTGTTATATATTCTTTTGACGACCGAAATTATATTTAGCTACTATTCTTTTAAAATGAGTTTGAGTGGAATTAAATAGCCCTAACCTTTTTATTTTTATTCACCTTTTCCAAGTATTTCGCTTCGCATATTGGGCAACCAATCAAATATCAGCCAACAGGAGGGCACAAAGAAGCACCACTATTTTTATTTACGTTTTTGAAGTACCAGCGCTCCCTCTATATTATAAATACTCTTAGTTGTAATTAAAACACTTATATTGCCATATAAGCGTGGTCACAATGATGGAAGTGTGACATTGTCGAGTCATTATCTCACTTTACACCTGGTCGCATTGATATGCTATTACTGTGCACTTGATTAGCCGTACAATGTTTCAAGCTTACGTGTAGACAATACGATACACCTGTCTTGCATGACTCGATATGCATAATTTGTCTCGCTTGTGCTTAGTCATAGGCGACGGTGAATATCTCTCTAGTCGGATTAATTTTACAATTCTATCTATGTGATGCATTCAAACTATTCTACACAATGCCACTTAGTCCTGACTAATTATACGTATATATCCATCTAATGATATTATTTTCAATTCTTTATATGATGTGATTATTTTTAATTATTTTTGGGTAGACAATTTAACAATTATCTTTAAAGTGAAATTGTCAGCATCATATTAGTTCCTAAAAGTATTTATTTCAGTCTCATGTAAAGCTAACAATAAAGTATTATTCTGTTTTAAGTAGCATTAAACATAACAAATATCGAATTGAATGTAAATTAAATGTAAAACAGTAATCAACAAACGGCATTTTACTTTCCGTTTACAGTCGGACCCGGCCGTACATTTTATTCTACAAAAGAGTTTGCGTGTTTTATAGATCCATAAAATAATGTTCTGGTTATTAAGAACGTAATTGGTACAACGTGTATTAACCCATTTGGCGTAGTTCGACACTACTTTACAATTTGAGGCGTCAGGGTCCTGTGTCTTGTAGCTACGAGTAGCTAACAGCTGCGGCTTATCCACAGGTTCTGGCAACTGTAGAATTCGTAGCGGCTGCCAAGTGACTGGCCTACGGTAAGCCGATATCAACTGTCGTCGCGTGCTAGTCGCTACGTCGTAGACGACTACGTGTGAATAATTTGTTTGTTCGCTACATTTATGGGAACATATTAAAATTTAATAGCATAGCATGGACTGCCTAATGTAAAGCAATAAGAAATATTGTTCTATGTTTGTTTACTTAACGAGAAAATACATTTTCCTTGTTTTACTTCGTTAGCTTCGATAAAAACTAAGTATTTTCTAAAATTGTCGTTAAATAGAAATATAAAAAATATTACGATCGACACAAAGTTTATTGCATTGTTATTTTATTTAATAATCGTAAAAAAATATTCCTATAAAAGTTAATACAAAACAGCAAGTTATAAAAGCAGAAACGCTAAAAGGCAGCATTGTAATTGTGGAAGCGGTTGTACACACGACGCCGGTAATTTGGCAGCGTCGACATTGCCTCTATTGCAATACCAATTTCATAACGACAACCGCTGACAACGCAGCTGGAATTATTTTTACTTTTTGTTCATATAGAAAGTGTGAACATATAGAGACGTACATACTGGCTGGTATGTCGTATGCTAGTTGCCACGCCATCCCTGTGCAAACAGTCGCCTCGCAATCGCCACATCACGTATAGGTTTTAGTTCCAATCCGGACAGTTAACGCGTCCCGTGACTGCCGGCGCTATTTAATTTGACTCCATCTAGTTTTGCAGTTGACAATCGAACTTTGTTATGCGACTCGACGCGACTCCGGTGTCCAGTAATTAATCAACTTGTTTAGTTGCGATCGAGGGATATCGCCGGACGGATGTACTGCAAGGTGCTGCTAATTACTAAGCTTCGCAGACATTTGTTATTTATATTTATTCCTTGGCGCCATTCGAAACTCTCGGCGAGTTAACTCCGACGGAACTTTGATCTCGCCCCGTTCAAAAGCACATTATCTGTGCACACATTTTAATATTCCGCTGGAAACGTCTCGCCACTGTCGCTTTTGTGATGCGTGAATGAGCGACACAAGCGCTGTTTGAATAAGATAAAACAATTCCACTTTGCAGATTAAATAAAAAGGCCTCAAAAAGTCACTTACCACGAGAGTCTCGAGTGCAATTTTAGGGCCAAGCACTATGCCCCTGGAGAAAATTGAAGATATTTGGTTTCGTACGAACATCTGCATAGGGTTGAGTTGTTTACAGTTGCCGCTCGGGCTCAAGACAATTTATTTGAAAGGTGTCGCGGCGCAATCCACTCAGCGATCAGTGGCGATACAAGTACCTTGCCCAGAATAACCTGGATATAAATCACTCCGAGGAAATAACCTGCCCGACCCATTTACCTAACTGGACATGTCTTAAACAACATCTTCCACTCGCTGCCAGCCCGCCACGCTGCCGCGCTGCCCGCTTGTCAATCATCATCACTCCACTTTGAAAGCTCGGCACGTCCATTTCGCCAAATTGAAAAGCATTTGCATTTTTCATAATATGTGATGATGGATCAATATACATTCAATCCTTCTTTTAGTTCATCCAACTCCAATCGATGTATTATGATGTAATTATTAAATTTAAATAAACTAGTTCAGGTACAAACTAGAAAAACAAAGAAAACACACTTGATGTATTTCATTGCCTGAAAGCTATAAAAATAAGAAATGTGATAAGGTTTATGAAGGAATAATTTATGTTGTCATTAAAAATGTACATTTTTATTCCTCAAGAGTTATCATCGAAAGAATAGATAACATAGCCATTATTTCCATTTTATATTTATCGTTTTATACTTAAAGGAATATTAAAGTGTTCTTGAATGAATGTGTATAAATTATAGCCATTCCAAATATATGTACTTTTAAAGGTATTTAAATGGAAATTATATTATATCAACCTGCACTATAACATTACGTTCGATTAATATTTATTTTCCCAACTAAACGCTTTCCATAAGAGATGCATAATAAGATTGGATATGAAAAATATTAAGTAGATACATTAAGTATAATATCTTTATGGCATGACCTGGGACAAATTGCATTAAACGAGGGTGATTAAATTCTCACTCTGATTATTTTGGAGATGAAGCGCGACGGCTTGGAAATTTACTTAATCATATTATGAATAAAACGATCGGGATAAAGTGGAATTTCGAAAGAACATTCACGCTGAGACCCACACCTATTAATTATATCGAAGTTGAAAGTTAGCATACTTCATATTTTTAAAATATAATAGAAATACTTAGTTTAAAAAATTGTCAGTTTAGATTGTTTTTATTGCAATAAATATTGAGACTTGAATGCCATTCGCCTGATCGTAAGCGATACGACCGCTGAGGGACAGTAGCAACTCCAAACAACTCTATGAATTACAAAGCAATGCTTGGCATTCTGAGACATAAAATGTTAAGTCTCATTATATCCAGTAGTTACTCTAGTTATTTCTTGTTTTTAGAAAAATATTTTAACAGCTTGATGAAAAGCATGATGTGAATGATGTATTTAATACAATATAATGTATTGAATATAATACACAGTAAATATATCTTTATTATTACTTTTTATGCAGCAGGTAATTATTTTAATACTTAACTATAATATTTAATCACGTGACGTCACCTAGATACATATCGTATTCGATCTTCCAAAGGTTTTGGTATGGACCAAGGACAAAAATCTAACAGCCTAATTCCACTCATAAGATGCACACAAAATAATTGAATACAAAAATGTAATGACAGAAGGGCGTGAGGAAATTAATTCGGCGCGTCATCGAGGCGACAGTTTTTTAAATGGTTTACGATATGAACCAAATGGAGTGTCCTGTACGTGCAGTGCAGATCTCGTTAGTGCGCCGTATAGAGCCGTCGTCGGCTGAAATAGAAAACGGTCGGTGATTAATTGCCAATTACTCCGACTGGCAAGTAATTCGCGCGCCCACTTGTCGCCGGCTCGATCGCATATTATTTTTCCATTTAGAAGGTAAATAAATTAATCGTGCATTGTTTAATTGACGGTAGAATCGCAATTGTGGTGGTGTTGAGATTCGTTGCGTTATACAAAGGTCGCTATTAATCACTAAGTTTAATCGAGATACAAAAATTATTGAAATACAATTCTGTGTTATTGCAAACTGCATAGAAGAAAAATTCTCAACACGATTATAAAAGATTCGAATTTAAATGTTGCATCTGTAACACCTGAATTACTACAATAGATTTTTTTTTTTAAACTTAAGTCTGGCTCCAACATCTCAGTTAGTGTTGACTGGTTTATTCTTATCACTCAAACTAATAAAGCCGATTTCTACTTAGAAATACGTGTAAAAAAGTATGAATATGAAACAGTGCCATTCCATATCAGAATTAAATAAAAATGAAACACATTACAATAATAAAAGAAAGTTTAATCATCATAATCCTAGCCCCAGTAAAACCAGAATCACAATTACACGTGATAATGCAATAGCGACATCAGTATATGAAACAAGGTTAGCGAGGCTCGCTCACAGCAATACAAACAGCGCAGTCCCCAATGCAAAATAGTAATTTGCTATGATATAATTCAATATTTAGCGAGATGTAATTGAATATTTTTCCAATTTGTCGCGCGTAATGGGGCAAGATTGAGTTGAGGGTCCCGAGGGCGAGGCGCCGACGCCAGCGGACTACACAGTACACAGTGGATACTACAGTAGGTACACGCTGAAGTTCCACGCTCGAGAATATCACGCAACAACTCATCTTCTGTATTTGCTTTACTGCTTTTAATATCTACTGTGTACTTTAGTACATGTGTGACAAAATTACATTTCCATTTTAGGTATTTATATTTTTTGGTAGTTAAAATCATGTTTTGTATTTTGTGGGTTTATCTCATCAACAATAATAAATTTGTTCGAAAATCTCTTACTATCATTAAGCGTTAGTTTAGTATTTTTTTTTTTTTTTATAATGGCCTGGCATAGTGGCGGCATTGCACCTGATGGAAAGTGCCAATGCCGCCCAGGCAGAGTATCCATTGGCATCGGACGGCAGTCCCATGCCAATGGAAACAATTATGCCGGCCTGCTTAGGTGCCTCTTCACACCTAAGCAGTAGCAGTAGTAGTAGCTTAGATTTTCGTGAATTTCATAATTTTTTTAAAGATTCGTCAAAATCTTGAGGAGTTTTAGACAAGCGCGGAATTGCCTAATATTAACCTGCAAGAAATGATGTTGTATTTAAAATTCATGTAAGCTAGGATTTTTTTCTATTAGAGGTGATCTACTTTGGGTCGTTGATACGTAACCTCTTACAATACTTTATGAGCTAAACGTCACCGCGTATTTTTAAGTCTCAACATTTCAAGCACAATATGATGTTAAAATTATTCGTATTATTACTCGTAGCTTGCTAATTATATATGTAGAACACAGACATCTACTCGTGGTAATACAATAGTGGGCTAAACCCCAAAGTCGTCTCTCTCGTAATACTAAAGCGTATTAGCATAACGTGGAGCAAAACTCAACTAGATGCAAATAGGAGGCTTCATACAAATTACCGTGATATGTAACGATTTCAAGCCTCCATTATACATTCATGTTATTGCATTTTGACGTAGCGACGAAGATGCCGGCCGTCGTCACGTCGACTCATTCCAGTGGCGATCGCCACCGGCATACTAATATTCTCTGCGAGCGATTCCATGTAATTCTAACCGGTATTCCGGAGCCGATTGTGCGCCAACCAACATCTTGAATATGTTACACCGCCAACTCGGATGCTCGGGGGAATGTCGGGAATCAACTAATCTGCAATCAATGCATTGTAGTGTCACATCAAGGTGTTAAAGAACAGCTATAGGACCTCACAGGGCAATGTGTTAACCAAAACGCGATAGATCTAAACACTCCTTACTTAGCACAATTTCACATGGATTATTCAAATTGTCAATGTATAAAAATACTATGTTTATATAAACTATTCTTAAACGATTTAGTGCCGTACCTCAAACTTCAACATTCGTTTTCAGCGTATACCAAACAATCTCAGCTTATCGCGCGACATAAATTGGCAACACGTCGTTAAAGAGAGTCACACGTTGAAAACCAACGCGACTTTATCAACCTCGTCTTGTACACCAACGCCGCCTATTATTGCATCTCGTATACGCCTTTTTCAGACAACTTTTACATCAAAAACGACACCAATTGTAAGGCAAACTGACATCCGGAACACCGCCGTCGAACCGCGTAAACGATTTGGCTAGCTTCGATAAATATGTCCATTTGGCAGGGCGCGTCCGCTCCGAGCTCGTATCAACTAGGAAAAAGCGCGCCGCCTTGAGCGCCAGTGTAATTAGAGGCCAATCGTAAAACGAAAGGGTTGCGCCGGAACGTCCCATCTGATAATAAGCGCGGGCGGCACGAGTGCGCGACTGGCGCGGCTCCAGCCGCCGCTCATATTAGGCGCTCTCACGCCGCTATCGTTACGACTTTTACACTTTTACGAGTTGTTTAGTTTACAGAGCCGGCTGTGTACGAACGCGTGCGCTGCCAAATGCTAGTTCGCGGCTCACCGCACGCTACCGCTCCCTAAATATTGCCGCCGCTACGTGTTAATGAGATGTACATTTCGGGCTCGTTTGGCATTGCATTGAGTCGCTGCTCTCTGCTCGCTGCTCCGCGGCCCGCCAGCGCCGCTCGCCGCTCGCCACGGAGAGCCACTCCGCGTTTCTCTGCTGATTTTTCCGCGTTTTTGCAAAGCGATACCATGCATAAACATCGCAGCGAGTGGGCTTTATACACAAAATATTTTTTTTCTCTGCTAGCTATAATGAACTGTTGGCATCCGTTTACAATAACAGCAGAAGCTTCATTCCCGACGATATCAATTTTGTTCAGTGGCTCTTAATTAACATTTTCTTTTCTTTCCTTTCCAGGTGAGTGAGGAAGCGAATACAAAACCGGGCAGGCTTTGTGCGGCGCGCGCGGCGCTCGCTCCCAGACAAAAAAGAATATTACACCGCTTTCAATTCGAATACACAGAAGGAAAAATATGATCTGCACTTTTATAAACGCAAATGAGGTTCGCTTTGAGATGTGGGACGTTTTTAAATTACATTTATGAGTAGGCATCTGTGCCAATCATGATCGTTAGAAAAAAACACTCGGGGTGGGTCGGCTCAATATACTAGGAACTTCAAAGCGCAAATAACACAGACAGGACAAGGTAAAGTAACATCACTCTACCCTACAGGCTAGATAGTTTAAAACTTTTACTGTTGCCCTTATTTTATGCCATCTTGCAATGAAATGTCTATCTGTTTCGATCGAAATGTTACATGATATGTTGCTCGCAATAAAATGAAATAATATAACGCTCGGCAAACAGACGAAACGTAAATAAAGTTATGAAGCATTTTACATGAAAATATTTCTAAATTCAAATGGTTTTATAGCTGCATACGAATGCATTAACCTGAACTCTAAAACGGGTTCTTTGACACCATTGAGCTTTATCAAAAGTAAACAACACTAATACTACTAATATACCTACTATTTATGAGAAATTAAATTAAAGTTAATAAAAATGTACGCAAAGAATAATTCAATTTGTTTAATAAAAGTCTCCCAGTTTATGTCAGTGTATCATGAAAAACATTGCTCAGTTTTTAATACTGCGATGTTTTTTATTGTTATTACATTGTCAAGTTTTTAAATACGATGTTAATTATATTAGTCAGTGTAGGCAGGGAAATATTTTAACCCATTGCTCTATCTAGCCGGGCTTCGTAGCCAGTTACACAGTGGGCAAGAAGCGGCAAGCTCGGGCATGTATAGTAATATAAATATTTGTTTCGACTCCATTTGTTGTTGGGCCTCAAATGTTCTCGTATTTTCTCATAACCAAGACATTTTAATAATTAATATTATATTTTTTTCATTTTAGCAAAATCGCCAAGTCAAAAGTAGTCGGGTTCGATCCCCACACCGAGACAAATATTTGTAACAGTTTAAATTACAGGTATTTATTTCGGGTCTGATAGTTTGCGAGACCGAAAATTCTCTCGTAGTTCCTGATATCCACGACACAAAACTCGATCGTAGTGTGGGATCAGGGTTATGTTTGAGACTGTTGGATATATTTTTTGTTATTTTCTGATTTAAAATAATTTAAATTGAATTTAGCACATCATTTCAATAGAAAATTATAACATGCAATATAAGATTTCCCTGTAACTTTTCATGCATCTTTCATTGGGAAAACTCAACCGCAGCGACGCGAGAAGTTTGGTTTTATATTAGCTATAAAAGCGAAATGAAAATATTGTTTGTACTTGGTACATAAAAATATTATTCTTACCGAGTGAGTACAAACAAGGCACGTTATGCAACAAAGCCACTTCATCTAAGCGGACTCCGACCTTCGAACCCCCGCCCCTGTGCTGTTGAACCCGTGTAGCCCGCACACTGCACTCTGTTCACTCACCTCGCGGTCGATGCCATTTCAAATAAAATTATATTACCCGTTATGCAACGCTAGGATGCAGGCTACTTTACGAACCCGAACCAATCGCAACTACACAGCAATAACAACAACATTCAATTCACCAGTAAAATAAAACAACATTTAAGCTTCACGAGACGGTCAGTTGAAACACTTCAGTAGATACTAAATGTGCAAGTTATTCATTTATGGCATTCAATAACAAATACTGTCATCGATGACATATTCATATTTTAGTCCTGATACCACAATAAGATAGAGAAATACGAGTATTATGTTATGGATACCAGAGACTGCAAAAACTTAATCGTAATTTTTTTTTTTTTTGAGACATTTCAATATTAGCCTCGATCATTGTGGTTTCTAAGACCAGCTTTATTAGCAACCGATTTGTCACAACATTAAAACGTAAAAATAAAACCTGTGTTTCAGACGGGTATTGCTTGAAGTAGATCATAAAGATTGGTGGATGCTGGGTAGTAACATGTACGAAACAAAGAGTGGTAGCAGCAAGCGCTCGCCCGGGGCGCCGCCCTCCAGGACTTTGCCCCCTCCGTATCTGCACTACTCTATTTGTGCGCTCGATTTTAGATTATATTCTTTTACGTAACTCCGGTGGAGAGGGTTAGCGCTTCAAATCAGCTCGCGACTTATGAAACTTTATCGATCCTTCCGATATCATACTTATTAGTTTTTCATATTTTATTTTAGTCGGTTTAGTGAGTTTTATTACTAATACGTTGTTGTCCGCATCTTTCATTGGAGTCTAGAATTCTTAGTTAATTATTTACTAAATGGAACTTAAATTACACCCTAATTCCTTATTGTAGTAAATATCTTAGAATTATTCTAAATATGACCGTGCGATGGTCGTCAGGAGTCAGCAATAAGTTCGTGATTGTTATTTCACGCCGTGAGCGATCTTTGATTTTTTTTTTTTGTACATTTTAACAATTTTTTAAATTGGGTTTTATAATAATTACTATTAGCCCTTAACTAGACAACTTTTTAAATGGATTCCAAAAATAAATCTTGACTTTTAAACTTAATCCACATCCAAGATATCAATTTTAACTTAAAATGATTTTCATATGTTACATATACAATTTTCCTCGTAATAAATTTTCTTCAGCACTAGGCATTTAATATTAATGATAAGTCTTATCTTTACGCACAGGTGCGAATGCGTCATAAAAGTTGAATAAAAGCCCCCTGTAAAGATAAGTGAACACATTGAAAGCGAGTGTTATTATTGCTATAAAGTAGGCTGTTCGCTCCGACCATGCCCGCGGTACAAGAAGGCAACAGCCTGTTTCCAATCCGGAAGTTATAAATTTGCTTAAACTTGTTTGAGTTACAAATTCCCACGATGTTTGTCCGGACGTGCGGACCCATTTAGTCCCTAAACCAACCGCCAACTTCTGTGCAGGACCCGATTACTAACCAAGATTTCATGATGTAACCATCATCATTTGCGTATACACTTCGCTTATATTAGTAGTTTTAATAGTTACATTTATATTAAAACTTCGATACACATGGACACCATAAAAGTGTCGTTACACTAATTCAATATATCTACGTTGAGAGCTTAATGTGGTCAATATGTGTAAAAAAATATTCTTTCTCATGGAGTATAATTTATAAAACGAAGCAAATTTGAAAAGGCAATTCGTTGTTATTACTTTAAAAAACTACATTAATGTTTAATTTACTAATATAACTAATAACTATGTGAACATATTTAAAGACTTTACTGTTCATAAACACGATAATCACTACAAAGTTATTCCGTCAAAGTAATGAATATCTACTTAGATATTCTTCACTGAATCAAATATGTATTAACTTCCAACGAATGCGTGTACCTCAGAATCCACATTAATACCTTGGATTACGTTTTACCTTCTTTCATAGCGACGTAATAAAATTCAGCTTAAAATACCTATTACACACAACCATCGCGGGTCGTTGCTTTTGATAAATAAGTTCTTATCAGAATATGAAAATATTCGTGAGCGAGGAACGCGATTATTTCATTCACGTTCGGATAAGTCCTCAAAGTGGTGTGCGCCACCAGGAATGTCGGTGATATTAAAAACCGGCGAAGGGACCGTTTGTAGAAACCTAAGTGAGCTCATTAAACATTAGCGCGTACAGTTGACGCCGGGCCCGGACTCGCCGGCTCATTGTAAATGTATCAAGAGCTCACTCGGACTAGTTGCAGAGCCGACTCCGACGAAGCGTCTGAAAACAATCCAACTGCGTTAATCACTTATTTACGTCCGGGGTCCACTGCCGCTGGAGTATTTCTAATGAACGCCGAGAATTCTGGGGAATCCTAATGAACCGTGGGAATTTCGATTCTAATGAAGCGAGCGAGTCGGAACTTTAGAAGCGGACGTGGGGCGGACTTTTCGCTCGTGGCTCGTTCTTAAATCGAATTGCACAGTTTGGTTGGACATTGTTGCGGTGCATCGGGAGCCGGGCGGGAAGTAATTTCGCTTAGTTCCGACGGATATATCTCTCCCAGGGCGCACAGGCTTGCGACTAATCGCTTTGTCATTTCCGCAATCGGCCGACACGACACCGCGCTGTTATGAATACCTCGATATAACACATACAATGGCATTTCATACTTAATGTTGCACATTATTATTCAACATTTGTATATGCCACTAAAATATGGGGTTACACTTCTCACGAAATATAGAAAACATCGCCTAATTTCGAAACCTCGACTAAAATTTTCTCAATATAATAGCACTTTTAGTGTGGACCGTTCAAGAAAGGAAAGACGAAAGGTGAAGGTGTAGTAAAAATAACTTAAGACACTAAGAGCTTCCCGAGTGCACCTTGCAAGTAACAATGGCTGAAACATCAAACAATTCCCGCTGACTATCCAATAAAGTTACTTAGCCGACAACTTTATTGGATGTGTAAACTAACCAACTTATGGCGACACTTTGATCATTTTAACGCTATTTTTCGACGGTATTTTCAAAAAGTAGATAGTGCTTTAACTTCCGTTGCAAATTTTGTTAACTCTATCTACACTCTAAGTTTGTAACAATTTAGGCAACTCTAAACGAATCAAATTACTAATAGTAAAATGAAATAACTAATTACACACGTTCTTAAAAGACAAACCTGTCGCGTAATGCACATTGTTTTGTATGAGAAGAGACTTCAGGTTTATAGAGAAACGGATAATGGGTTTTGCATTTGTTACATACATACATAAACTCACGCCTTTTTCCCAGAAGGGGTAGGCAGAGGTGCCAGGGCACCCACATTTCGCCTTGTATGTTCCGTCCCACGATGTGATAGGTGGCGATCCTATCGCCATATCGGGCACAAATTTCTGACTCTGAGCTGATAATGAATAGAAAAATCCAATATTCTTTTGCCCAACCTGGGATTCGAACCCGAGACCTCAGCTTTGTAGCCGTATCGTGGTTTATTACGCCACTGAGGCAGTTTTACATTTGTTTATCGTGTAAAATAATTGAACACCCGACAAGAAGAGATTAGTAAGTGTGTAAACAAGTTAACAACGCGAATCGAGTGGAGACGACGCACTGAACGTGGCGTATAATGTAGGTCATGTAACCGTATCTAACTCCAAAGGGTTTCGCAAATGCACATTTGACGGCGACGGCAGTAACGCCCTCTAATCTCTGCGCAGCGGCGGGAAGCTAGGGGGAATATTCATAAAGCGCTGCCAACATCGCATCCGCCGGTTATCGGCCGGAACGAAGCCTCTTGCGCTCAAGGCGGTCGCTTCTATCCAAACAGATAGAGAAAAACTTTTCTAACCTTCACTTATCTCACACTTTTATCACGTTTTTTGAAAGTTCAATGGAGTTAACGTATGCCATCCCCAGTTATTAATAGTTTTTGTTTTTCATGAATCTGTCTGTATCAGCCCATATACGTCCCACTGCAGGGCACGGGCCTACTCTACAATCGAGAATACGATTGAGAGTGGTTAGGCCATATAGTCCACCACGCTGGCCTAGTGCGGGTTGGCAGACTTACATACCATAGAAATTCTTATGAATCGCTATGGTATGCAGGTTTCCTCACGATGTTTTCCTTCACCGTTTTAGTGCGTGGTGATTGACTATCAATACACACAATGAAATTTTTCATGAATACATACTTAAAATACAAGTGATGTTTTGAAGCGATGTTTAAATTCCGTAGAGTGAGATATTAATCCAAATAAGAGCGCACGCTAAGTACCCGCTAAGTAATGCATCAGGAGTCGCAGTTATCCCGGAGCTAAGTACATTTTAGTAATCTAAAAACTTTCTCGCAGTTTGAAAAGATTAAATTTAAAGTAGCAAGAAGTTTCGTGTCCACTTAACGAGACATCTAACTCGGCAGCAAACTAATTGTCCCGTGCGCGCTCGCCCAATGGGCGTGCCAAATAGCAAATTATCAACCACTTCTGCACAAAGGAGATCAGTCGATTTGGTCCAACTACGGACAAGAAATTAAGTATGACCAAAAAATCAGGCGTATTTTTTTAGATTCATGTCTCTATTTATTTTTATCCTACACCGTGGGGATCAGATTTTGTGAAAAAAAAAAGGATATCATAAAATATTCTACCACTTTTTGCATTGTTTGCAATATTACCAGAATTGACATCTGTCAAATTCATTCAGTGTTTGTCAAATTCTATTCTTTGTGCTTGGTCGCGAAAGGAATGTGCATTTGTGATGTTAGTTATTTTGAGTTTATTATTTACGACAACTCTTGGCTACTCTAAAAAAGATTATAATTATTATATTCCCAAAAATAGCAGAGCTTGCTCAGTGCATCTACGCAATACCTCATTGGATTTTATGACGGAAAGGCTCTATAATATTAATTATATTATTTTAGTTCTAACATGTACAAGACATGTTTACAATTATAAAGAATTCTAAAACATCAATCGATTTTAATGAGATAAATAGTATGCCAGACCACTTAGTGCGTTATTGGTTAGGACTGAACAAAAATACATGTTTTACATTGTATGTTTTGTTTATATTCAGATCGATAGCTCTTAAAATGGCCACAATGCAATAATACATTATTGTAATTGCATTGCAATCAAAAGGACAGTGGGATGCTGTGCACATGTAATGACTATTATGTGGTACCTTGGTTGGGCTAGGTACCAAAATGATATCACACCTATTGCAAAGCACCTCGACAATGTATTGTTACTACCAGGTACATGAGATATTGTTTAGGAACAAGTTTAATTTCAAAATAGAACTTTTTATTATAAAAATGTGTTTCTTATTATCAATACCAACATTTTTACCGTCATCATTCTCTTTTTATAATGACCTACCTACTTTTGAAACGGATATTTCTACCCCCAGAAATGCTTTCTTAATCAACTTTATATCGAAAAGTATTTAACGTGTTTATAATTATGTAATACATTTTACAATATTATAAAAACGAAATTATTTACATAGTTACAGAAAATATAAAATATTGTCCAAATAAGATGTATGTGAAGATAGTAGAATATGGTAGTTTTTGTAAAACTTTAAGAGGATATATCTTAAATACCCCATACCGTAGCTCAAAAAGACTATATTATATTTAAAGGATATTGAATCTTTATTATTTAATTCTAGGTCTCATTTGTGTCCGTCAAGTTTTCACTACTAGGCCCAATTTCCTTAGGAAATCGACCGATCTCCTTTAACATTCTATTTTAAAATACGACCCTATATGTACGTCATTATTTATAGGCTGCACTGAGCAATGTTTTTTTGGTATTGTTCCAACTGAATGTTTACAGTCGCTACAAATATTTAATAAAATTATGAGTAGTATATAAATCTTCGTTGGAGCGAACATATACTTATCTTATATAAAACTAATATGATTATATTAAATTAAATTTTAAAGTATCAACCGATCTTGATTGTCGATAGGTAAATGAAACTAATATACTTCCTTGTTAATAAATTAACTAGTTTAACGTTGAAGTACGTTTTCATAATCAAAATTAATATCATAGCGGTAACACTACACCTCGCCGATACACGAAGCTCTTGGCATTACACAGCCCTCTAAAGTTTCCAATTATATCGCTTTCAGTTTAGCCAACTCATATAAAAGTTCTTAACAAGTCTTGTCTTTCGCTAGCTGTTATGCACTTATAAAAAATTAACAATGGCACCGGTAGTAATAAAACTTCACTTTAATCGTTTTATGACAATTTTACGTATGCACCTGAATATAATAAAATTAATTACTTATCGTTTCCACCCTGTTATATTCTTCAAATAAGTGGACATAGATTCATTTTCGATACCATTGCATTATTTCGTTTTAACAGAAATTCATAACTGAAGTTCAATTCCCAATATTTTGGAGTAAGTTATAATATCTGCGTTTGTTTATTTGCCAGCTTTCACTCAATTAATAAACATCATGTCACAACGTGAACGATATTAAAACAAATTAAGCGGCATAAATAAAATGCTATTGACAAGTAACGGACGTAAATATACCAGTGAAATACATTGTACATTTTAAGATAGTAGGTATTTTAAAACGGTAAATAACTACGAAACGGATCACAATTATACAGTGCCGGCCGGCTGACAGGACATCGATATTCGATATGAATTGTAAAAGTGCTCACTGATTACCGATGCAATCGCGTCGCAGAAAAATCGTTTCAATTTTGTATCTGTGCTCGCACGGAAAATGCTCGCACGTACAGCAGTAATATGCTATTACCGTCATAACAATGTTACTCTCGACTTAATTCCACCCCCGGCGCTCCACCGGCCGGAATCGCTAATTTCTCTTACATGCACTACCAGCCATGGGAACTTTATCTACTCGTATACGTAGAAAGGAATTCTAAAATGATCGATTAATATTTCTCTAAAAACTTTCCTTAATCCGTACATTCGAAGTCTAGAAAAATAATAGTTATCGATATTTTTCAGTATTATACACCTACTTTACTGTAAATACCATTTATAGAGAAACGATAAAGCGCCGTCTGGAAATCCTCTTAAATCCCCGAGGAGTATCAATGACTCCTTCACAATAGTGCACGTGAAAGCCGATGGCGGACACCCGGCATTCAAAGGAGCTGTTATTAAAGGGAGTACACAGATAAAGGTCAATTAGGATTCAATGGAATTTGGCGCATCCATATCACCATTGAACTATCATTACTAATTTAAACTTAATTTATTCTTTGAAATATATACAATTTCGTCATTCTTCAAAAATTGAGATGCAATCAGAGTTATAGACTATGATACGAACTATGAATGCATCACGTATTCTAAATTGGAATTTCCTCACATTGAAGAGTCGCTTTAAATCCTTTTATACATCAAAGAATTGAGGAGGTAGACGGCTATTGAATCTCCAGAGAGCATCAATGCCTATTGCCACGTCGCTTATCTACATTGTAGGTACGGCACGAGCGACGAGCACAAGCGTAGAGAACCGCACTGCGGAGGGAAAGCCATTTTAAAGGAATGCATTGTCAGAGTGGAGTGAATAAACGCATTAAAAAATGTGATTCTTTGATCCAAACCGCAGACATGTGTAAACAGACAGCTGTACAGATAATGTAATTACACCACACTCACTCGTTGAAACGTTTTAACGTTTGTTTAATAAGAGCAATTCACATATTTCAATGTCGTTTAGTGTTCCCTTAACTCCATAGCTACCCGGGATAGGTCTGGTTTTGACCCGGAGATGTGAAAACCGCTTACACCCCGCATTATAACGATTAGTAATGTTAATCAAAAGCCCCTAAGGGACACTATATCGTAAAACGTCGATGATCCCCTTCGTATTAATTGGACAATGTAAATAATTCAACGGTTTGGTAATGCGGGATCTAATGAATCTTGATTTAAAGTTTGGAAACGACAATGGTATAAATAAAAAACAAATTGCAATAGATAGCGATCATTTTCTATTATTAACAAACGAGATGTCATTGTCAGAGGTGGGCTGACAATCGTTTTGACAGGCAGTCGGTAGCAGGGTACGGCTGGCACGCCACGGGGGACTACATCCTACTGACATTTTATTATTTTTATGCTAATTCACCCGTTCGAGCAGTAAAATAAAATGTAATTTGACATCTCTCGTGCTTTGCCTATTGGAATAATCCTGTCTGAACGTAGTCTGTGTAATACAGGGCTTATTTATGTTAAACTAGTGTTTAATTACTGAAGATAGCCATATTTACAAATAAATATAATATATCACAGTATAACATAATTTAATGTAATACAATATTCCGAAAAGTTAAAATAATATTACTAATATTGCTGTTTTAAATTTTAAAAAAGAACCTCTTTGAGACCATTGGTTCGCGTGTGGCATAGAAAAAAATACATACTTAGTCGTTGATAAATCCATTTATTCGGTCGTTACAAGAATATGAGAAGAACCGTTAAATGAGCAATAAATAAATCATCGGTGAAATGCGTTTGTCGGTAACATCTTCCCGGGCAGTAAAGTGTAACTTCTGTGAAACATTGCACGGCCGAATAATTTTAATAGCACGCCGACAGATTATTTCGGAAAATTTAATTTGAGCTCGTTGGACACAGACCATAAAGTTCGTGCTTACAAATCTGTTTGTTATGACATCGTAACGAGATTATGTCCATTTCGTTGAGAAGACGTCGCCATGTCGTCATCATATCGCATGTTTTATTATTTCACGTTATAAACGCAGTGCCCCTCCCGCACCGCTAAATTATACACAAACATTTTAATGCTCGCACGGAACGCACATCATCACGGTTTATTACCAATAAATATAACAATGAGGAATATTTATAGTGAATCAAGATATTCATGAACTCATGCGGGTGTCAATCTCCCGCCGATGGGGACAATAAATAATACGTGTTAAATTCCCATTGTAGGCTCGCGTCGGCGATAAAATTATCGAAATATCCGTTGACAATGGACAAATTCGAACGTGTATCTGAGCGCAGATGGTGTCACATGAAGATGAATTCTGGATATAATTTGCAAACGGCCTTATTAGTAGGCGATTACGTGTAAGTCCGTTGAGTCGGCTGGCGTGACGGGTGACCGTGTATGTATGTACTCGTAGTGTATTGTGGACGTCTGAAGGCGACACGTGTTCACGTGGCGTGAGCGCGCGGCGCCCGCCCTCACGTGTTCCGCCCGTACATTTATTACCCTTAGGAGTCGGACGGTAGGCTTCTGTTTACTCGCAACTCCTTCAGACTCGCCGATAGGGAACGTGCCTCGAACTCCTCCAAAACCACTACCAACTTGTTTAGCAACTCACGTGTTTCACGAAATTTATTATGAGACCGACCTTGTTTGTAAAAAACATATTTCTCCGGCTTCATCCGCGACAACTTACAACAGAAGACTATACACTCATTCTTGGAGCAGTTGTATAAGTTCGACAATTAATTAATTGCTACTTTTTTCAATATTGGTTTCGTTAAAGTTTTATTTGGAAACGAAAAAGATATACGTTAATATATTGGTAAAAATGGTTTGAAAGAAATGTAACAGAAATAATCGTGACAAACTGAAATAATGATTAAAAATAAAGCAGCGGTCTAAAGGTCCAGTGAAATTCCCTCATGCAATTCAACCACACTCATTATTTTGGGCTGACATAACAACATTAAGTTCGAAATGCGGTTGTGAGTTTCATCCAAGGCTTGCAATTAACTAGTTGGCTGATATAGTGCGTGCACGAGCGGCGGCCCATGTTAATATGGCAATAATAAATTTGGAGCGGTTTCCATCCGCGCCCGCGTGCGACTGTCCTGGGCCCATTAAAAAGACTCGATGAATTATTTTGCACATATCATTTTATTAGTGTCCGCCGCCGCTGCCCGGAGACTTGCATTTTGCATGCGCTAGCCAATTTCAAAATGAATACTGCGGCTTTTAAAACGTAGCTCGCATTATCTCTTCATATTTCCCCGGTGTCCCCTAATAATTTTATTAAAATAATTGTTAACAACGGCGGCCGCGGTCGCTGTTCGCGTTGGTTAGTTTTAATTACCCGCGGAAGCGATATTTTATCCGGCAAAATGTGTTGCACAAATATGGACAAAACGCGACCGCAACACTGGCAGCCCGAGCCGTGCGTTGACACTTATCTGTTGAATTAACCCTCCGGCTTCATTATAATACAAAAATACCGAGCGCTGACTAGATCTCTAATTAAAATCTGCGTAACCTAATGAAGCCACCGTTGTACATGACAACGCATAAATCCCTTGTAATGAACGCAGCTAGCGTTAAATAGAGGCGAGTCACTTAAATTATCCACAATGCGATTATTCCATTACTCGGAAGCTGACCGGGCTCACCAAGCGGCTAAGCACCTAAATGTGCGCCCTCCTGTGTTGTTGCGTGCCACGCCGAAATTCACTCATCTGCTATTCTATTGACACTCAAATTGATTTTTGCTCACCCATCTGTGTTGTCTTAACAGTTCTTAACACTAATTATTTATTTATTTTCTTTATTCTTTAAGAGATATTGATTTTTTTGCTGTATTGATTTTTTCCTTTTAATCAAACAAGATAGTGAAAAAAGTGTAACAGCATTAAACTATCTTAACATTTTTTTGTGATGAAATGTATCTAAATATTGTGTTGTCAACAGCATGTCGTCGGAGCGGCGGCCGTCGGCGCTGGACGTGCACAGCACGCGGGCGGTGCTGGCGCGCGCGCTCGACGTGTGGGAGCAGGCCTCGCGGCTCACCTTCACAGAAATCAACTCCGACGAAGCTGACATCGTAGTCTCTTTTGCCAGGTAAGCATGTTAAACTTATACCCTAGTGTTGGAATAAATAGCAATAGCATTATAATATATTTCTTTCTTAATGATAATGACATTTCACAAGTTACATAAACAATCAAAATTTTGCGATTTGCGATTATTATTCATTAACTCATATAAAGAAGAAACTGAATAGTTAGTTTTGTGTGTGTAATTTTAGATATGGAAAATAGTTATATAGCCAGTTTTTTGTATACAAATTCTGAGGACAGCAATTAACAATAGCAGAAATATAGGGCATGCTAAGGCATCAAAAATAACAAGGTGGTGATGTTAATTTGAAATAGCAATAAGTGCCGTTACTGTTATACCCACAGTCTTAGCAAATCTTTTTATTTTGCTGTTACCATATGACATTCGCGGTTAGTTTCACAGTAGAATTCGATGCTTAGGTGATTCAGAGTTATTATAGTTTGCAAGTTCAAGCATGCTACATCAACTTCGATACAGCCATATGACCCTATACTAAGAAAGCATTATTATTGATTTCCTGAGGTAAGTAACCTCACCAAAAAACAGATACAGATATTATTAGAATGTATACAATAGCAACCTGGTTTCTTTCCGTCGATGGGCGTCACATAGCGACGATAATAAGTAAAGCTTAGTGATGTATAAAAACTCCCAAGGTTCGTAGCTTGATTTATTGTGCAGATAATAAATAACAATCAACTAAAGATTTACAGAATCGTCCTATCCATTTTAAGGGGATTTGCGTGTTGCTCGTGCGACGCATCAGAATAGGGTCGGACAATGAAAACTCACTGGATCTAATAAAATATATAGTTACGTACAAGTGATTTTATGTTCTTTAAATATTTTAGTACACATCGATAGTTTTACTGCAGATGATCGACTATATCTCCTTGTATATGTACTCGTAATTGATATATTTTGATTGATATATCAAAATAATTTTAGTAATATCCGCTTTGCCGTTTTTTCATAATATCAAAGTAGAAAAATCCGTTTTCGATATTTTCCTACCAACTTATGTGAAGCGTGTGAAATCAGTCAGTAATCATTTTCACAAAATTTTCCGATAGAGAGGCCGTGATGCGATAGGTTTATCGAATTTACAGTTACGGGAATCGTTCCGTGTTTCGTCAAGATCGCTAAGTAAAATTGGAGGGTATGGGTTCTCATTGAACCGTGGGAGGTACCGTTCACGATCACGACTCACTTTCATTCAGCGGACGTGACGTGCCGCCAAATACAGCTCGCCATTTATCTAATAACGTAACACTACCTACACTACACCTAAATGAAATACAAATAGAAGAAGATTTTCTCAGAATCACCTTGATACGTGTAAGTTTATTATAATGAAAATTAACTTTTTTTTCACGGTGCCGTACCGATGGCGCTCCTTCCCGGCGTTTCGTATTCCCCACGCGTGACACCCATTTGTATCGGGGCTTTCCGTTTTACATCTAACGTGCTTAGTACACGCCGAGATGTTCGAAAAAAATCCAAACATTAAATTTATTACTAGCGAAATCTTATATTCATTTAAAATGTTGAAATGATGAAATATAAATACCTACCGACATAAGATAAACTTAAGAAAAATGCCGTGCCAGTAAATAACTACTATACGTATACACCAACATAAAATGAAGGACGTATTAATAAGTATATGTAGCGTCATCTATCTAAAATAATATAAATCAGTTTAATTATATCGATGGCACATACGACGAGCGACGAAGTTATCCGATATTGCCCATAAAACGAAGCTACACGTATAAGAAATGACATGACGTACAGTTGACGACAGGAATCGCATATCGAATGAGAGCAAGGACGAAGTTTCGCTTATTAGATCATCGTAGAGGACGATATGAGAAAGTAGCGACAACAAAAAGCTGAACCGCGGACATATTGCGACCGCCATATTGCGGCGAACGCTGCAAACTTGCACCACCAACTTTACTACGTACGTTGTGCATACAATTTTCTTTTTTCCAAACACGATGTTTCGAAACTGACACTGGCCTCTGTACTTTTATTAGTTTTGCGATGCCACAATTAGGAAAATTCAAAATTTTAATTCATGTTTCAAGATTATTGCTTCAATCGCAGTGGAAGGACGTTAATGACGAACATGAGTAAGAAGATAAGCTATTTTGTTTTAATTAAATGAAAATAGAACTCAACTTAAAATTTTATACTAACCATAAATCCCTTTCTTAACACATTTTCTTAAAATAAGCATTGCATGGCTCGTATGAAACCCTACGTTTTGTTGTCACTCAGCCTTTAAATTTTATGTGCTCCGTTAACTTATATTGCACACTATAAAAGCTTTCCGTTTCCTATGATATTCGAGCGAAGTGTTCATTTCCGATAGGTCACGTATGTACCTGCAAGTATGTACATATATAATTTACTTAATCTTAACTTACATTCGTAGAAGTTATTACATAGAATTATATTAATCCACGAAAAAGTCGAATGTTACAAAATAAATGTAGAGTCGTAAGTATATAAAGAGCTATTTAAAATATTTACATTAATTATTCACACAGGTAATCATGATATAACTAATTAATAGATATATAAGCATATTTTAGCCAACTACCCCAAATCAAGTCCACGATGACTGTATTTGATTTATTAAATTTGTATTGGCCATTCATTGAGTCAAAGGCAAGTGATTGCACGACCGCAGCTATGTACATGCGTCTGCGAGATTTATTACACTCATAAACTGTAATATTACTCAAGTAATAAAGGATACGTACAACTTAACTGCCTTCTTCAACTCCCCAGTAATATAACGGTGTACGTATTGTATGCGCTATCTCAGCGAACCATTTAGAATAACATTCATATTAATAAAAATAAAACAATGCTAATTGACTATTAGAATAGCTGAATAATTGGCGAAACGATTAGAATAAATACGGTAAATTTTAAATGTTAATATCGTAAGTAAATAAAAGGAATTATGAGAGACGAGTGAAACATAGACAAGGTAAAACAAAACACTCCTCGTCGTGTCGTCTAAAAGTGTATACAGGGTATATCAAGACTGCTACCGAAAACGAAGCCGGGTGGTAGTTTAAGTGACTTCAGACACAATGCAACAGAAAAAGTTGCAAAAAAAAGCGATTTTTTTTTTTTTTTTGTAATTTTTTTCCAATGGCCATATTTGGGTGGTAAATGCATTTTTTCCTAAAATAATAATTTATTTATAAATAATCTAAGGTATAAAAAAGTTTAAATTATTACTTTAGCAAAAACTATGGATTTACCACCAGGGCCGTCTTTACCTATGATGGGGCCCTGGGCACACAAGAATTCGGGGCCCTTTTGAAAAATAAAGAAAAAAATTAATCTAATATTATCTACTATGATCATTTCATATCGAAGTTATCGTAATAATAATAATAAAACTCTTTATTATTGCACCACAAAACATAAAATAAAAATATGAGACAGAAGAACATTTGGTGAAACAATTGGCGGCCTTATCACTAAAAGCGATCTCTTCCAGAGAACCATTTGATCTAAAGATCGAAGAAAAGATCTAAAATAGGCCAACCATTTTTTGAGGTCGCTACTGGCCTTAAAGTTTGAGATCAGCGGAGCCCCACGGTTCTAATCGCATAGTTCGTAGCGTGATGTAATAAAACTTAATAGTAGTCTAGCTGGCACCGACCTCAAAAAATTGTTGGCTTATTTAGGTATTTTAGATCGATTAAAAGATTAATCTTTATTATCCGCAATTAATGAGACGGGACAGGAAAGGATGTAACAGTACGGGATTTTTTTAACACACTTTTATAAGCTTCACCTGTATGTTTGTATGTATTTATGTTTGTATGTAACCGACTTCTTTGAGCTCGATTTTGCCCTACTTTGAACGATCAGATTTAACTCAAACTTTGCCTACTTATCCAGGACCGATGACAACGCAATAATTTAAAAAGTATATGACATTATGTTATCCAGAATCGTAAAAAAATATATTTTAAACAAATATTAAAAGTTGGTAATTTGCGCGCAACTGTCTTTCTTTGATAAGACAGCCGTAGATAATGTATTTAGTGCAAGCAATTAAATTATAGTTTAAAAAACTAAAAAAACACGCTTGCATAAATGATCCAACTAAAAACTAAAACATAATTGATAATGAGTTTTAAGATTCATAAGAAAATGGTGTAAAATACATACATTTTCTGGCTATAAAGCGTGGGGTGCTGTAGGATAAGAAATTGTTGTAAAAAGTAAAAACCATCACTATCAATTATTGTTTAGTTTTATTTGGATCTTTTATGCGTGTTTTTTTTTAGTATTTTAAAATATATATTTATTTATTACATCTGGAAAACGAGTCACCTGATGGTAAGATCACTGTCGACCATGAATATTCACAACGCTTGGTTAACTCACTCACTTCTAGGGACGGGATGGATAAAACACAGATCGGCAGTAACGGTTAGTGTTTACGCAAAATAATAGGCTTCTAGTGTGGATAAGAATCAACAAGTATCTGAAATAAATATCAAACAGAACTCCCGAAAGAAACCACTACTTACTACTCGTATTATTTGTAACCAAAAAACCCAGCAGGATTCTATAGCCCTTCAACTATCTAGAGAGTCAGAGCATAAATTAGAATCCCCAGGCGACCTCTCGTTTAACAGGCGTCGTAACGTCTAACCGACTGCGCCACGGAGGCTGTCAAAAGTATCGATAATATGTTGTTGATTTGGACTGGATTCATCATTCAAAAAGGATCTGCACACAGGCGGAGCCAGTTGGGTCCAAGTGTAGAAATAAATAGTTATTGAAATTAACTCATCCATAAAAATATCTCCTCTAAAATATTGGTACCGTGGTAATTATTTTCACAAATTTTAAAATTAATTGTTATAGTTATTTACTTGTCTTACCGGCTAGTTTTAAACTGATCATCGGAAATCTAGTTTACATTTGATCTAACTCCATAGATCATATTTTTTAAACATCATACAACAGAATATAATCTCAACATTGAATATTTAAAGAATAAAGATTTTCCCCTTCCAATCCCAAACCCCAAACACAGCAAACCCAAGGATGTGGTAATTGAGAAAATATGGAAATATGGATTAAACGATTGTGAAGCAGTACATCTGGTTTACAAAAACCACGCTTTACAGACGTAAAAAATAGTTAGTAGTATCTTAGGAATTATTTCGATTATTTCATATTGACCTGTTTTTTTAAAGTGCAATTAATGTCTGTCAGTAGCGTAGGTAACTCTGGATGCCCCCTGCCTTGGTGCCATACAAATGTTTTTATGATGCATACATACTACCTGCAAAGTATAATTACTATTTCTGTGACAGAGAACACATTTATAGCATTTCACTTTTAGTTTGGAGGGATCTCTTTTAGGGTGTGGAGTTATATTATCACTAATCTACTGAAATAGATGATGATTACTTCTTACAATTTCGTAAATATACGTACATAGGTGATAGGAGTCGTGAAACGTGTGAGTAAATGTGTGAGGAAAATTTTCGGTTTGTCTTTTTTTTACACTGGCTCTTTTTCGGGGCCCCCCTGAGGATGGGGGCCCTGGGCACGGGCCCCGTGTGCCCTTAGTGTAAAGACGGCAATGTTTACCACCCAAAAATGACGATATCTAAAAAAAATCATAAAAAATAACTGTCGCGTTTCTTTGCGAAATTTTTAGTTGCATTGTGTTTGTAGTCACTAAAACTACCACCCGGCTTCGTTTTCCGTAGCAGTCTTGAGATACCCGGTATGACTAATATAAATAAATTAAATCTAAAAATATTTTAGCAATAATAATCTACGTGACAACATTCTAAAACGAAATTATCGTAATCCACATAACGATAGGATTTATTTTAAATGAAATTTGATAACTCTGTAACATTCTCTGTAATGAAGAATCTGAACGTTGAATACAATACCGATGCAATAACCTACACATGTTCACCTTTATATATTAAATAAATCATATGTTGTAATCAAAAAGGGTATAAGAGAAGCGTGCCCAACATACTTTTCACACCTGCATTGTAGGCCCAACGTTGACGAAGGGCAGATACCATCGGCGCAATAAATCATGCTCAACTCGGAAACTTTCCATTCCGCGCACATTATATTTGACAGCATATGTCAGCGGGACACTTCCTCATATTCCAAGGGCCTTGGTGTTATTCGCTGCGATTATGATCTCATAAAGAGAGAACTCAAAATATTGTAACTACTTAAATGAGGCGTTTAGACTTTACAATATCTTATTTATGCATATGATTTCCTTTTTCCTAAAACCGAAGATTCGACTTTTTTTTCTACGGCTACAGATCTTTGATGTTTTCAGTTATCTAAACTACTTAGGTTTAGATAAGGGATTTTATTATTGATAAAACCAAATTTTATAACACCATTAGTCTACAAAGCGACAAAAATTAATATTTCTCAACATAAATCCATTTGGTTAAAGTACAAAACGAGCAGGTCAACGGTATATGAGTGTACTAAGTAAGGAAATATTTTCCTTATTTGCGCACCCCGCCCGTATCGGTTAATGGCAGAACTTTCACATGGAAACTCAATAACGGAACGGTCAGCTAATATCGCGTGAAATATGCATGGGCGAGGTCTTTTAGTTGTTCTGTTGCTGCAAAAATGATTAGGTGGGTAGTAGACAAGCGCGCGCTCGGGGACGCAAGTTTGATTGCTCTACAGACTCCGTCCACTTCATTTACTGTTGTTTGTTGCGAGTTGAATACATTAGTTTAGTATGAATGTTTTTTATCATTAGAGCAAGCTGGCATCTACTGAAATGAGACCGCTAAGTTTATTTTGTTAGTATAACGTTCATTCGTACGTAGTCTAAATAATTTTAAAGGTGTAAGATGAATTGTGGGTATTTAGCTGGTATGATCAATTAGTAACAGCCAACAACGAGGTCTGTCTGGTCCTATTCATGAAGAAAGATTTTTCTGTAATCTTATGCAGATATTAACTGCAGATTATTCTAGGAAATAGCTAGGAATTTACACAGTTTTTGCCAAACATATTCCTTAAAATTCTTGACGCGGTTTATATATTTTTGTCCTTTTCGAGAAACGTGTCGTGATTTCGGAACTATGTAGGTATAGTAATATTTTATGAATTATTATATGCCATGAGTGCTAACACTTTGTTTTTTGTGTCCCACAGAGGGTTCCATGACGATGCGTATCCATTTGATGGTCGAGGTGCGATATTGGCGCACGCTTTCTTCCCAGGCACGGGGCGCGGTGGCGACGCACATTTCGATGACGATGAACTCTGGCTGTTGCAACCAAAGAACGACGATGAAGAAGGTAATACATGCAAGCGTACTACCGACCAACTTACTACCTAACTAGCTATATTTAAGTCATAATTCTTCATACATTATTTTTAGAATAGACAATAAAACACAAAGTACCTGTTCTTTTATAAATATATTGTGTTTTCTTGGTAGAAATGTAGTAGTTCCTATAAAGAATTCCTTTTTGCTCTTATTAAATTCATCATCCAAAACAATTTCGTCCTTCTTTGGAATTTACAGAGTTTCAATCCTGTGAACTTTGTAACGCTTCAGTAATTCTAACCTGTTCTTAAATTTTCAGTAGATATTGATTTTACTCTGTAGATACTCGATTATTGAAACACCATTTCTCTGAATCCTTATATTAAAATAAAACCTTCAAGAATACTCGCCTCTCATAAAGAGCATTAACAAAATTTGTTATCGATTTAGGTAGGTACGAACACAATGTGATTTTCTAGGAAAACTTTAGTTTTCGCGAAAACTTCACGTGTTACGCTCGGAAATGGGCATGTTGCGGTCAGCAATGTTTTAACATGCAAATGTTGCGCTGAAGGGGCTTGCACACCTTAGTAATTATAACACGGGAGTCGCCTTTACTCCGAACCCTGCACACGTTGTTGTGATAGCTTCTTTATACGGTGTATGTAGGATTTAATCACGTTGAGTGGCTAGATAAAAATAAATAGGTTTGTATACGTACCGTCCACGCCAACATTAATATAATTTAATGGGGATAGTCTCTAGCAAATATATAACGTTAATCTAGCCAAGTGGGCAGTATGTATAGTGTAAACATGGTCGCAACTCGCAACCCGATAGGTCGCGCGACCGCAGCCGTGTGGACACGCTCACAGCGATTACCGTACGGCCGGCACCGCACGCCGCACACCGCTCACACGTGATAATTTACATGAACAACGGACGGTTACAACGACGCTTTGGATTGTATTCGGCTAGCCATGTGTAAATATCCGCCTTTATTCTGAAACCACATGCACTAGATAACTTCGCCGAGGCTGCCGCATTGCCCCATCACTTTTAACATATTTAATTGTTTTAAATCATATCGGTTTGTCCTATGAACCAAATCTTTTCTTAAACTATGAGACTTATTCAAACACTTATTTTCAGGAACGTCGCTCTTTGCCGTGGCTGCTCACGAATTCGGCCATTCACTTGGCCTAAGCCACAGTTCGGTGAAGGGTGCCCTTATGTTCCCGTGGTATCAAGGCATCCAGCCGAATTTCGTGCTTCCAGAAGATGACCGAAACGGAATCCAACAAATGTATGGTTAGTATCCATCCTTACTAATATTATAAAGGTGAAAGTTTGTATGTATGGATGTTTGTTACTCTTTCATGAAAAAATGGCTCAACAGATTTTGATGAAATTTGGTATAGTGACAGCTGACACCCTGGATTAACACATAGACTACTTTTTATCCCGAAAAATATAGTGTTCCCGTGGGATGAGTCAGGAAACCAAATATACATATTTTCTACTCTTTCAAATTCGAATAGTTGGCACGGGATAGGAGAGGACAGGATTGAACAGCATTCAATACGGACGGGAAATATAGTCGACGGCACGCGGGAAATATAGTTAGTAGACACGCGAAATAATATGTTCTTGATGTGGATTGGACTCAAAAACTATCTGCACCCGGGCGAAGCCGGGCCCGACAGCTAGTTATACATATAACATTATCTGTTATCATATCCACTTGGTGAGCGACGACATACACATCGATGAAAAACCTATCATAGTTGCCAAGCAAATATGTACATTGAGAATTCAGTTTGCGTGTGTAACTTTAAATATCTCAACATATTTGCGGTTTGGATACACTATATCCGGACTGCACTACACTTACCATCAAATGCATTGTTGTCAGTTTTGTTGCCTTTCAGCACAATCATCCGAAAAGCCGCTTCAAATTTTATTTTTATTTCAGGTCAGAAGGGGACTAATAAATGGGCAAGAATTCCATACTATCGGCCAGTTGAAACTCCTCCACCAACCACGACCACTACAACAACAACCACTACCACTACTCGACGACCATTCGTGCATCACCGACACCACGATAGAATTTATCCTCACAGACCAGAGTATACGCCATACCCCCGAGATCCCACCCGATATCCAACTTATTACCCCAAAAGGCCCCACTATCCCGATCGTCCGTCTCATTACCCCGATCGCAGATACAACACAACTGAGGTGCATCCACGCAGAACAAATCATAATAATTACCCACGCCCTACGGAAACTACCACTCATCCCACTACTCACCGTCCTCATTATCCTACTGTTAAGCCTGTGTACCCTAGCTACCCTAGACCCAATTATCCTACTGATCCCAGGCAAGATTATCCAAGAAGACCTTATTATCCTGAAAAAACCACTACTAGACCCACACCGAATCCGCCATCAGATAAACCCGACACTTGTAACACTAGTTACGATGCTGTCGCCCTTATACGCGGTGAACTCTTCATATTCAAGAATAGAGTAAGTAATATTAATTATTTCTTAATGGTTATAAAATGTGAAGATTACTACTATAGATAATATTTATTTTATAGTATCATTGGAGGATAGGAGCGAACGGAAGATACCCTGGATACCCCATGGAGATAACTAGAATGTGGCCGAGTTTGCCACGGGACCTCACGCATGTCGACGCCGTGTATGAAAGGCCTGATAAAAAGATAGCTATATTTATTGGTAAGTTCAAATGAATTTTAAAATATTCGTATGTTTTAAATATCTGCAATAAAGCATTCTAATTGTTGGTCTTTACTTTACAGGCAGAGAATTGTATTTATTCAATACACAATATTTATTGCCCGGCTATCCGAAACCGTTAGTGAAACTTGGTTTACCAGGAAGTTTGGAAAAGTTAGACGCGGCTATGGTGTGGGGTCACAATGGCAAGACATACTTCTACAGCGGCACAATGTATTGGAAGTACGTATGCAATATTTACATATATCCTCATTTGCAGTATAACGTATCTCGTTACAACAAAATAGATACAATAAAATGGCAAGCTATTTCATGTTTTTTTAATGAAAATATACTCGTTTACAGATACGACGAGGACGAGGGCCGCGTAGAGCTCGACTACCCGCGCAGCATGGCAATGTGGAAAGGAGTCAGTTACAATATAGACAGCGTATTCCAGTGGAAAGATGGTAAGGGAACCGAAATATTACTACACTAATGAAACTGTGTAAGATATATAGGACACCAACAGTACTAAACTCTATTTATATGTTAACAGGTAAAACATACTTCTTCAAAGGAAAAGGCTTTTGGAAGTTCAATGACTTGCAAATGCAAGTGGAAAATGAGAAGCAATTGCCATCGGCACCATTCTGGATGGGTTGTCCGGCGGAGCGCAGTGGACGACGCGCGTACCACTCACCGCCCGCGCCAGGCTCCACGCTACGCTCGCCCAGCGCCGCATCCTCTTTGGGCATTAGCATATTAATAACATTAATATCTTCTCTAATATTTATTATTGTATAAAATATATTTCCTACAGCCAATAAAGAAAAACATTATAAAACTTTGTCTTACAAAAAAAAATGTAAAATAAATTAAGATTTCCTTTAATTAATAAATCATAATATTACCATATTTAGGACTCGTATACTGTATATCTTATAAAGTGCAATAAGACGGACATATTTTGATTAAAATGACTAATGAAAGTAAGTAATTACGTGCCACTTGAATATATGTAATTAAATAAACAATTTTAAACTATAAAATACAAAAGGAATAGTTTCTTGTTTATGCATAATATTTTTGAATTAACAATAACATATCGAGATATGTCTGATTTAAGACTTAGTTAATAACGTATTTGCGCAAATATGCACTGCCTGTTTAATATTAATACCTACGTATACAATGTGTGTAAACGTTTAATTATAATTGTAGCATTAACGAGATTTATCCTTCTAATTATTATATGTACATTTTGATCTCAATACGATCGAGTGCTTGATTTGTTAAAGACGTGTAAGGTATATAACACCATTCATTTAGCTTCTGTACAGTTTGTATTGTCTTTCGATGTCAGTATATAATACGAAAATTTATATTTTGGGTAACAAACACAGTCTCCTTAATATTAAACTAAAAGTATATTTTCATAAGAAATCGTATATATTGTCCACGAGAATGCCTTAGTCAATGAATATTCAAACATGCATTTTTAGATTAGTGTTGTAAATTATATTATCTCTACTTATTCGACATTATCTATTTACGTGATATTTCATAAGTAACTTATTTATCTCTTATGCTGGTTAAGAGGTACACATATATAGTAATTTGTAAATTATAAGGACGAATAGTGTTGGAATAAATTAGACTCTATCGCTACGTTGTTGTATGTCGTGTAACCCGTTAATTATACAAATTAATGATTTTAAACATATGGCCTTATGTGTCCTGTGAAATAGGCTAAAAATTGTTGTATGTTGGATACTACGTATGTGGTTCTGTTGTATTGCCAATGTGGAATAGATCGGTAAAATAATAATGGTGCTTATTATAGTTAGTTGTTGTACATAATAAATACCCATTGGATATTTTTGTATGTTGCTGTTGTGTGTTCCCACATAAATTGATGTTTACCACAAAACTATTAGATAAATTACCTATATGTCATAACTGCCATACTGCAAGTAATATATTATGTTACTCACACTATACTTTGGTTACAGTTGGAATTGTGCTATTTTTGCAAAGAAAATATATAAAGGAAGCTATAATAAGTGTAATGTTTAGGTGTAATAATGTGCGTAAGCTTTGAGTGACTCATACTATCAATAATTATATTTTACCTCTCCAGTCGCTCGTTTATTGTAGAGTAAACATTACGTTAGCTTTTTTACAATTTTTTTGGTCACAAATAATTTAATCATAACTGTGATATTTACTTTTATAAATACGGCCATGAATTATTGGCGGTAAATAAAATCAAAATTTTTTAATCTTTCTAAAATAAATTAGAAAATAATAAATAATTTTAGTTTCAAGTATGGTAATTTCCTAGAAATAATATTATATTTTAATATTTGAAAGAAAAAAATAAATAAAGAACTTTGTAAAAAGCCTAATAATTATTTTTATACTTCCTTGATCCTTTCCTGCCTTACGGTCATACAACACTCCTCTACTAGAATAAGGGCGGAAACATACTACTGAAAGGCCCCGCGACACGACGTTTCGTCGCCAGACGTGCACTGTGCACATTGCCAACACGCGACGCAACACGCCTGACTACCAATTCTTGATCACTGTGCTGACAGCAGTGGAAGCCTACGTTTGTGTGCAATTGATTTAATTAATATAATGCCCCGTTCACATAATCGCCCAACATCGGCAACTATAGGCGATGACGGTAATGTGTACGGCTTATTGCCTTTCATTGCCGATATTCGTGTACATCAAGCAGTGTTGCTAACGAAATATTTTTCATTCCCAAATCTGGAGAATGTAGCGGTTCCGCGAAGTATAGTAAATAAAATTATGCTTATGTTAAAATAAGTAACAAATTATTTATAATGTTGACTCGTGTAGTGTTTTTTTTTGTAATGCATTTTTATTGTTAATCTTATATTATTATAATACTAAATAACTCACATTACAGTGTAATGACTCTGATAATTTAACTCGTTATCATAAAATGAACCAATTAAATTATTAAGATATACACCCACAATTTAGGGATTTGTTCCGAAACTTATAACCCTGGTAAAATTTTACAACATTCGTGTTCGGGGTTTTTCGCCAACTGTCGGTAATCAGAGTGAGAGTAAAGTGAGAATACCCATGTTTGCCTGTCATCGTCGACGATCCGCTAGTTATGGATTTCTAGCCACATGCCCCGCGGGTTTGTGACAGTGTATTGCTATAGAAATTTAATTTTTCATTAAAAAAATATCGAAATACAAGTTTCAGTAACAACAGCTGGCATTTTCCGGAGCTATCAGTTACTTCCGTATAATAATTGGTTCAGTTTGATCACAATACGAAATCTATTCAGAAATAAGTATCATAGTTTATAAGTGTTTGTACATGATTTAAACTATATATTTGAATATTATGATTTATATCTGTATGAATATCACTCCGCTTATGCCGATGACGTGCATTGCGTTTACAGAAACCCGGTCTTCTCAAAATATTTGTTCATTTATTGTTATAAGGTCCGCCTACTTCCACTTAAGCTTGCTATTGCGGGTTGATATTTCTACAATATATACTAAAAGAAAATAAATAAAATTATAGATGTACAGAAAATGTTTATTTCAAACAAGAATATACAAAAAATACTTTAAAATAAATAAGTCGAATTATAGGACAGGGCACGCGTGCGTTTCAGCTGTATCTGCACCTAGTTGCCTGCTGCAACTTCTTCGGTTTCATTTTCTTATTATAAAATTCCACACCATTGTTCAATTCTCACTACATGCAATATAGTGTACGTAAAAAGCACAATTACTAATTGAAATAATTCTAAATAAACTGTTTGTACATTATTATTTAATTACACCCCATACTAAATAAAATAATCATAATTTTCGTATATTTTTATATTTTTGACAAAGATGACACAATTGACATCTGTGGACGTCTGTGGATATATACGACCAAAAACCTTCATCGTCCATTACCAATAATTCAAGTTTTTAATCCAATTAATATGTCTGTTATTAATAACTTCGTTTTTTTATGAAATTCTACTACGAGTTTTATGAGTACCTGATTTAAAAAACACTAGGCATTGCGGGCTTTGCGATTAGTTAAATGATTGACTTCCAAAATGAAAAATAAATGTCGTTGAATCATATGCCAGCCTACGTGGCGAAGTTGGTTAGACGTCGGCTGTGAACTGAGAGGTCGCGGGTTCGATCCCCGCCCCGCTAGAAATGTTTGTTCTACCCACAAATACTCCTTTCGGGTCTGGGTATTGTGAGACTGAAAAGACCCACGACACAAGACTCGATCTTAGTGTGGGGTCAGGACTATGTACGTGACTGTTGGGTGTTATTTATTATTTTCATTATATTTATGACATCTCATCTCAAAACCAGCATTCTACCATAGCCAATTCACCCATTGATTTGAACCAGGTATTAGTGGTACTTGTTATAATTCAGAGCTATGTGATGAATAAGGGTTCATCCACCAGAGTTATTTGGTTTATAATTTTACGACCAGCCAATTCTATCAATCCAATTAATTCTATGTCTCTGCTCGTGCTGCTCTGATTCTGTTCATCTTATTATGTCTACTTAATATTATAAATTCAAACGAAACTCTTTGTCTGTCGTCTGTCTGTTTTTATTAATGGAAAATGAGAAAACAAATCACCTGATGGTAAGTAATCACTACCGCCCATGAACATCCATAACGTTCGGATCAAAGATGTATTGCGTGTCCATGAAATGGCAGAGGAGTGGAAAGGAGAAAGGATGGGAAGAAGAAAGGAGCATTGGGAATCCAGCAATCTCACTTACCGAATGCAATGGAAAAGCTGTTACTTCACGTTGATCATTCATGCTGAGCAATAACTGACAACAGCGTGGCTCTAACACTTCTGTTTGTTTGACAGCCTGTTAAACTTTTACGCCTACACCACTGAACCAATTGCCTTGTGTGAGCTGTGTAAACGGGTAAAGTTATGTTATCTATTACGTTAATAAGGCAAAATTTTTAATCCTAATAAATTTCAAAAAATATATCCGTCGTAATTTATATAAGTCTATCTTCTTGTTATTCAATATAATCGTTTCAATAATTATTTAAATAATGTATTATTTTCTATTTTGTGTTTATAACCATGATATTAATTGTAATACAAATAATAAGTTACTTTAAGGGTTGTTCTGGCTATCTACGACGCTCTATTTGCATGTAAGTGGATGGTATGCTAGAAAGTATGAGGCGAATAAAATAGGACAGGATTGAGGTATGGCATCGAATGAAACTTGATAAGACGGGATGTAACGGGAAGGAATCAGAAATGTTAATGATGATTCAAAACAACAACAACTCAAGGGCGATAATAAGAACATATTGTTTTCTTATGTAGTGTAGAATATATCCCTAGAAAAAACGCTGTTTTTACGATTACAAATACCTAGTTATGTTGCGGTAAATTCTTAACATCCACCATCTTCTACTTATCTGTTTACTCGGTATTATTTGGTTTTTATATATATTCATAAAACTCGTATCTATACGCGCTTTTTAAATAAATGTCGTGGCAACTGCTAATGCATCGACGTCGATCGACGTCCATTTTTGACGACTTATCTATTGACAACTCGCTCGAATACGTGGCGAGGTGCGCAAAATTTGTGGCAATGATGCGCAAACGTGTCATCGCCTATCATCGGCGAACATCGACGATTGTGTAAACGCGCCATAAAATATAAGGATTTGATTTGACTAACACGCGTCTCGTCGGGTCGGGTGGCGTCAAGAAGCTTATACCCAAATGGAGATTGCATTCCGTATATAAAAGTGAAGCACAAAAATTTGACCATAAATGACGTCGCTGTTATCTTCTATCCTTTTCTATCGAGTGACAATGAATGAACATAATGTCATTTTCATTCATTGTCACTCTAAAGAAAAGGATAGAAGATAACAGCGACGTCATTCAAGGTCAAATTTTTGTGCTTCAGTGTTTTATACGGAATGCAATCTCCATTTGGGTATAAGCTTCTTGGGTGGCGTGGTAGTAGTGTTGCCAGGTGTCCCTCTTTACGCGGGACGTCCCACTTTTCAGGGGTTTGGTTATGCGTCCCGATTGAACCTACGGCGGGACGCCAAATTTCCCGCTTTTTGCCGCCCCTCTCAGTACGAATAAAAAACTAAATATTACACACTTTTATTTATAATCCGTACTGTATTTCGTGTTTTCTTACAATTATTTACCTACTTAGTATCTAACTCAATTCTAAAGTTGTTGTCCGTAGGCTGATTCCAAAAAAACATAGGGCTTGAATAAGTTCTCACGGTTTGTTCACGAATTCCTAGCTAAGGACTTTCTTATTATAGATGGTGATTGGTGACACATGTGCAAGGAAATACTATTAGTGAACTTATGTCTTAGTGAATATTGGCTAGCTCCAATAAAAAATCCTTCGTAACAATTTCAAATTTCATACCGATACTCTACGACATGTACATGAAGATGTAATTTAGAAGAAAAATACATCTTAACTTCACTTAATTCTCTTCGAGCATTATAGCGAGCATAATTTGTCAGAATTCATATGCAAAGTCGTGTCAGAAGATATTAATTTTCATCTTGGAAATACAGATCGCTCTGGTAAATCGAAAATGTTATAGTCTAAGAACGAGGAATAACTCGATGTACACCCATAGCAAACGTTAGAGGAAAATGCAAAATCGTTGCATGTAAATTTTTAAAATATTTGGAGTAAGCTAAGAAACCTCTGCCTATCCCTTCTGGAAAAAAGGCGTGAGTTTATGTATGTATATGTTATGGGCCAAGTGATTAATGCGGACAGTATTCATAATGCCCGGGCAGTATGAATATCGCCGAGCCATATCGGGCCAAGTGATTAATTACAATCTAAATTCACCTATTTATCACATTGCCCGGGCATTATGAATATGGCTACATGATGATCGGGCAATGATTTTTTACGTGGTGCGCTACCGCATTGTCGCATCTGCGATAGACCCATAAATTAGAAAGGTTGAATTGATCTGCTTATGTTTAGTTGTTTTTTAACATCCGAAACATTATATTCAGAAGAAAATTAGTGTACCCACTTTATGGATCAGTTAGGTCGACTGTGCCCCAAAACCGACTCGGAACACCCCGACTACCGACCCTAGAGTGTATATAAAAAGCCGGAGGCGCGGAGCGCCCCCGCCCGCTGTAACGAAGGATAGGCGACCAGCAAGCCGGAGGTGCGGAGGTGAGCATAGGTGCCTAACTTTTGTTACGCAAGGGCGAAGGGGCTGAACTTCCCGTAGCGCCGGAGACGATGCAGAAGCTAATTTGTATTGACAACAAGTTTTTTAAAGGTTAGGTTGCTATAATAGATACTCGTATTTCTCAGGAATAGTGCGTTACCTTTTCATAGGAGTGGTACCAGGGCAGGTGCGACACTCCCCGTCCCCCTCCACTACTCCCAACTCACCCCCTCGTGCTGCCCTATTCTAAATTCTACCACTTCGGCTCATTGTTTTGATTTTGACGTGGCATTATTCATAATGCCCGGGCAATGTGATAAATTGATCGGATATAATCACATTGCCCGCTCTTATTGGCCATTATTCATATTGCCCGGGCATTATGAATAATGCCCGATTAATCACTTGGCCCATAACATATACATGCCAAAAAACCATGGCGGTGTATGAATTGAAGCCTCGAGACATAACGGTAGTTGGTCTGGTTGAGCTGCGCTTCTATTATTATAATAATTATCAAAAACGGCTATTGTCTTTGAGAGCCTCCAGAGACAAGACGTTTTTCGATGTGATAAGTATGTATATGCTGCTAGAAAGAGTGAAAGTAACAACTTGTGAAAGCAGAAAAAAATATAATACTCTCTTCTCTAATAGTTGTCCCGCTTAAGAACTAAAAATCCCGCTTATTTTAATATCCTGTCCCGAATTTTCATAAACTAAACCTGGCAACACTACGTGGTAGTGGTAGGTGTGGTGGTAGTAAATAGTAATATGTTTCCATCTTTAATCAAGTCAAACCGTAGTATTTTCTATGACCAGAACCACACTATGAACACGCGATGCTACTTTACGTGGCGTGTTCGTAGTGTAATTCTGGTTATTTTAAGGCGGAAACATACTACTGAAACGCAACGCGACCCGACGTTTCCTCACGAGACGTGCACATTGCCAACACGCGACGGAACACGCCACGCTAGCATTTCTTGATCATTGTGCTGACAGCAATGGAAGCATACAGTTGTGTGCAATTGATTTAATAAATAATGAGTTAAAAGATGATAAATATAATACACAAGTACATCCAACAGTAAAATAAAATAGTTCACCCCACACTAAGATAAAAGTATTTCCCCGCAGGTATCCAATAGTGCGCTATCATTTTCGGTATGGTCAAACACCCAGACCTAAAGCAAATTAAGACAGAAAGACAGTTAAGTCCTCAATATAAAATCTGGGTATTATGAGGCTGTAAACAAATGAAATTCATGTCAAAGTATGAAATAATTTAATTAACAACAAATCTTACCTACAAAACTACCAATAAAAAATACTATCGGTCTTCTTTTACCTCTTGGAAACCAAGTTTCGACCAGTCTTCTTTAGCCATAAGGTTATGTTCCATTCGGCAGGCCAAGTATTCCTTAGCTTCGTCGCGACAAAATGAGTTGTTACTGTTGTTGTTGAATAAGCACTTCATATACTGAACCATACTCTTTTTACATACACCATCGTGATCCAGAGGAAAACTACCTTTATCTGGCGGTGTCGGCACAAATTGCTTTTGACCAAAAGTCATAGCAGTAGACATTTTGTTAGTGGTATAAGTTGATCAGATATCTCTTTCAAATATATGTATAAGTAGTTTCGGAACTATACACTGAAAATTAATCGTTAAAATAAAGGAATCCGCCACTTTATTTACGAAATCTACTGTTCAAAAACTTACAAATACAAATGACATAAAATAAGTCAATTGTCAGCTGTGGGCGCGTTCTGGCGCGTTCCATTAGGCGGCGCGGCGCACAAAACACTCATTTCGCCGTTCCATTTGACGATCACGATCGTCGTGGTCGCGGTGAACACGTCATTGATGACACGCGACGTCCAAGACAACCCATGTCAAGAGGTGGGTCAGTTCAGTTCAATTTTTGTTTTTAATGGCTCTGTCGCAGACTCGACAATTTTGCCAATGTCAAGTGTTGAAGAGGTGGGTCGTGGTGAGCCTTGAGATTGGCGAGATTTTGAAATGTCAAAACAACAAAAATGTCACAGGAGAAAATTACTTTAACGCATAATACAACCTAACTTTTTTATAGCTATTTTAAAATAGTTATTACCTAAACGCTCAAAACGCTCCATAACCCGTTCCACTTGGATTTGCGATCGTAACGCTCACGAGCAAGTGGAACGGTAAATATCGCGGTCGTGAGCGTGGTCGTTGAGATCGTCAAATGGAACGCATTGTATGTCAACCTGTGATGTCAACTGTCAATTGTATTTCTAACACGTGCTGTGTTGTTTACAAAAAAATTAAAACATGTCTCGACTGATTATTAAAAATCTACCTAACAAGGTACCGTGTGAATGAAAACTTTATTCAAGTAATATGTGATATACAATAACCCTTGTCTTTAAGTTATCATTTACAATTTTAGGTTACAGTTGAACAACTTAAGGAGATATTTACTGAGAAAGGGGAAGTCACTGACGTTCAATTGAAATATACAAAAGATGGAAAATTCAGGAATTTCGGGTTTATTGGATTCAGAACAGAGGAACAAGCAAATGCTGCAAAAGAATATTATGACGGTACATGTATTCGTTCTATGAAAATCAGAGTGGAAACTTGCGCCAACTTAGGAGATGAGAAAAAACCCAGAGCGTGGAGTAAATATGCTCCTGACAGCACAGCCTATAAAAAGCTGCATCCAGACGAACACAACGAACCAGCAAAGGAAAAGAAAAAGAAGAAAGTTGAGAAAAACAAAAATAAAATTAAAGAGCTCCTCAAAAAGGTAAGGTGTATTTATAATTATGGTTTATTTATTAGTCTACTCAATACATTGTAACTATAGTGGAACTTATACTATTACTTGTTGCCATTCATACCCTTTATTACTATAATGAAATACCTTGTAGAATAGACTAGATGTGCATGGTGGCAGAAAAATATTATTATCTTTAAACAGTTGGGTAAAATAAATAAGAAAGACCAAAAATAACTACTTCTTGAATATCCATTTTAGCACAAGGATGATCCATTATTTGCTGAATTTATTGAAGCCCATATAAATGACAAAACGGCATGGATTAAAGATGCCTTTGAAGAAGCTTCAAAATCTGATAATGACAGCGGAGTTGAAGATGAGAATACTGAACAAACAGAAAAAGAACCTCCAAAGGAACCGAAAGATAATAAAGATAAATCGCCAAAAGATAAAAGTAAGGAGGTTGATGAAAAAGTAGCCAACAAACAAATAAGCGATTTAGAGGTAAAGAAAAATTGCATTATTTGAATCACCAAACAAAATGGCTAAAGATGTATTGTTGAATTTGCCTATTACTTTAGACATCAATATCACAAGATGTTACATTATTTAATTTTTTAAATTATTGAAGACTTAATTGAATTATATAACAGGTGGGGTTCAAATAATACAGAGTATATTCACAATAGTATATTAAACTTATTTAAGAATTATTTAAAATTGGGTGGTGCTCATACTAAACATTATAGCCTTATTTCTGGACAATTTTAAATCTAATTATAACTAAAGAATGTTGTTTGAAAGAGACAAAACATTAAATTACTAAAATATTTCTTTTTTTCATTTCAGTATATGAAGTTATTAATGAAAAGAGTGGACGGTGCTGTTCCTCAAGAGGTTAAACCTGTAGAGGATCAACAGCCAAAAAAAATTAGAAACAGACCATTACATTATATAAAGGTTAAAATTATTTATTTAAATTAACAATAGTTAAATTTTATATCCATATATTTAAAGTTTTTCTTCTTTTCCAGATCACAGGTTTACCATACAAATGTAAAAAGAAAGATATAAAAGAATTCTTTAGACCATTAGTGCCTTTTTCAATAAGGTTACCATTGGGTAAAGGAAAGAAATTAGCAGGATTCTGCTATGTTGGTTTTAGAACAGAAAAAGAATTTAAAAAAGCACTTGACAAAGACAAATTGTTTTTGGGTATGTATAAATTGTGATTAAGTTTTATTTTTACATTTTAAAGTTAAAACTCAGAGTCCTTTAGTAGATGCACAATGCAGATTGTTTTTTTTTTAAGAAATAAATACAACAGTTGTTGTTTGCAACAGGTCTATGAAAATCTTAAAATGTTCATGAGGCACTGGCATGTTATAATGGATGAAACATTTGGGAAACATTCAAATACTAATCCATTCAAATAGTATAGTAGTTCAGTATTTTGACACAAAATAAATCTCCTAAGAGAAAGTCTATATTTAACAATAGAAATCCTGAATTTGATCATTATTAATTTTAATAATGATCAATTTCATAATTATTAATGGGTATTGATTGACTATGATCAATTTTGTATTATTTTTAATACAAACACACCATTAAAACAGAACGGTTCTGTCAAAACATTATTAACATAGCCATATGATGATTAGATTAGAAGAGTGGGACTGTATTGAGACATTTTATTGATTCACATGCACACATTGTAATGCATGTTACCTAGTGACATCAGTAGTTTTGTTTGATGTGTAGAAATGCTTGGAACATCCATTAAGAAATTATTTTATTTATTTTTCAAGGCAATCACCGAATACATATTCATAAGTATGAAAATAAAGCACAACAAGAAGCCGAAAAACAGGAAGAAGATAATAATAAAAAGAAACAGCAGGTTTCCTTCTTAAATTATATTTTATTGACTTTTTTTTGATAACCAACTTCAAACATTATAGTTCTTAATTTTGTGTGTTATGATTAGTTTATTTAAGAGCGTATACACCTTGCGCGCAAAGTCAACTATAGGTATTTCTTCGTTAATTTCACGCACACATAAGCGACCAAAGCTGTGTACGTAGAGCTACCGCGTCGGCTCGCTATACAATCGGCTCAAACAACTTTGATCCGTGCGCTTCAAATATTCAATTGAAATGTAACTGTAATATAATATCATAAAAATATTTTTTTTGCATTATAAGTAGACAAATATTACTGTGCAAGCAAAGAATAATACAAATTTTGGATACTAATCATATTTTCGTTATTATTACATTGTTAAGTTGCATTCAAATCAGTGTTCAATCAGTAGACACTACGGACGTTTTATTAATCATTTCGTGTTCGAACACATAAATAGTGTTAGGGGCCTTACAACCCCTTACAATTACGAAATATATTTAATTTTATATTACAATACATAACATAATTTAGCCTCGGAATTACGTCCCATTATATTACCTGAAACATAATTTATACTCACTACAAAATAATTGTAGACAATAAAAATAATTAAATATTTTACTACCAAAGTACTAAGATGTGGTAATCGCATTCCGCGCGTGGCTATTTTTACTACGCGCGGCATAATCGACTGCAGCCAGGCCGGAGCGACGAGCGATACGTCCTCCCTCTAGAAGGCCTTGCGGCGGTCTGATTTGATCCACGTCGGACAGCGTGTTTTATAGTGGTTTTTAAAATATTTGTAGAAAACATGAAAACTAATTTTGTTGAAATATAAAAATGGTAATTTATTGATAAGATGTTCTTCTATTATAATATGCAATTGTTATAGAAAATTATGTACGATAAGTTGGTGAAAAAAAATATGTTCTTGACGAGAGTTTCTGAATAATTTCGCATTGTTTAAATTTTTATTTTTCAGGAACTAAACACAAAATGATTATTTTTCTCAGCAAAATCCCTCCATAAGGGTCTTATTAGTCTGATAATATTTTTATTTTCATCTTATATTTAGTGGTTAAGGATATCTTAAGCTTCTAAATTGCCATTTAAAGCCTAAATAACGAAACTTGTGTTCAGTAATCCGTATAGTACTCACAAATTATCCATCAATCTATAATGTTTTCCACCAAAATCCCTAGATGACAACCTTTTCTAAAATTAGTAATAATTATTTTTCCTTTAAATTGTTTATTGGTGGCTATTAACTCATTTGGAAAGTCCTGTTTTTAAGCCAAAAAGCGCCTGCAGGGTATAAACGCTCTTAATTTAAAGTCTATATTTTAAGGATCACATTGCCTCTAAACATACAGGGTATCTCAAGAGTGCTACCGAAAACGAAGCCGGGTGCTAGTTTTAGTGACTACAGACACATTGCAACAGAAAATGTTGAAAGAAAAAGCGACGATTTTTTTTTGTTATTTTTTTCTTATGGTCGTATTTGGATGGTAAATTCTTTTTTTTTTTTTTCCTAAAATAATAGTGTATACCCTTTTATATATAAGGACTCTAAGGCATAAAAGAGTTAAAATTATTATTTTAGCAAAAAATATGGATTTACTACCCAAAAATTACGATAAAAAATCATAAAAAAAATTGTCGCGTTTTTTTGCGAAAATTTTAATTGCATTGTGTTTGTACTCACTAAAACTACCACCTGACTTCGTTTTCGGTAGCAGTCTTGATATACCCAGTATAAAAACCAATTATTTTCCAGCAAACAAACAATGAAGAAAGCATAGGTGAGAGTGGAAGCATATTTGTAAGAAACTTGCCATATGTTGTATCAGAAGCAGAACTAACGAACCTCTTTGAAAAATATGGTGAGATATCTTTTTATTTCATGTTTAGTAGAATTTTTATTTATTTTATGTAATCTCTTGAAGCAATTGTTCAAACAATTGATTTAAGGATAGGACCTTCAGTACCTTTGGAGTTGCAAATATATGACTGTGAAAATTGCACTAAAATAAAGTAACTTGAGTAATTTAATAAATTTCTTCTAAACGGTGTAAGAATTATTATAGTAATTTTTTTATTAAACTTTCTGTCATAATACAAGGCAGCATTTTCAAATCGTTGCAATTGGCTACTAATTTCAGTAATGCTCCTCTAGATATATTTGGAACCATGCGTCGGACACACACGACGCGCTTTCCGCCCTGTCCACATATTTATATCAATAGTTCAAAAAAACTATTTTAGCTGTGTGTTTTTTATACGAGCAATTGATATATGGGAGAATATTCCAAAGTAGGATGCCCAATTTACTATTAAACTTAGTATCGGTACAAACATTTTTGTGCCTCAATGAAACCTATTTTTTGTGTAGGGAAAAATATATAATACCGGGTATCTCAAGACTGCTACCGAAAACACAATACAACTAAAAATTTTGCTAAGAAAGGCGACAATTTTTTTAAATCATTTTTTAAATATCGTCATTTTTGGATGGTAAATGCATAGTTTTTGGTAAAATAATAACTTAAACTCTTTTATACCTTAGAGTCTTTATAAATAAAAGGGTATAAACTATTATTTTACGAAAAAATGTATTTACCACCCAAATACGACCATATAAAAAAAATAACATAAAAATAATTGTCGCTTTTTTTCCAACATTTTCTATTGCATTGTGTTTGAAGTCGCTTAAACTACCACTCGGCTTCGTTTTCGGTAGCAGTCTTGATATACCCTGTATAATCAATAAATATAAACATAATTGCGACCGAAGCTCGGTGAACTTGGAGAAATAAATTTGAAGTCCAATAAAAAATATTTTTTTGACTTCGGCTTTCCGAAAAAAAATGAAAAATATCATGATAAATACTTTATTTTCTAAAAATCTTTCGCCCGTAATAAAAACAAGAAAATATTTAACAACAAACCATAAAAAATGCCTTCATGATTTTTAAGCAATATCGGTATCGGTATCAACGATACTTTTACCGATACTATGAATGGATATTCTCCTTAAGATGTATATCGTATGGGGCGCTCTAGGAAACAACAAAAAAATATTATTCAAAAATAATTAAATTCTTCGATGCCACTTATACCATACACAACGCTCCGACGATTACGTACCTATGTGAAGTTATGTCGTAAATTTTATATTTTTGTTTAGTACAGCAGTGCAGGTTACTATATACCACTGGTTACTTTTCACCTATCAATATTATCCCTTGATCAAATCAACTTACTTAAAGATTACTATAGGTATACATTAGTTTCATTTTTATCGCTAATCTTATCTGCTGTTGATTAGTGCAAAACTGAAAGTAATAGACAATGACATTAGTACTTTGACCTTGGCATACTTCATAGCTGATACTACCTCGAGCCGCTTTTAAAACATTAATCGCTCAGACACGTTTGTTGTGTTATTTCGATGCAATACATATATGAATATGGATGACCTTGGGGGGTGTCTATGTTCACAAGTTGTCTTTCTGAAGACGCGTACATAGGCTATGATTTCAATACAACATACACCCAAGCTGTCATCATTGATAATTTGTTATATTGACTTCTAAATGTAAACCGCAATTGCAGGCCCTCTAGCAGAAGTGAACATGCCCATAAACCCAGTGCTAAGACAACCAAAAGGATTTGCCACGGTTACTTTTGTAATTCCGGAACATGCAGTAAAAGCGTACACTGAGCTTGATGGCTCGACGTTCTGTGGTCGGATGCTTCACTTACTGCCAGCGAAGACAGAAAAGAATGACGACGACAGCGACATGGGTAAATATTGTTATGTATAGATGGTCATATCTGTGTCCTTGAGGGTGGGGCCACAACCACCTACAAAGCTTGTTTGTTTATTTTCGTACCTAGATTCTACTGTACGCGAAAGATTGACTTGGCAACATAAGAATAAAAATAATTAAGACAAAAGAGCATGCCCATTGGCTTACATTTTGGCGATATTATTTTCATCCCTAAGGGGCCGTTCAAGTATTACGTAAGCACTATTGGGTCTTTGTTTTGCTTATTTTGGATGACATGGGGGGTAGGGGAGTCTAGATGATGATTACGTCATCGGTAGTTATTTACTTTTTTACACGAATGGCAACCCTCACATTGTCTATGCTTGAAAACGAAACGCATTTTCGAGGATTCCCGCAAATATACACGCAACGTTTAGGCACTCGCTTTAGAATCGATTCGATGAATTACCGCGCGCTGTTCACTTGTCTAAATTTCTTCTGTCAGTGTATGGTTTTGTTCGGATACTATAGCGAGTAGACGTATTGTAAGCACAGCAAAGCAACTCAACATTTGTGTAATCGTTGATTCCATTCCATTCCATTTCCGAGTTGACAAACAGATCATTAAGTTGTGAGGAAATAAAAACATCAAAAAAGTCTTTAAACAGGAAGATTCAAAACGCAGTTGCCGAGAAGAAACACAGGGATGGTATGAAAAGAAAGTTAGAAGATATTTGTCATGAAAATCCAGAAATAAAAAAAAGACTATCTCTGAGGGATTCAGTGGGACGTCCTAATCTTGAAAGCAATCAACCATCACTATTGAAAACAATTGCGGATATAGCTTTATTTGGGAGTGCAGCAGATAATAGAAGACGAACGGAATCTATTCGCAGCGTAAAAACTCTTGATGAACTCACACAAGAATTACGTAAAATAGGATTTGACATTAGTCGCAGTGGGACATATCTTCGTTTGATTCCCAGAAAATTTTGCAGAGGGACGAAGACATGTATCGACAGTCCCTGTTAAGCTCATTCAGGCTCAAACTGATAACCACAAAAGCCACTTAGATAGCAAGTTCGCTGAAACATCAATCCATTATTTAGAGAACATAGCATCCATACTTGGACCAGATCAAGTATTTTTCATATCTCAAGATGATAAAGCTCGAGTCCCTATTGGCGTAACTGCGGCAAATAAGCAAGCACCTCTTCTAATGCACATGGAATATAGAATCAAATTACTTGACCACGATTGGTTAATCTCTGAGCGTCATAAATTAATACCATCTGTTTATGCTGGTATCAAAATCACTTCCAGTATGCTAGGACAACCGGAAGCCGTTGGATATTCTGGACCAACATACATCGCTATTCGAAGTGGAAAGCATAGTTCATCTACTGCTAATACTCATGCTAAGGATTTCGAGACGCTTCTCGAACTTGAAGAGTTTCGACCATTAGATAAAACTGACCATGGACTAGTAAAACCAGTGGTAATCATGACGGTTGATGGAGGGCCAGATGAAAATCCGCGTTATGAAAAAGTCATAGGGGTTGCTATACAACACTTTAAGCGACATGATCTCGATGCATTGTTTTTAGCTACGAATGCTCCTGGAAGAAGTGCGTACAACAGAGTAGAGCGCAGAATGGCTCCTCTTAGTCGGGAACTGGCTGGTTTAATATATCCTCATGACCATTTTGGGTCTCATTTGGATGAACGTGACGTTACAATTGATGAACATTTAGAAAGCTCTAATTTCGAATTTGCAGGAAATGTATTAGCTGAAGTATGGAGTTCAATGGAAATTGATGGCTATAATGTTACTGCAAAATATGTTGGGGCAGGTGAACAAGATGTTCCTGATTTTCCAGACATTAAATGGTATTCAGAACATGTGCGTGAAAGCCAATACTTGCTTCAAATTGTAAAATGTAGAAATACAGAATGCTGTCGTCCAAGAAGTGGCCTATTCAGATTACTAGATAACAAGTTTCTTCCACCACCTGTAAAAGTAAAACAAACAGTTGATGACTTGGTTTTGGATGAAGGAGGGCAATTTCTTGATTTTCCAGTCAATTTAGCTCTACGCTTAAGTGCTACACTCAAAGATTTCCTGCAAATGCCCTACGATTATTTTTGTCCGACGGTAAAATTGAAGCTATCAAGTCGAACATGCAAAACGTGTGGTCTTTATCATGCTTCCGTCAAGTCACTAAATCGTCACATCGAGAAGATCCATAAAAAAGTAAACACGCACACTGATAGGAAAGTTAGACCTGAAAGAGTCGCTGCTCGTCGTGCTAATGAACTGATGTGCATTATTCAAAATTTAGAGCACCATGATGTTGAATGTCTCGATGAGAACGACGTAGACATTCCAAAATCGGATGAAAGTGAGCAGAGTCACAACACTGAGCAGCAATCCAAGCAATCCAATGTCATCGAAAACTTAGAATCATGGATTCGGGTTTCATGGACTGAAGACTGTTAATTTGAATTTAATATGTGTACCAAAAATTTAAAATAAGTTTGTTATGTTCGTAAGATTATAATATTTTTGGCCCTTACTCTATGTTGAACACTGCATCAGTAAAATCTTAACTCTTTTCTAAATCTGTTTTCTTATTTTTAAAATTATAATTATAACATTATAATATAAAAAATACATTTTTAATTTAAAAATGTTTACGTAAGCATGAGGGGAGGGGGTAAAAGCTTTGCTTACTTTTGCTGACAAGGGGGATGGGGGGGTAAATAATTGTAATAAATCTGCTTACGTAATATTTGAACGGCCCCTAACGCTATATCCGACAGTTATCCTAATCCCAGGCAACTGAGAAAATTCCTTTATAAATAAAACTCATATAACGTGAAGTACTCCTGCCAATAAACTTAACATGATACTCGCGCTTTGTTGTCAAGATATTTTTTAACGAAGTTTTAAAATGCTTTAAAGTTACAATACTGTATTATTTAAATATTATTTCTCTTTCACTCACTCATACAGCAAACAAACAGCCTATTTTGAAATGTAATGACGTTACAAGCAGTCACATTTTTCTCCTTGCAGAAGGTTTATCGTTCAAAGAAAAGAAGGCGAAGAAATTAAAAGCCCAAGCGAAATCGTCGCATAATTGGAACGTGTTGTTTTTGGGCGCCAATGCTGTGGCGGATGTCGTCGCGGCAAACTACAATACCACCAAAGAGCAGCTACTTAATGACAACAATAAAAGTAATATATTTTAATTGGCATTTTTTAATAATAAAGTTAAGGAACATCAACAAACATAAGTAATTTTTAACATATTAATTCTGGTGATTTGTAACTATCATAAGTTAATAGTTAAATATCAATAAATTCCTTTTGTCTAAATATAATCACGTTATTTTTTTCTGTAGATACAAGTGCTGCTGTGAGATTGGCTCTTGGTGAAACACAACTTGTTGCTGAAACGAAAAAGTTTCTTGAGAGTAATGGTGTCTATTTAGATGCTTTCAACAAAGTAAGATTATTTTTAATTTATGTGTTGTTATTTTATAATATCTTAAATGCTTACATCAGTGACATTTTATTATATATTTAATTTATTTGCAGCCAGCGAAAAAAAGATCAAACACATGTATTTTAGTGAAAAATTTACCTGCAGACACAAACAAGGATGAAATCAAAGGATTATTTGAAAAACACGGCCATATTGCCAGGTTTTTGATGCCGAACCACGGAATAACCGCGTTAGTAGATTATATAGAGCCTTATGAAGCCAAGAAAGCTTTCACAAAATTAGCATATTCGCAATTTAAGAGTGCACCTTTATACTTGGAATGGGCGCCAGAAAATGTATTTGGAAAATTTGATAATAAAGAGAAAAGCCAAACTGAAGTGAAACAAAATGATGAGCAAAAGAATGAAGTAGAAATGAATAAACAAAATCCAAAAGTAGACAAATCAAAATCGGAAAGTGCTGAAAAGAAAAATGCAGAAGATCTAAAACCAATTGAAAATATTGAAACGCAAGAAATTAAAAAAGATGAAGTAGAAGATGATATTTCCGAACCAGAAAATGACACTACGCTGTTTGTAAAAAATCTGTATTTCCAAACTACAGAAGAATCCTTGAAAAGGGTAAGGCACAATTTAACATTCTAACTTTACATGCAGAAAAGTCTATGATTTTTCCGATACATTTACAATATCCATAAAAAACATATTGGATTAAACAAAAACTTTTCCGTTTTAGAAATCGAATCAAAACCTTCATAATATTCCTTCCTCCAGTGAAAATGTGTCCTTCATTTAAAATATATCTCATTAGCGGAATAATCTTTTTAGACAAGTAAGAAAATCTTAGAATCAAGTACCTTATTAAAAACTATAAACATTAACTCTGTCGTGTGATAAAATATACGGCGGCCAGGCGGCATATTTATCGAATGAAAGTTAAAAAACATCCAAAATTTCGCATCTAAATAATTATGTTAAACGTTTCTATTTTGCAGCATTTTTCAAGTTGCGGCAAATTATATAGTGTGACTATAGCAAAGAAAAAGGACCCAAAGAATCCTGGACAATTTCTCTCAATGGGATATGGTTTCGTACAATATTACCGCAAACAGCACGCCAACGAAGCACTGAAAATACTACAAAATTCAACCCTGGATGGAAAAACATTAGATTTGAAGCGATCGGAAAGAGGCAACACGTATGTGATTATTTATTTTGATTTTTGTAATAATACTTACGGAATCCATGCAAAGGTCTTAATTTCCCTAATGGACGTTATATGAGAGTTATAACAATCCAATCATACACGTCCCACAACACGTCATCTGCCTACTCTACCTTGAGAAGTTAGAACAAAGGCTAGTGCGAGTTATCGAACACATACATATGTTTCGTGTTTTGAGAAAATTTTATAAATATATGTTTTATTGCTCAGTGCTCAATAAACTTTATGATGGGTAAAGTGCCCAAAATACAATGTCGTATGCCGTTGGTTCACCATCCCTGCCCTATGGTATGCAAAATTTCTCAATATTGTTTTTGTTAAACTTTTAAGAAGTGGTTATTGATTACCCACACGCGCATAACTCCGACGCGTTTTGTATCTTCCCTGGGATTTCAACCCGCGACCACCGTCTCGGCAACCTTGTGCTATCTCGTTCCAAATAGCTAAGAATTTGCGTCCTTAATGGCCACTGAGCACATGTATGAGGTCTTCGAATTCATCTATTATATAGACGAGCCGTAGATTTACCTATAGTAAATTACTTTATGTAATTCATGCAATCATAATATTGTAAATAATGTGTGACTCCAACATTGCTAATAGCTGAATGACCTGGTATCTATTTGTAAAGAATGGTTCCATTTTTATGCAAATGCGCTGACGTGTCCTATTTAACGTAATTCCAAATGCCATTACTAAATTAATCTTTAATGGCTATTGCGGAGAAAAATTAAGTAAACCTTATTAAGTATTGTTTTTAAAAACTTGTATGTTACATTGCATTGGTACGATTTATCAATAGCTTACTAATTACAAAAACCATGATCAACTGATTATTTTTACAGTGGACGCTATCGTTATAATTGTTTTATTAACGATAAGTATTATTTCCACAAACTGACTACCCACATAAAACATTACACATTATTTTTGATAAGTTTTCAACAGCTTGAAAAATATTTTTTAGAAATTAATAAGTGCCATTAAAATTTTCCTTCTTTTTATCAGGACGGATGTCAAAACAGCAAGAAAAGTTAATAAAGAAACTGCACAGAATGGAACTAAAATACTAGTACGTAATGTACCATTCCAAGCGAACAGGAATGAGCTACACGAAATATTCAGGTAAAGAACTCACTTTAGAATATACAATTAACTGATATGGAAATACGAGTAATTACCGACGCGATATCAACGCGGTGTTTGATTATTGTGGTATTGTGTTAATGTGCTTATCTGTTAAAACCAATTTAATTCCATTGTTTGTTTTATCAACTTTTTTCAGAGCATTCGGCGAAATAAAAACATTGAGATTGCCTAAAAAGTTATCACCCGGTTCGGATCAACATCGAGGTTTCGCTTTTGTGGATTATCACACTAAAGCAGATGCTAAGGTATTTCTATTAGTAAAGTTGAATTTACATATTAATATACATGACTGGTTGACGTGACTCAATCCTTTGTTCCACAGAGCGCGTTTGAAGCACTGTGTCAATCGACTCATCTTTACGGCAGAAGGCTAGTTTTAGAATGGGCTGATCAGAGCGATGAAAACGAAGATGTCAACCTATTAAGAAAACGGACTGCTCAGGCTTTCAACGCAAAATCGGTAGGAGGTAAAAAATCTAAGAAAGGTGCAATTGATGTGGAAAAATTTGTTGAGGGAGATCAAGACGATATGTGAAATAAAATATCTATATTATAAATATATATTATTTCTAACTGTCCCTCTGTCGCATTGCGCTCCTACGAAATTGTTTTTTACTATTTTGTGAATATGTGTACAGTATCTATAAAATACAATTTTTTTTTCTTTATCACAATTTTATTATTAAGTCTTTCCGTCCGTGTCTTATATATATAAATTATTTGTTCATCTGGTTTCACTGGTGTATGGTTTTACTTGTATTAGGGCCAACTACAAAAGTTTAACAGAGGCATTGGGTATCTATTACACATAATGCCAGGGGGTGTAATTTCCATACTTAATACACACGAGATGCACTGCTAAATAGTTCGTAGTATAGGTGTTGCAGGCAATATTATTGTTTAAATATTGCAGCAATATTAATTTTGCGCAATTTGTCGACGACTTTGATCCACTAAAAAATGTGTAAAGATCAGATATGGTCGAATGATGTTCAATTTAACTTGTATAAAACAATAGAAAATAAATAAAAAATATATGATCATTTTATTTAACTTTATTTTCATGCCAAAAAATACAGTACAATTTCATATTGGATGGCATACAGAGTAATTACTCCACAAAAATTAAAAGATAAATACACATTATTTGTGAAATAGTTAAGTTTAAATCTTAATAATTCATAAAGTCCTAGTATTTACAAAATTAAATGACAAAGAGTGATATTAAATAGCTCTATATTATACTACATCCTTCAAGACTTATTCTTCACCACAAACTGTTTTGAAGAATATTTTGATATTGCATAAACTCTTCAGTTTAGTTCTAAGACAATGAACATTGTTATCAAACTATCTATAAGATAGAATGATAATATGCAACACATTCCCTATAACTTCGTAATTATTACATAGAACAGAGGAAGATATTTACATTATAAATAATAATGAAATAACAGTCAATAGCCAGCTCTGAGATAATATAACAGTTTATTGACAAACAAACATAGAAAATAAATGTATTTCTTCTACTGTGATCTGTAACTCTGGCAAAATAATAAATTGCTTGGATATAAAAACTTGACAAAAATATATACTAAGTAAAATGTTATGTAAGAATTATTAAATCAAAGCTCTTCCTATTTAATTGTTTTTTTAGATAATGACTTTTTAACAATCCAATGTCATAAAGTTAACAAAAATCATGATAGATCATGATCTACTTCATTTTATAGATCACAATATTACTGTTACACATGCACAGCAAACACAAGCATACAATTTGAGAGCACATTCAAAGAAATTTAAATTGATTTTATAATTGTACAAAGATTGCAATGACTTTTAGGAATGTGATCAATTACATCCTATTAATTAACATTTTGTATTCATTCATCATTTGCACTAATATATATTCATCTGCCTTGCACAAGTATAAATAACATAGGCAGTTGCTTATTAATATTGCTATAATGGTTTCAGTATATCTAAAACTTAAAAACTTACTTCAACATTGAAATAGAACAATGACATCTTAATCAATCTTGACTGTGGAGTATATTTTCCTCACAAATATGCTAGTACCCAAATATCCAACAGTTCCACAGATTATGCCCAAAGCTAAACTAAACAATGCCATGTAACCAAAGTAAAATGTAGTCTGGAACAGGCCATACATCTTAGTCTTGAACACAAAGTAATAGAATGAATACAGGTACACATAAATAGCTGTGCTCCCAGCTGAGAGGAAACTGGTCCACTGCCAGCGATAGTCTTCAGCATTCAGCAGGAAGTAAGTGCACACAATTGTCACACAAACAGTTACAATCATCAAAATCAGAAACACTAGCAACATAAAGCCATACACATAGTAGATCTTATATGCCCAGAAGGAGGTGAAAATGAAGTACATCTCAATGAATATGGAACCAAATGGAAGAATACCTCCTACAATTATTATAATAAAAGGTTCCATAAACCACTTCTTCTCAGGAATAGGTCTTGGAACAGCATTAATTCGACAAGGATAGTCAGGCTGACCAGCCAAATTACGACCAAGGACAGTTCCCACCAAAGTCAAAGGCAAAATAACAAAAGTGCATATAGACATGACCGCAATCATACTACCAAATGGAATAGCCCTAGAAGCATGATAATACATTGCTATGAAGTTAATGAAAAATGCTGTGCCACACACAAGAACAGGTAAGAAGAAAGCAGAAAGCAGCATTTGTTTTATCCAGAGTTTGCCTCCCATACGAGCATAGAGGGATCCACCAAAATATCCATTGACAGGTGATGTTGCTGCATATATGAAAATAGCTGTTGAAAGTAGAGAGCCTCTTTCAGTATAAAGTTCACCAAAGATAGTGAAAATAATGACAGCCAGAGTCACAACAGTGAGCTGATAACCAGATCCAACAAGTGCAGAGAACAATGCCAAATGTGGGACTGGTCGGAAAACATCACCATGTACTTGTTTCCAACCATATTCATCACCTAAATCTTTTTCTAAGTCATCAAGATCATCATCTTTAGAGTACCTCGCATAATCCTTGCGCAGTGTTCTCATAAGAATCATAGAAACAAGACCAACTAAGAATATTACCATCATAAAACTATTGAATATACTGAACCAATGAATCCTATGCTGAAAGAAATTAGGGTCTAAGTATTTATCAAATCGGTCTTCAAAATTGATGTTACTCTTCTTCCAATTAACTTCATAAGTGAAAGGAATCTTCGCGTCAGGAGTTAGTCGTTCCTTATTTTCGGCTGTGAGGTTTACTTCCACGATTCTGTTTCCGTTGTATCCTACGTCGAACTTTTTGTGAGTCCAAATGTAGTATTGATCTCCATCTATCTCACCCACAGTGCCCCATATCGGCAGGTCATCTATGTACATTTGATACCAGTAGTGATTTTTCACAGCATACACAAGGGCTTTGTAAGACTGCTCGTTCAGTTCGATGGCACAGAATTGTTGAGCTGGTACGTTGTCTTTGAATGTAATGTCAAGACCGCTGAACTCCAATTCGACTCCCTGCAGAGCCTCCGACAGTGTTTCATGATAATGGCCAATTGTTACTTTAGTGCCAACGCAAAATGGTAATGAAAAGTATGCATACGTTTCTTGTCGATTGTGATATGGGCCGACAGTGTTCATCCATAGTACCACTTGTTCTCCTTCTTTGTACGTGTGCGTGTGCTCGTCACAATTGACTACAGTCCACAATATAAATAAAAAATACAAGATTTTCATTTTATATCGATAGAAAGCGTACGACTAAACGATTAAATTACAAATAAAATAAACATAACACGTATGTTAAACGCCGAAGTCGGACATTTATAAAAATAATTGCCAATAGGAAAAAGGTATGAATATGTCAAAACAATATTTTCTGATGTGAAAGAAATCTGAATTGAGGACTTAGTACAACACTAATTATAAAATTGGGTTATAAATTATAATATTAAATTATAAACATAAAATTAGTTTGAAATTTCTTAATATCAATTAACAACCGTGATAAAACTATAGTTGTTTGTCTAAAATTCCATCCTCTTTAATGTAAGTGACTTTAATGAGAATGTCCCGCCATTATCTTGTATATAAGTATCAAGTATCAACCCTAATTCTTGTTTTGACATTTCAGTTTTAGGTTATCTCATGTTGTGTTCACCATTTTTTGATAATTATCAGTAAAATAAATATTAAAATGGAACAGGATTTACCTATTTGTGTCCAAGCTAAACTTAAATCGGATACAGGGGATGAGATAGGAAGTACTTTAGACTTACCGTTAAATATTAACAAGGACCAACTACAGCTTATTTGTAATGCTCTTCTACAAGAAGTAAGTACATTTATGTTGTGTTTATACATTTTATTAAATAATTTGATAATACCACAACATATTTAAAATTGCAGGAGGACAAACCGTTTCTTTTCTTTGTAAAAGATGTCGAAATAACAAGCACACTAAAAGAAGCTCTTGATGTCAACATTTTGAATTCCGAAGAAGTTTTAGAGATCATCTACCAGCAGCAAGCTGTATTCCGAGTGAGACCAGTTACTAGATGTACTAGGTAAATAATGCATTTTATATTTTACCTACTTCTTGATTTCACAATGTATAAAAGCATCGACTGTTAAACTAAACATTACACAATTGCTTAAACTTAATTAATCTTGTTATATATAGCTCTGTATATAATATGTCTGAGGAATTACAAGTATTTTCTAATATGTATAAGTGGAAGATCTTGTTTGTTGTTTATGGTTAGCAGTAAATTTTCTTTAGATGATGAATTATCTATTAACAATTTTATAGTTCTATACCAGGTCATGCCGAGGCAGTAATATCAACAAGCTTCAGTCCATCCGGCAAACATTTAGCTAGTGGGTCAGGCGACACCACTGTCAGGTTTTGGGATCTAAACACACAATCTCCTCTCCATGTTTGTGATGGTAATGTAATGTACCTACATAATAAATACAGATTTGTTAGATTTATATAGAAATAAGAATAAATAAGTATTTATGCTTTTAACAGGTCACAAAAATTGGGTGTTATGTATCAGCTGGTCACCTGATGGCAGTATGCTGGCATCAGCATGCAAGCAAGGCAGAATTATACTGTGGAATCCCACAACAGGATTTCAGATTGGCAAAACAATGATTGGACATAAACAATGGATTACTGCACTTGCATGGGAACCTTATCACTTGTAAGTTTATAAAAGTTCTGACTAAGTTCATTATTATTTTGACATAATTTTTTGTATATTATGTGAGATGAGATGAAGTGAGTATAAATTAACAGTTGATGAGCATAGACTTTCCTCACAGTGAGTAATATGTTTTATTAAAAAAATATAGAAAATACAGTTTTCATTTGTAATTAGGGGCCAGCAAAGCTAGAAACTAACTAAGGCCCTCACAAATTAGGATAATAAAATCACTGTATCTGAAACTTCTTTTTGTGTGACATTTTAGAAACCCTAACTGCAGAAGGCTTGCAAGTGCATCTAAAGATGGTGATGTAAGGATATGGGATGCTGTGAGCGGAACCACAATACTGAGTCTTACAGGACATTCTAAAGCTGTCACTTCTGTCAAGTGGGGTGGCACTGGACTCATTTACACTGCCTCTCAAGATAGGACAATCAAGGTACTAAAACCCACTTCTATAGAAACTGTACTACAAATTACTTTGATATTCTGTTGTAATGGTAATAAATTAATTTCATTTCATTTATTTTAGTATAAGTTACAACTAGCTTAAAACAAATAAAGTCAATAAATAGTTTCAACAAATGGAATAATATTAATTTCATTTCTTAAATATTTTTATACTTAAAATATCTAAAAAATTACATATCATAAGCAATAAAAATTCTCTATTTTAATAATCAGTATTTTGTTTTTAATTTTAATCATATTTAGATATATGATTTATTAGAAAATGCGCATAACATATAAATATGTTTCATGAATAGGTATGGAGAGCTGATGATGGAATATTATGCAGGACATTGGAAGGTCATGCTCATTGGGTCAACACATTGGCTTTAAGCACTGACTATGTGTTGCGCACAGGCCCATTTCATCCAGTCACTGACAAATTTAGTGCAACTGATCCTATTAATAATCCGGACAGTGAGTATAGAAACCTATGCTTTGAATTATAATTGTATCATATTACAGTTGTTGATTGTTTTTTTGCAACTGCAAGTTACATTAAAATGTATTAATTGTATTATTATCTTATGTTGTTGTATCCTTCGAATGAGCTGCCAGACCAACATTTTTGCACATAATATATAATTTCAGATGAAATATTTTTTTGTAGAATATGTCTTACAACAAAGTGCCTTACAAAGGTATGAAGCTGTGTGTAGGCAAGGTGATGAACGTTTAGTGTCTGGTTCAGATGATTTTACATTATTCCTATGGCTGCCTGAGAAGGAGAAACGCCCACTGGCAAGAATGACAGGCCATCAGCAACTCATCAATGATGTCAAGTTTTCGCCAGATACTAGGTAAACTTTTTTAATCAGTGAAATATGAAAAGAAGCCAAGCAAGTTCCTTAGGAAATTTGATTAAAAATATTATTTATATTCCAGAATAATAGCGTCTGCATCATTTGATAAATCTGTGAAGTTATGGGAAGCTGCTACTGGTAAATTTATTACCACACTGCGAGGTCATGTTCAAGCTGTGTACATGGTGGCGTGGTCTGCTGATTCTAGACTTCTACTGAGCTCAAGTGCCGATTCAACTTTAAAAGGTATCATTATCTACTATGTGGCTATTGTACGTTCCTATAATTACCTACTGTTGCTTAAATTCCCCTACCTATAATTTGGGCTCTGTATCCTAATTTGAATATTTAGTTGCAAGCTCTAACACTTTTTCTCTGGCAATTTTTATGCTTCACATAGATATTGATTATTTAGAGCCTAACAGATTATTTCTAAAATAAAACAATTGCTTTTCTCGCTGATTAAAGGAATGCCATTATGTGCCATGTGGCTAAAAAACGACTATACAGTTTGTGATAAAGAATTTAATCTGTCTGTATTTGTAGTGTGGAGTATGAAAACCAAGAAATTAGAGCTGGATCTACCAGGACATGCAGATGAAGTGTATGCAGTAGACTGGTCTCCTGATGGAGCTTATGTTGCATCAGGAGGAAAAGACAAAGTATTAAAACTGTAAGTATCTAACATTTTCTGGAGAACCAACAACCTGTGGGTAGAGTTTTAGAGACTACGCCTCAGCAAACATGGTGTGGGAGGAGCTCCAACTAGATGGAGCGACGATAATTGTAGGATGGCTGGTTGCAGTTGAAGACGATGGACTGAAGATAGAGCCTAATGCCGTGACATAGGAGAGGCTCTATATTCAGCAGTGGAACTTCCTCCAATATGTATACTGTTGTATCTATCTACAACAAAATAAAAGTACTATCATTTATGTGGTAGAATACAATATTCATTTATTGCGCTATCGTACACAAACATGACAATTTATATTACATTAAAAATTTAACACTTTAAAACTATTACAATTATTTTACATTAAAAAGTTTATCTCTCCTAAAAATCAACTTTCATCCATAATTTCAACGACTTTTTCACCATCATCATTACCAGAACTATCATCGCCAATCTCTAAAACTGATACGATAGGTTTATGGTAGCTGAAGTAAGAAACGAACAGTTTTGATTCGAACCTATTTAAATGTCTAATAAAGACCGCATCAATAGTAGTTTTGTATTTCGTTGTGCTAAGATTGCGATCATTCGACATAGTTAAACCAAATTCATTATTTAAAAATTCAATTAATAGTTGATGTTTATCGTCTGCGAAGTTTATGTTGAAATCTCCACTCAAAATCATTGGCAATTCATCAAAGCTTTATAAACTGACAGCTAACTGACTGCAGCTAACTGGCTGTCTACTCTCCATCCGTCTTACGCTTTTTCGATCAGGTCACGTGTCCTGACGCGAGTTTAAGATTTTATACCCATTACAGAAAAAGTGCTCAACGCCGCTAAAGAAGTTTTCACTTCAAAAATGCTCTATTTCTATCTTTGTTTTTACACAATCTTTATATACTTTCTCAACTACTACGCAGTACATGTGGACCTTTGTACTAGCGTTACCTATTTTATTGGGCGTTTTAGTTACCCTGAACGGAAGGACTAAATCCCATATATGATGTTACCTACAATCACTGGTGTGCTGACCAGTGAAAAAAAAGTGATTTAGGGAGGATTCTCACGTCGTGGTTTATACCCGCGGCCAGTTGCGAGCCCATAAAATGAAGATATATCTCTATCAGAGTCACATTAGGAAGAGAAAAAATATTTACTTATATGTATGGTCTTATATTAAATGTAATCTTTTGTTTTAGGTGGCAGCATTAAAACAATCAACATCCTTGAGGAATACAACTTTATTGTAGAAGTGGAAATAAATCAACTGTAACATATTTTTGTGAAAATAAAATTATGCAATTTTCACTTAATTTTTATGCTCTTTTTAACATTAGCTTTTATGCCTGACGATTCTCCTCCATATCTGGAGATCTCTTTTCTGGCTTCCCTAACTGCACCCTTCCTCCTGATCTTTGCCTTTCTGTACTTAAGCTTATGCTTGACTCTAGGGTTCCTTTGATCTTTCTTTCTATGTGGTGTTAAACCTTTATTCTTAGCAATTTGATAAGTAATCTCACGTTTATCTGCTATATCTTCTGTGATAATATCTTGGGATGATGTTGATGGTTTATTTTCATTGTTTTCCACTTCAGTAGGAGAGTTTTCATCATTATCTGAAAATCCACTTTCTTCTGACTCTTCATTGCTCTTATGTACACTTTCAATCTTATCACTACTTTTGAAATAATCATTTCCTTCATAATCTTCCTCATCATCTGATACTCCTGTATCTTCACCATCATCTTTTTCCATCGTACTGATGAGTTTAAGTTTTTTAGGTGCAGATTCTGATATTGTTTTGCCAGATTTACGTTTCTTACCTTCTTTCTTTTCTTCAACGATTTCAGTTACTTGTAATTGTAAGTTATTTCGCACTGCAAGCATAATTTTATCTATTTGTGGTTTTATAACTTCCAAATAAATAGGTTCCATTTTATTTAGCATTTGCCTATACTGGTATAACCGTTTTATAACAGGATGATTTTGAATATTAATTTTTTGACTCTTTAGGAGCAAATAAAAACTAATATTAGTGCAGTAATTTAAAATCAGATCATAATTGGTTTTCACAAATTTTGAAGCTGGGCACTTTGGTAGTTTACCATCTTTTACCAGTTCTAAAACAGGGTGCAAATCATCTTTTGCAACAGTTAGCTTTGTTTTAAAGTCATCTACTAGACCTGAAAATTCTGGACTTTCTTTTTCTAATAACTGTAGTTTTTGTCTTTTTGACATCTGACTTAAGTCACTCTTTATTATTGTTTCTTTTTCTTTGATTTCCTGAACCTGCTTATTGAAAAACTCTAATGTAAAATCTTCATCTCCTAGTTGTTCCAAGAGTCTTTTCTGTATGTTTTTCGCCTCTTCTTCCTCCATAAGTGCCGCTTCTTCATCATCACCAAAACCGCCATAATCTTGATCGACATAATCAGTAGCATAATATGATCTTTTGTTCTTACCCCATGCTTTAGAATCTGGTAGGTCATCATCAGTTTTTTCTTGACCCTCAACATCACTGTCAGCTATCCCTAAATCATCTTTTTTACTGTCAGAGCCTTCGTCCGAGTCTGAGAATGCATAAAGTTCTTCTTCACTCCCTGAATCATGTCTTCGTTTTCTTAAATTTGTCAAAATTTCTTTTTCATCTTCTGAGTATTGTTCCTCTGAGTCTGAAGGCTCATAATTGCCTGTCATGTCAAACTTTGAATCAATTCTGGAAAGACAAATGTTTCAATTAATACAGACAGTTCTCAATTCTTGCAAGACGGATATTGTTTCATTTGAATATCTTGCCAGTCATGAAGATCGCACTTATAGTTCAGAGTAAGTACGTTTAAATAAGTTATTTGCAAGTATGAATGACAAGTAAGCAAATGATAAATATAGATCACAGTAGTTTCTTGAAGAACATTATTAGTATGAAATAAACAAGCACGTGTACAGAATCATACAACATTACAATATTTTCAACAGTTAACAATAAATTACCTTATTTTGTCTCCCATTGTGAAGTATATATTTTACAGGAAGCATGAAAAGATGCAACAATTATTGCTTGCAATGTACGACCTAGGTTAGTTGTACATTTGAGCTGTTGAAATGCACTTCGCCACTATAGCTATCGAAAATATAAGAAAACTTTACTTTGTAAGTTATGGATCAAAAAATTATCATGGCATTTATAAATTATTTAAGTAAAATATATCCAACGAATTAGTGACAATCCCAAAGGCACAGACTCCCAAAGGCGCAGGTGCAATTGACAATTGTCATTTTTTTTTCTTCATGCACTAGGGATGATACATGGAGCTCTATGGAATGATACTACTACCTACTACTAAGAACAATGAATAGCATAGAAGGAGTTGACATTTCAACGTACACTCTAATTTTGACAACAAGAAATTGTGCTGTGTTCTCTACTGATAGTTTATCGATATCGATATATGAACTTTATTTATAGCAAATTCGTAGACACAGTGGTAGATATTTATACATGAATCATTATTATTTATTTCAATTCCATAGCCATTTATTTATTTATTAAAAACTTGTGTCTCATCTTTGTAGCTACAGAACAAAAAACATAATACGATGATCTACTTTTTTTAAAAACATGTCCTTTGATGTCCTCAGTTGTTACTAAGATAAAAAAAAACTAGCAAAAATATAAGATAACTCCCATGAAAAGCCATTTTGAATTAGCAGTTGAAACTTCCGCATGTAAATGTAAAAAAACATTACATGTGTGATTGCGTTACTCTGTTAGTACGCAAAGTCTCTAAAGAGTAAATTTTTGCCATAAACATCACAACATGACATCGAAAATTTTGAAAGATAAGGCGGAACTTCTTTACTAACACAAATTTTAGTATTTAATAACGGATTTCGGTGAATTCCCTATCCAGCATGAAGAGTACCATTTCACATGTTTATGGATTTTTCTGACGAAAACTAAAACCGGCAAAAAATACGAACTCTTGATATACTGTAAAATCAGGTGTACAGATGAATAGAGAACCATCTAATCATAAATTTGGGGAAGGAAAGGTAGTATCTAGAAGGAATGTTTTGAAATAATTAATGCAGAAAAAAGAGTCGTTCAGGCAAATGAGAAAAGCTCAAGCAAACAAGCTAAACAAATGCCTTTAGTTTGTTGAAGAAATGTGTGAAAATAAATGTTTTTTTTTTAATTATGTCATATTTATTAAGAGTGCATGCAACAGCATAAATACAATTTTGCCTAATGTCGTCATCTGTAGAGAATCTGCAACGAAGGCATTTAAATATGAAACACTAAGTTTATATCATATGGCATCCTAGACCGCAACCCTCGCGCAGTGGCCGCGTGCTTTTTACCACTACACTACCAGGTAGGTGTTTTAAAGTACAAGCCAACTTATGTAACATGGCTAGTAAACTAAAGTATACATTATTTATATTATCGACAAAATGTGCAGCACATCACTATTGAATATGACGTAACTATCATAAATTGTGTCGGCGCTTTGGCCGTTTGTAACATTTGACATAACTGCACTTTTTTAAAGTTGCTAGGGATTGACTGACAGGTTCGATCAATAAAAGGTTGTCGATAAAATAGTCGATGACAACACATGTTGCCCTACATTTTTATGGAGCTATAGTATGTTCTGATCATAGATTTAGTATAAAACATAGATCGGCAATGTGAAAGAGATAGAATAATTTAACTCATATGTTAAAGCGAGATGCATGATGCGACCATACGTTTACACAGAAGTAGCCAGCAGTGACCCAGAATCAAAATATGTCAAACTAGCGAGCAACAAAATTCGCTTATTTTCATAATTTATTTAATTTTACAGTACTTGGTTATATTTATTAAACGTAGTTTATTATAGTGCATTGTGCAGTGCCAAGGTGTGGAACATGCAGGCGTAAAAATCCGAAATAATTTAAGTTTTCACAGGTACCGGCCACTTTTGCACAATACTTTTTTGTGACGATATTATAGAATTAAATGTAAATCCGTGTATACATATCGGTAGAAAAGAATATAGTATTTCATTGTATAAATACGCTGAAAGCATCCATTGCGTATAAAAAATAATATCAAATACGTGAATTTACAATAATTTCAACCAAAAGTTGCTAGGGATTGACTAACAGGTTCGATCAATAAAAGGTTGTCGATAAAATAGTCGATGAAAACACATGTTTCCCTACATTTTTATGGAGCTATAGTATGTTGTGATAGTGTGCATTTTTCTTCTTCTTCTACCTGGCGTAATTCTTTTTTCGCCAAGCAACAAATTTGTTATTTATATAGGAACCAATGAATAAAACCCCATATCAGAGTTTCATCTTTCTTATTTAATATAAAAACTATAAAGTATTATTTGGTTTTATCCATTGACTTATAGTTTTATCCAAGTAATCTGGTTTCATCTTTAGCCGATGTGATTTACGATTGTGTATGTGAATGTATGTGTTGAGTGTTCTTGATCTGTGTCTCTGTGTCTCTGTGGTCTGTGTGGAGAGTGGACCACAGATCACTACATAGATAATACACTTATACTAGAGAGATCACTATGTGTGGACCACCCTGTCTGTGTGTATGTCACAGAGTAACTTGGTGTATGTGATGAGCGCAGAATCATAGCACTGAATTTAGGTACATATTTATCCATCTGAGGCGATGAGGCTTTTGTAGGTTATTAATGCCGTATAAGCCAAATAATATAAGTTGCGACCATACTAGTTTGTATTTTGAAACCCCATCATAAAAGCATGCTATCAAAGGCGTTCTTTTTATGTTTATTTTTCCTCTATAAGGTATCTATAAGCAAAAGAATATCACCTGAATTGGACAACGCAAGACCCACTAAATTAGAAGAATGTCAACGCTGCAAAATATTAACAGACTCTTTCAAACATTGGCTGACGCAAACTTCACGCGGAAAATACGAAGGAGGGGACGCTGCTTGGGAGGAAGCAAAATTAAAATCTTATTCTAGAAGTGAGATGCGTTTAGTTGATATCCAAGAAGGTTTATGTTCAGAAGTAAAAAAGTATCAAGAACATTGCTACACTCTTGCTGAAGAAGCAGAACAAGTTTTAGAAAAGTGGTGGTTCTCTGATAATCCTGATAGTGTTGATTTATATTCATGGTTGTGCATTGAAAACCTAAAATATTGCTGCCCAACTAACCATTTTGGAGATTTGTGTACACCCTGCCCTTTAGATAACAATAATCAACTATGCGGTGGTCATGGAAAGTGTGATGGGGATGGTACAAGAAAGGGAAATGGTTCATGCATATGCCACAGGGGACATACTGGCCAGAATTGTGAAGAATGTTCAAAAAATTTTTATTTAAATAATTCTGCTTGTACACCTTGTCATAGAGCTTGTGATGGTTGTTCTGGTGAGGGAGCTAACTCTTGTAAATCTTGCAAAGATGGTTGGGCATTACAGTCTGGATTATGTGTAGATATAGACGAGTGTTCCTCTCCATCTATATGTAGAGAAAATCAATTTTGTGTAAATAAACTAGGTTCTTTTGTATGTAAGACTTGTGATTCTACTTGTAAATCTTGTAAAGGTGAAGGATCTGCAAACTGCACTTCATGTAAAGAAAAGTACATCCTCTGGTCTAACATGTGTATAGATGAAGGACAAAAGTATGATATTTTGTCTAGTGCAATGAGAAGATCTGCATTATATGTAGGACTCTTAATTATAACTATATTCATTTTAAGAAATCATAATTATTTTGCATCATTTGTGATGATTGTAGTTGCTATGTATATTTATTTCTCAGAAAAATCATCAACAATGAATTTATTAGACTTAGTATCAAACTTGTATTTATAAGATTTCTAAATTTAGATCTTTTTTAGACATTTTCTGAGGTTTCTGTATTTTTAGGGATGTTATAGTGGTACACCTTATTGAATATCATCATGTATATGATTGAATACATTCTGATATGTGCATGAAAATATAACATTCCTATTTCACAGATCAGCATTATTTACATGTAGTGGAATATTTTACTGACTTTGTTTTCTGTGATAATTTTGTATTGTGTTGATATTCATTTGTTTATATTTTCGAAATAATATAGTTATACTTGCAAAATCAGAACTATTTAATATGTTACCAGAATAGTATACTAAGTAAAAGCCATTAGAAAGGTGTATTAAAAATACAATTTATTGCAAAAGTTATTTAACTACATTTTAGTGTCATTTATATACAAAAATTAAATACAAAGTTAAGGGATAATAACCAAAGTGTGTAAATACTTTATAATACAGAAATATTACTTACTACCACAAATGTTACATAATAAAATAGAACTCATTAATAATGTAGAAACAATAATTACTCTGGATACTACAAGGTAACATGAATTAGAGCCCTTTTCACAATATGCTTCTAAGATGTAAGGACAATATAAATCTTACAAAGCTAAAAGTTGTGACCCTAAATTAAATACAAAACACTCTAAAATAAAATTATATGTGAAAAAAGCTCTTGTTTGTATTTCACACAACCATCAACACATTGCTATCGTGATAATGCTAATGTGAAAATAATCTTAATGCCACTATTATATTATTTTGACAGTAATTGGCAACCTTTAATTTGGCAACAGCAAATATAGGTATACACGTCAGTCTAATTGGATGATTATTCTTATAAAATGGCGAAATGAAATATCTTACTAAGAATACAATCGTTTTGTGATGTCTCAAAACAATTACAAATTGTAAATACATGTGACACATGTTCAGTGGTACTTAATTTAATTAAAAACAAAACATACTACATTCTCTTACATTTTTACTGACTTGGATTACCAACCTGTTACTTAATTCTAATCTTTCTCCTACTGAGGCCTTTCCTTCAGACTGAAAATATAAATACTTTCGTGTTTATTTTCACTAATATTTTGCAGTGCTGTTAATCATAGCATAAAATGATGAAAGTTTCTCAAAATAATAGTGGTCTTTGGTGAAGAAATTATGTGAGGTCATAAGACAAAGTTTCTTAACTACGTCTTTAATATTACACAACAATATAAATCCATGTAAATTAATTGTTAATGTATTCCAACAAAATCAACACAAAATTATAATATGAAATCAACTTTGTTCTAATAATTTTTATTTTTGGTAAAATTTCATTGTTAAGTACTAATATAACCATCTAAGTCTATTTGTGAAAAATAAAACACTTAAACTAGATCCACATTAGAAAACGCCAATCGATTTTCATGTGACACTCATCTACTGTAAGTATGAATCTTACGCATTATTCGTAATTGGTGCTGCAATAACGTAATAATATAAAACTACTAAATAATACACACGACTAGCATATAAAATGCTGCAAAATGAATAAAGGTGTCATGCCCTTGTTGTTCAAAAGTTTTAACTGCAATTATTTTGGAGCTATACGTGATGTCACACGATGAACAGTTGCAAAGATAGTAGCAGCAGATTAATAATAATACAACTGATAGCAGGGTTGGGCGCTATGTGTATACAACTATTGTTTTAATTACCAACATCTTTTTGTTCACAACAAAAAGGGTTTGATATACTGCTTCTATAAAACTGAAATATGTAAATAATCTAACAGCACAAATTATTAATTAATATCAGTCTGCTCCAATTTATGCTAATAATTTTACCATCAATTTTTAAATCTTAATTTCGGTCCCACTTCATAATACTCAATTTTATAATTTCGCTTTCTGCATCAGCCAATATCCCATTTCTAATCAGTGTTTTACAATATAAATGTAAAATTTCGTGTAGAAGTACAAAATGTATATAAGAAGCATTGTTTAAATGTCTACGTGAATGGTTTGATATTATCATACTCGCTTATTTATGTATATGATATATCCCTAAACGATATTTCTACAATCAGTCTGTTATGTTATACAATGGAATGTAAATAATTGGATTGAAACGATTCACGTCGCACAGTAAACAAGAAACCATCGACTTACAATATTTGCTGCAGTATTTCAACAAAAATAAACAGAATCATACATATTCAATAACACGCCACGACCCAGTCGACAGACACTGCATGCGTGTAATAAGGAAAATATTTATTTTTCCTCCATAACATCTTCAGCGCATCTATTTCGATATTCCCATTCCATTCATAGGCCAATAAAAACATCAAGATCGTAAAAAAATGAAGTTTAAACAAAATCAATGGAGACGACGGGGCAGTGGCACGGGCAGCGGGCGCTAGGGAAGTATAGGAAGGGGCAAGAAGCGAGTAGTGTGTGTGCTACAGCATCAGCGGTCTCAGAGCGCGGGCGCGCGGTGGTGCGAGGAGAGCTGCGCGGCGAGCTGGCGCTGCTGCAGCAGGCAGTACAGGATGCCGGCCTGCGCCATGGCGTCCACCGTGCCGGCCGCCAGCAGGTCCGTGCGCTGCTTGGAGCCCGCGCCCGCACTCGACGGCCGCAGCAGCGTCGGACCGAACACCGTCGCCAGGTTGTGCAGCGACATCTTGTTCTCGCCTTCGTGCTGGTTCACTCTGTCGAAATTATGCCACGTCACTCCATCACTTCGCATAAAATTTACTTACTCAAATGTTTTAAATTCTTACTTGACAAAGTGATTTAGCAGGAAGTCAATACAGTTCTTGTTCAAATCCGGCAGCTGCGCGTAACATTTAAGGAGTGCGTGCCGTCTCGTATGGGCTGGCCCCGAATCCACGGACGTTCCGGCGCCCTGTTAAAAAAAAATTGGCGATTTAAATTACACTATGTTCATTTGATAAAATATTTTTTATAGTTGTTATCGTCAATAAATTAATACATGCCTGAGTAGCACCCCAAGCTCGAAGGAGTTCTGGGTACAGGGCATCAGTAAATAAGGCCTCCGGTAATTCTCGCAAATACAACTTCAACACGCCCGTAACAGAATGTATATCGACTTCTTTTAGTAGCTGCTCAGCTTCATAAGCATCTGAAAAAGATATACAAGGAAATTGTAAAATAATTTATATTTGCATATATTTTTTTTTTATTTTTTTTTTATTGCTTTGAATGGCGAGACGAGCATGCCGTTCGCCTGATGGTAAGCGATGCGACCACTCATGAACAGTAGCAAAACCAAACAACACCTTGAATTACAAAGCAATGCTTGGCATTCCACTGCGCTCGCCATCCTGAGACATAAGATGTTAAGCCTCAATATGTCCAGTAGTTACTCTGGCTACAATATCCTTCAATCCGAAACACAACAGTGCATTTAAACTGCTGTTTGACGGGAGAAATAGACATTGCGGTGGTACCCACCCAGACAGCCTCTCACATATCAGAGACCTACCACCAGTAATGTTTTTTATGTATATGTTCTCGTTTAGTCAATTACAAAAGGCTCGATAATATCTAATATACTTACTAGTTTCAAAGCTTTTTTTGAGCCTATTGAGATCAGACGCACTGCCGGACACGCGGTAGATGCCCACTTCGTGGATGCCTCGTCTTTCTACTTCGCGCACACATGCACTTATTATAAACGGGATGTTTCGTTTCTCTCTCCTGTATAAAACAAACAATAGTCTTATAAGCGTAAATTTCAAATTTACAGCAAAAATATAAAAAAAAAATTGTTTTAATTCAAATAGGACACAGTATAAAAATTGAGTTTTGATGAATTTGGGTTTTATAGCCGCGCGGGAGAGCACCTGCCTGTATTGGTTAGTCGTTCCTGGACACTCGCCACGCTCACGAAATATAATATACCTATATTTATAACACTACGCGGAACTTTTATTTGACAACCTTTTGTTATCAAATAAAATCTAGTAGTAGTAGTATAGTAGTGATAATATAAAGTGAACACGCACAAAATATACACGCCTAATCATCACAAAATCATAGGTATTGAATAAAAGATACAATTCTACAATTGAAAGTGTATAGAATAAGAAAGACAATGTTAGGCGGGAGGTTTATGTATGTGTCCTAGTATCGCACCCCTTCCTCGGTGCAACACCGTCCCTTTGCAAAAATTGCAAAGGTTGGAAGGTTAAAATAATCTTATAGTATATTTTTTACAATATTATGTGGTCATAATTTTTCTGACAGAAAGTTAATAATTGATATCTTAATAAAAGCTATTCATCTTGCCTATGAATTAGGCTCAGTTGCACAAACCAACTTTACACATACTCTTGCTCTTGAAAATGTCAATCCCATACATTATTAGTAAGGTCAAATATGTCTAAAATGTATCATCATCATATCAGCCACAAGAAGTCCACTGCTGAACTCCCCCAAGGATCTCCACAATGACCTGTTGGAAGTGGCTAAAATGTGTGGCGATGACATTTTTAAAGCCAAAGGTATTGGTATAGTTAGTTTTTGCATTCAGCCTTAAAATATATCTTTAGATGATGTCAAAGTTTTAAACCCTTTTCCTGAAAGGAACTTGAAGTTTATTTTTTGTATGGAGCTTTGTGAACAAAATGTAAAATCTGTCATTTCTCCAAGAACTCCGGGCTTGGATCTAAATTACGTTTATATTTATTGAAATTATATATTTTTCCCTACACAAAAAAGTAAGTTTCATCGAGGGACAACAATCTTCACACCGATACTAAATTGCATAGTAAAATGGGCATTCTCTGTATTTTTGCATAAGTGACAGTGTTGGTGGGGGTGTGGTATGTGGTTGGATAAGTAAGAGAGGAGTTACTTGGCGACGTGCGTGATCTTGGCTCCGAACAGTGCGCCGGGCTTGGCGTTGGGCACGCGGCGCGCGGAGCGCTCGGGCGGCAGCAGGCGCAGGCGCAGCGGCAGCGAGCCGCCGCCCAGCAGCACCGTGCGCGGCACGCCGCCGCTCGCGCTCTCCGACACCCACTCGCGAGACAACTGCGACACAAACGACAACATTAATTATATCTATGTCGCAACTTTACAATTAAAGAGGCCTAATTAAACAATCTTATTTTTGGGGAAACGTTCATTAAACATTCGTAACATAAGAAATGTTGTACTTATGGAAGATACGTATAGAAGAACGATTTATACGTATTTCTGCCATTCATGCGCCAATAGGTAATTTTGAGCCAAAATATGAATAAAAGCCAAAATCATATTTTTTGAATTGGATCACTTTAATTCTAAATGTGCGATATTACCACTCATATCTCTTCTGTTGGTAAACGGACAAGACGTGACGGTGCTCGCGGTTTCAAATCGCAGAGCACACCTCTAAAATACCCTGTGAGAGACTAGCCAGCAGTCCTATTAGTGGAACTAGTACTAGTAAAGTGTGAAGTATACCTTGATGGTGCACTTGCCGCGCAGCACAGGTCGCGCGGCGTCCTCGTACAGCAGCAGGCGCAGGTTCTGCGAGCCCTCCAGGTCCAGCGTGAAGCTCTCGTTCCAGCGCGGCTGCGCGCTGCGACACACCAGCTTCGACTTCGCCTTGCGGAAGTAGTGTCCGTACGAGTCCACCTCCACCACTATGTAGTAATCTAAACAATCAGTGTATCGATTAGTGATGAGTAAAGCTGAAATCAAACTATAGTATTCGCTCTTACACAGAGAGTAGAGAAGTGGCCATAAATGCTAGAGAAAAGCCTCTTAGACCGGTTTGACCAATAGATTCTTTTGTTGTGTGCACATTATCAGTCATACGCTTAAGTAGTAGTTCGATTGTCCTGATTGGCCAGTTAGCCGTATCTGGTATCTACGGCCGCTTCTTTGATATATGCGTAAGACGTATGTATGATAATTTGATTTCAGCTTAAAAAAAGTCAATAAATTAATAGCTGACTTCATAGTGCCGCTTTTTGGATAAGTGTGTGCGTATCGTAAAAGTTATATCCTGATATTTTTATCAGATCTTACCAAAAGTAATAAGAAGTATAGCTTCATAAAATTGAAATCCTAAAATCTTAGAAACTCACCAGCGGCAGTATCCAAAGGCGCAGTCATACCGCCGATGTGAAGTTGCAAATCGCCGAGGAGCAAGGAGTCGTCTCGTCCGCTTCGCAACAGATACGATCCCATGTCTGTTTGTAAATAACTACGGCAAGCCGTCACCCATGTTTGCAGATCTAACATTGATATTGCGTTCGAACCCGCCGGCGGAGCTGACGACGCCTGCCGGTAACAACGATACATTAGGATAAAGATCTCGATAATTTGTTTTACTGAGATTTCATTTAATGTATGTTTGGTTGGCTAGATCTCAAACCAATACGTGCTAATTTGTAGCTTAATGTAATGATGTAGATTCTATTAAATTAACTGCGTGGACGATCATATAAGGTCTCGTCAATAAATTGAATTGTCCACCAAAGTTTAGCATCGGTACAGCTTATGTATGCAATAGAGTGATAATGACGGCCAAGGTGTATTTAGTGTGAGGTCATACCTGCAGCGCGTGTATGGAGTCTATCCACTGCGTGCGCTCATACTCCGATGAGAGGAAGAACAGGTGTTGCCGCTGCAGCGCGGCCTGGTGTCCGGCGGCGTGGTGGCCGGGCGCGCGCGCTCCCACGCGCAGCAGCAGGTTGGGCGACGCCAGCACCAGCTGCCCCTCCAGCTCCGCCAGCTTCTTGCGCTGCTTCTCCGCAGCGCCGCGACCGCCTAGACGCATTTTCTAGAAGGATATAGAAAATAATTTTATTATTTGTTACGAAATTATAGTGATAATTGCGAAATCACAATGAGTAGATAAATAGAAAGTACAATAATCAACAAGCGAGAAATAAAAAAAAATACGAATAAAAATAACAAATACCTAACAATAATAAATTAAAAGGAAAATAAATAATAAGAAAAAAAACAGCATTTAATCAATAAAAATAAAAATGTAAAGAGAGATGTTCTACTCATCGATTCATTTTTTAAAAATAAAAGAAAAGAAATTCACGAAATGTGTTCAAGGGCAAGAAATACATACCAAAGAATTTTGGTACTACTAATATAGTTCTACGAATCGTGTCAATCTACGTTAATAAAAGTACAGTTTACGGAAATGAAATATTAATAATAGCTGAAATTAAAACAAAAGAATAACAACTTTTTACATGTAACTATTAAATCAATGGACAGTCGTACGCAGGCTATAATTAATGACATTATATTATGTAAGTAATGAAGTGCGATGTGAGTCGCGTGGTATACCTTGTCGTCGCTGGCGGCGCGCTCCTCGGCGAGGATCTGGTCGCGCACGGTGGAGGCCTGCGACTTGAGAGCCACGATGTTGGCGGGCGAGGTCTCGCGCGCGTCCGCCGCGCCCGCGCCCGCGCCCTCGTCCTCCACCACCACGATGTCCGGCAGCGGGATGAACCACTTCAGCTCGAACGTGAACTTGTCGCGACCGGACGCCTGAAAACATACATACTTACATTAACTCACGCCTTTTTCCCAGAAGAGGTAGGCAGAGGTGCCAGGACACCCACATTTCGCCTTGTAGGTATGTTCCGTCCCACGATGTGATAGGTGGTGAGCCTATCGCCAGTTCGGGCACAAATTCCTGACTCTGAGCTGATAATGAATAAAAAAATCCAATACCACTTTCCCCACCCGGGATTCGAACCCGAGACCTTAGCTTCGTAATCGTACCCTAGTACAACTATCGGTATACACAAACTCTAACTATTTTCAGTATAAAAGAAAAATGACGAATTGCGAGACACGCAATATGGCTTCCGTTCCATATTATGACCCTATCCAGCTTACACAATCATCACTACAATGTCTGTAAGATAGACTAAGGAACTCAAAAATATGCAACAAATAGTCCAGCATACACAGAGAGTATACACAGTTAGAAAAATGGTGTGTATTTTATAAAAAAAAATTACCTAAAACCTTGCGACAGTCCCATGTATAACGATGTCGTTATATTGACAATATTAACGTAATAAACGAATAAGGCAGAATAATCGGCAAAGTAATAAATAACAGTTCACCTTGTATTTGGCACAAGCTATAACATCGTTGAAGAGAAATAGATGTCTTAATTTTCTGTGGCCGTCAGATAGTTCCACGATAAACGAGTTCTTAACGAGCCTCCTTTGTGCACGATCTGCGTTCTGCAAATGAACAATACAAATGTAATTAATACAGTACATACCTTGACAATATTATACTTCACAAAACTCACGAAGAAATCTTACCGGAAACATGGACTTGGTTTGTATAATATTGAACTCATCTAGGAAGTGTTGCGTCATGTTGAGCGCGTCGGTCAACATCACATGGTCTGGATGGCTCGCGGGCGTATACTTTATCAAGTCCTGTGAAATAAATGGAAAACAATTTTTACAAAAATATTAATACCATACTTGTGTAGCAGATAAGCGAGAGTGGCGCATGTTTTAGAGAAGAGAGAGTGTACACATCATCCCAAGACAACCACAGAGAAAGAAGGACAATATAACATAACAGCAGGTTAGGAGCATGTATGTGTTGGATGAAAAAAAAAAACGACATTTCCCAACGTTGACTGTCTTGTGCTGTTTGTTTTTCACAGCTATAACATGTTCCAAAGGTCTGGTGAACGAAGTGAAAATAATTTTTCAAAATATCATGAATAAATTATTTGAATAATTATTTATTCTATTTTGTGCATTAATGTACTCACATGCAGCACGAGCGCGTTCTTCTGCACGCGCGCGACGGGCTTGTGCAGCAGGTCGTCGAGCGACATGTTCTGTGTGTGGCACGAGATGTGGCGCGTGAGGTGTAGTGTATGAATGTACTCACATGCAGCACGAGCGCGTTCTTCTGCACACGCGCGACGGGCTTGTGCAGCAGGTCGTCGAGCGACATGGGCTGGCCGTGGCACGAGATGTGGCGCGTGAGGTGTAGTGTATGAATGTACTCACATGCAGCACGAGCGCGTTCTTCTGCACGCGCGCGACGGGCTTGTGCAGCAGGTCGTCGAGCGACATGGGCTGGCCGTGGCACGAGATGTGGCGCGTGAGGTGTAGTGTATGAATGTACTCACATGCAGCACGAGCGCGTTCTTCTGCACGCGCGCGACGGGCTTGTGCAGCAGGTCGTCGAGCGACATGGGCTGGCCGTGGCACGAGATGTGGCGCGTGAGGTGTAGTGTATGAATGTACTCACATGCAGCACGAGCGCGTTCTTCTGCACGCGCGCGACGGGCTTGTGCAGCAGGTCGTCGAGCGACATGGGCTGGCCGTGGCACGAGATGTGGCGCGTGAGGTGTAGTGTATGAATGTACTCACATGCAGCACGAGCGCGTTCTTCTGCACGCGCGCGACGGGCTTGTGCAGCAGGTCGTCGAGCGACATGGGCTGGCCGTGGCACGAGATGTGGCGCGTGAGGTGTAGTGTATGAATGTACTCACATGCAGCACGAGCGCGTTCTTCTGCACGCGCGCGACGGGCTTGTGCAGCAGGTCGTCGAGCGACATGGGCTGGCCGTGGCACGAGATGTGGCGCGTGAGGTGTAGTGTATGAATGTACTCACATGCAGCACGAGCGCGTTCTTCTGCACGCGCGCGACGGGCTTGTGCAGCAGGTCGTCGAGCGACATGGGCTGGCCGTGGCACGAGATGTGGCGCGTGAGGTGCGCGAAGCTCTGCGAAGAGCCGCAGCGTCGCCGCACCGCGTCCGTCGCGCGACCGTAGTTGTGCAGGAACGCACCGTATATGTTTATGTTCTCCGCCTGCACAATATACATGATACCATACTAAAGCTTACAATACTATCTGTGGAAGAGTGGATGTGTTTGCGGATAAATTGCCAGCTTTCAAAAATGTTGTCTCGACATTGTTAAGAAACGATTTGCAGCCTTTGTGAATTTACAGTTATCTATCATAAGCCCTTAAAATGATTTTTTTTTCTTAAGAGCGTTTATACCCTCACTCACTCACTGGTGGTAGGTCTCTCATATGTGAGAGGCCATCTGGGTAGGTACCACCGCAATGTCTATTTCTCCCGTGAAACAACACTGCTTAAATGCACTGTTGTGTTTCGGATTGAAGGACATTGTAGCCAGAGCAACTACTGGACATATTGAGACTTAACATCTTATGTCTCAGGATGGCGAGCGCAGTGGAATGTTGCTACTGTTTATGAGCGGTCGTGTCGCTTACCACCAGGCGAACGGCTTGCTCGTCTCGCCATTCACTGCAATAAAAAAAAAAAAAAAAAAAAATACCCTGTGCGCGCTTTTTGGCTTAAAAACAGGACTTTTCAAATGAGTTAATAGCCACCAATAAACAATTTAAAGGAAAAGTAATTATTACTAATTTTAGAAAAGGTTGTCATCTAGGGATTTTGGTGGAAAACATTATAGATTGATGGATAATTTGTGAGTACTATAAGGATTACTGAACACAAGTTTCGTTATTTAGGCTTTAAATGGCAATTTAGAAGCTTAAGATATCCGAAACCACTAAATATAAGATGAAAATAAAAATATTATCAGACTACTAAGACCCTTATGGAGGGATTTTGCTGAGAAAAATAATCTTTTTGTGTTTAGTTCCTGAAAAATAAAAATTTAAACAATGCGAAATTATTCAGAAACTCTCGTCAAGAACATATTTTTTTTCACCAACTTATCGTACATAATTTTTTATAGCAATTGCATATTATAATAGAAGAACGTCTTATCAATAAATTACCATTTTTATATTTCAACAAAATTAGTTTTCATGTTTTCTACAAATATTTTAAAAACCACTATAAAACACGCTGTCCGACGTGGATCAAATCAGACCGCCGCAAGGCCTTCTAGAGGGAGGACGTATCGCTCGTCGCTCCGGCCTGGCTGCAGTCGATTATGCCGCGCGTAGTAAAAATAGCCACGCGCGGAATGCGATTACCACATCTTAGTACTTTGGTAGTAAAATATTTAATTATTTTTATTACCTACAATGATTTTGTAGTGAGTATAAATTATGTTTCAGGTAATATAATGGGACGTAATTCCGAGGCTAAATTATGTTATGTATTGTAATATAAAATTAAATATATTTCGTAATTGTAAGGAGTTGTAAGGCCCCTAACACTATTTATGTGTTCGAACACGAAATGATTAATAAAACGTCCGTAGTGTCTACTGATTGAACACTGATTTGAATGCAACTTAACAATGTAATAATAACGAAAATATGATTAGTATCCAAAATTTGTATTATTCTTTGCTTGCACAGTAATATTTGTCTACTTATAATGCAAATAAAAGATTTTTATGATATTATATTACAGTTATATTTCAATTGAATATTTGAAGCGCACGGATCAAAGTTGTTTGAGCCGATTGTATAGCGAGCCGACGCGGCAGCTCTACGCACACAGCTTTGGTCGCTTATGTGTGCGTGAAATTAACGAAGAAATACCTATAGTTGACTTTGCGCGCAAGGTGTATACGCTCTTAAATATGTTTATTTGGTCATTCTTTTTAATTTTTCTTTTATGTATGCACTTTTTGTTTCTCTTTTATGTTATCATCTTGCTCAATATATTGTTTTGTTTATATAATGCAAATATCTTAGTGGTCTAGCTTTCACAAATAACACCGATGTTACTTAGATTCTATGCATGCTGTGACACCTTAAAATGTTGCGCGTTTAAATTATTACTATAGCTATACTTTATCTTTTACATAAGAAATAATGTAGCAACTACTGGTTGTCCATAAATAAATAAATAAATACCATGTTTAATGTTTGATTTTGTGCATCATTTTATGAACATTGCTGGATTTGGTTGATAAATAAATATTTATGGTGTAAATTGCATTACTGTGACTTGTATAATTACAAGAAAAACATTCCATTCATCAGACAATGGAAGTCAACTGCTAAACATAGCCCCCCCAATGATTTCCACAGTGACCTGTTGGAGGCAGCCTGCATCCAGCACCGTCCCGCGACCTTTACCAGGTCGTTTGACTACCTTGTGGGTGGAAATCCTACGCTGCGCTTTCCGCTATGTGGCCTCCATTCAAGAACTTTCCGACCCTATCGGCCATCAATTCTCCACGCTATGTGCCCCGCTCATTGCCACATCAACGTACTAATCCGCTGGGCTATGTCGGTTATTTTAGTTCTCCTACGGATCTCCTCATTTCTGATTCGATCTCGTAGGGAAACACTTAGGCTCGTTGAGTGACTTTGAGCTTCCTAATAAGGCTCTTAGTGAGAGGCCACGTCGCATGGGCAAAAAACATTATAATATAAATAAAAAAGGAACAACTTCGGTATTGGAAGCGTTTGTTACTTTTTTCATACGACGGTTTCTTAATACCGTTGTCGTCACAACTGTGTAATGCAACCCTTCCGTTACATGAACTTTATTTTCAAGGTTTAATAATTACTATTTATAAAACCCTTCTATTTAGGCATCATCCAGACCACTGCATTTAAAAGACAATCACCACCTAAGTCTAATCAATTTTATTACAAAGAGTGTTTTTAACTTTAATGTAAAAATACACATACCAGTTTAATTTCGAAACAGCTAATATTCTTTAAAATAAAATGTATATGAAATATACAGATAATATGCAAACTCACCATTTTCTTGAAATGTATGCCAACGGACAAGGGCTCTTCCCAGCTAGCCACGGCGGTTTTAAGACCCTCAAGGAAGTTCTTATGCAACTCATGAAGCTCAGATATCTTGTAGAATATTGTGTTGAATTCTTCCTCCGTTATAACTGGCTGGGAAGTCGACAACGTCGCTTTGATGGCATTCATGTACTGCGAAACAATAATACGTATGTAAATGGTAAGAACTACGCTAAAATATATACAAAGATATAAATTATTATTAAAGAGGTGTTGGTATATTTACTACTGGGGTTAAGAAATGTTAATTATACCTTCTCCATAACATAAAGACATTCGACATAAACAGTTTCGCTCTCAATGATACTGGTAATAATGCATCGGTGCATGGTGAGGCGCTCGGCCTCCGCATTATTGCTCGTATTTGACTCCTGAAACAAACAAAAATATTTAATGACTAAATTAAAACACACGCATGTTACATAAAAAATCAAACAATAGGCTATAGTTCGTTTGTTTATAGAAACGGCCACCATAAAAGGCTAAACATTTGGACGGAAACGTGGTAACGAAAGGATTGAAACACATAGCTCCATGCTCACACGGCAACCATGACACTTCTACAAATATTTTTTAGTTTACTGCTCGTTAATTTCATCCGATGTCACAATTCTGAAAGTGAGTATACTAAACCGATTATTTTTAATGTAATTTATGAAGAATTTATATAACATGTAAGTTTTTATTATTTTCTTAACAGGTACGGAATTGAATGTCATAGATGAAAGTCCATTTTACGATACAATAATATTTAGTGATATTGCAGACGTCCTAAACGAATTGGAAAACCATGTTGTAAGTATTCCTATTCCTTTAATTAATGTACCATATTTGAATTGAAGGAGATTCAAAACATGTTATTTTCGTTTTAGAATTCTCCGATCGATGCGTTCATTAATAGTGAAAGTGAAAGTGGTGAGGATATTGAAGCATTGCTAACAGAATATCAGCATTATTTAGAAAAAGCTCAGAAACAAAGAAAGCCTTACACTGAAAAATCTATGCCTAAAAATAAAGTACCATTAATTCGGCACGAAAAATATGTTAAGACCAAACCCGGTATGAACGCAAATTATAATAAATACTACTTTAAAGGCGATTACTATAACAAGCAATCCTTCAAGTTCCCCGAAACTCAATACACAAATCCAATAGATCTTTTTATTCCATTTAATTCAAAAAGCAAATATTTAAGTAAACCAGAAGTGACTACTATTTTGCCCAAAGATAATCACGAAAACAACATAGGCAAAATAACTTACAACGAGAAAAAAATAACAGATTTGCCGCAAATAATTTATAAATCCACTTATGAACCCAACAAATCATCGTGCTTGTGTAAAAAGAATAGAATTCCATACGATTGTAAATTATGCAAACAGTGCATGATATCGCTCGACTCTGTCCCCGGACAATATACCGAACACACAAAAATGTACGATGATAAAAAACCTCTTCGGAATCCTTTCTTATCAGATAGTCTTTTCAAAAACTTTGAATATGCCACTGAGGACCAAACGACAGATAACGCGCTCAATTTTAGAATTAAAATCGACTTTTCGTTACCAAAGATACCGTACAGTTTTGAAAAGTATTTCAAAAACTATAACCATGGATATCCACTGGAAGTTAATAATGAAAATTCTAAAGAATATGTGCCGGCTATAAATTTGCCGTTGCCATATTTCAACTACCCTATACCGATTGATATGATGGGATACAATAAAGTCAAAAAGTTTAGCAAGCATGACTCAATGCCATTACATAAGTTAACAATGCAGAAAAAAAGAAAAGCAAAAGTTAATAACAATGTTAAAAAGCACAAAAAGAAACTAATCACTTTCCACAATATTAAATTAGACCCGCAATTTTTTTCTACACACTTTGAAGATATTTATAACATAACAGAGCTTCATAACAAAACTGCCAAAACTTCTGTCCCAAATACTACTGAAAGAATTACAATTCTGCTTACTACAGACAAGCCGTATGAAATACAGAATTCAAAAGAAAATCACACAGAAGAGACTATATACCTTATGTTGAATATAACGAGCGACACTAGCAATAAAACAAATGAGCATAAAAATGAAAATAGTCTTGAAACAGTTGATTCAAAAAAATTAACACTAAATATCACCACTGAAATACCAATTAATAAGCGCATGAAAAGAGAAATTTCAACAGTTCCAACTGTTTTGATTGCAAACAATAGTATAGCAACAGGTAATAAGTCAGTCTTGCCGAATTTTAATAAAATTTCAATCCTTAAAAAAGAAAAGAATAATATTACCATGATTGACAAAGTTTCATTAGCTGACGCTGAATTATTGTACTGGCCCAGTAATAACAGTAGATCAGGTAATTCAAAAAATATAACTGCTATAATATTAGAAAAAGAAAATAAAAAGGCCAAATTAAACGTAAGCAAAGAGACATTGAGACAAAACCATACGCGAGCTTTAGAACAAGCAATATTTGGAGATGTCGATTGGAATGACGTAGACACAATTGCGCCGACATTTATGTCTTTTGTTGGGAAATACATTAGCGGGGCTCTAACATTTTGTTCTAGCAGTGTATGTCACTCGATGAAATGTGCAGAAAAGACCTGCGTCAATAGGATTTGTGCACCTGAAGGCAGAATGAATAATAAAGGACACTGCGCGGGATCAAACGTAACAGGTAATGTACCTAATACGAATAAAATCGCAAGTAACACATTACACGCGAGGTTCACTTTGACTCTTTGAACTGGATTGGTAAAGATGTAAGATAAGTTAGATATATTTCAATCTTCCCATATTTCTTAGGTTCCTTCGTGTGATGGACCTTACAAATTCAGATGAAAAGTCACCTCTTAAGGAAATGAAATTTACTTTTCTCATGTATTTAGGTCAATCTCAGTTGTTGCAAAATAGTTCGAGTAAAAAATCTCAATGCACTTATCCGTATTACATAATCGTGGTGACTCAAAACTATGCTCAACAGCAAGTCAAACGTCTCGATAGACAAACACAATATAATGCTCAATGATAAAAAACTATGCTTTAAAACAGGCGCGGTGTGCTTTAAAATAGTAGGTACGACAAAGTAAACTTACGGCTAGTATTTGTTTGGCTGGCTTTTTATCGCAAAAGATATTCAACTCTTTCTAGAAAATTTTCTCTGGTATAATTACAAAAAGTACATTATCTATAAAGCCAAACAAAGACACATAACTGATATTAAATAGTAGAAAACAATAATATATATATTTTTTTTCTATAATTCTAGATAGCGTAGTGTCGATGGAATCGATTATGGATTTGCCGTCAAACATCGCCTTCGAAATTGTGGACATACTGCAAGATAAAATGTTGGGGAAAGTGTTCGGGAAGGTGACACTCTGTATCATGACTAAATGCATAAGCTTCGCGGCATCGAAAAAAGTCTTCACCAAATCAAAATGTTCCTTTAAAGGCTTAAACAGCTTTGGGCATTGTCCAAATACAAAAAGCAAGAAAATTATGTAACTTGTATGCGATATAATGGTGTTTACTAAATAAACCTAAAACTACGAAAATATTTGTGTTTAAAATACACGGGTTTACAGGTTTTTGTGATAAGAGAAACTACTTAATAATGTAGCGGTTGCATGACCATTGAGTCATTATTAAATCACCACAATGAATTTACTTTTGAATAGTATTTTGGGGAGCATTGTGTCAATTGTGTTTATTTTTGTTCTAACACATATAACATTGATTACGTCACAGAACAACGGAATCGTACGTATTTCTGCTATTCAAAATAAATAATAATATATTGATTGCAATTTATATCGAAATCATATTAAAATCACAGGGAAATGAAGATCTTTTTTTAAGTCCTTGGGGTGACAGAAAAAAACCTGATCTAAAAATAATAAAGTTTGACTCCATCGGCAACGTCAAAAATCAAAAGATTTTTGAACAACAGTTAGTAACTTTTAGGCAGTTAATTCGCGCCTTTGGAAATAATGCTGTTATAAAAAATTTCGTTAACCATGAAGATCCTAGCACTTTAAACTCTACTTTCATTTTAAAAGGACTCGCCAATTACATGTCTATATTGTTCGCGAAAAAGCGGAAGCAAGAAAAATTAAAAATATTAACCTACTGCGATAAACCATTAAACATATGCAGATTTTTAATTTGCGCTAATGTGAGAGATTATTGCAATCTATGTGAAGTAAAAATGAAGGAGAAAAGCCCAAATACTACAAGATGTGATAAAATCGACACAAGTTTTTTGGTAATACGAAAAATCAAACCGACGAGTTCAAGAAGGACAAAGTTGACCGCTGGGCAAGCAAAAAATAAAAATTACAAATTTAATTTGTTGAAGTAAACATAACTCAATTAAAGAGGACAATGACTGTACAATTCTTTAAAATTCTTTACTTTGTCTTTAGCGTACCCAATAAAAATGGATTTGAGTGAAATTAAAAGGTTTCTTGTTACGGTCGTTTGTTGCTCATTAAGTAAACATTCCCGAGAGAGGCTTATCTCGTGACAGATAGGGGCTCGCTCGTTGGAGGTGCGTATATAAGGTGAACCGGGACTGTGCAAACATTTATTCCCGTTAAGTGATCGTTGCATCCGCACACAATAAAATGTTTCGTAAAAGTCTTGCCATCGTATACTTTTTGTGTTTCATTCACCAGAGCCTGAGCAAACCTTCAGCGCCCAGTAAGTATATTTATGGTTATTCGACGTAACAAAATTATAGTACAATAAAGTCATTATGAATCATAAACTCACACGTAAAATGTTTGCAGACGAGGTAACAGAGGGACGCGGCATCGGTTCAACGCTTTGGGGATGGATAACGTATCCCTTCACGTGGTGGAGTTACAGCGAACCACAGCCGCCTGTGAATGACCAGCTCATTGGATCCACGACGTATGGCCCTCACGATGTTAAAGAGATCGGAAAACACAACGTCACAATATGGTGCAATGACCAAACTTGTACAACAATGAAGTGCGACATACTTGGATGTCGAAACATCACTTGTAACATTTACGACACTGACTTAAACGGAGAGTGTCGGGAATACAACACATTGAAACCAGAAGAAACTCCCAGACCGCCCGTGACACAAAAACCGTTTGAAATTAAAGTCACTGAAGCCACGGAGGCGCCAAGCCCAACAACTTTGTCTACAACCACGCAGATTGATAACAGCCCAGCAAAAGACGAGCGGCCGCTTGAACTAGAAGCCGCATTGTCATCGACCATTCAAGCAAGCCCCGAAATTCCTCCCGAAAATATAGACTTCGAAAAACCTCATAACAAGGTCAGTACCGCTGTGGTTTTAAAATCATTATTATTATTTTTAGACGCATTTCAATATGTCATACAGCATATAAAATTAAATAATTGAATCGATTCGCTGCAAAATCCTTCAATTTTCAATATCGTTTAGGAATGGGTTGGTTTTATTCATTTGAGATTGATCCCTGTGTACATGAGTATTTCTATATTCGGCACATATGGGTACTTTAGATATTTTTGTATGTGAGGTGTTTGTAAAACGCAACTACAATAGATATATCAGCAAATCGAGTGAGCATCAATTTTAGAAAGAAAATCATTCACTATCTTTTCAACTTCAACCTTCAACTAAATAAGTTATTTTATTTAAGTAAAATTCTGTCAACTGGAGTACAGGTAGGTATAAGCATTACGTTAGACTTATTATAATATTGTGTATTTTATGCTATACATTGTTATTTGCTTTTTTTAAGGGAATGGGTAACTAATTAAAAAACGTTATCGATTTAAAAAGTATTCATTACGCACATTCTACATTATTTTAGTAGTTATTGGTACTTTAAAATTATCTTGCTGTATACTATTACTCTCATAAATAACGAAATCGCACCCAATTGTAGGAAATCCGCTATTGAGCCATGCAATGACTGTCATACTAGTATAAAATATCAAATTAAAATCCTTTATACTGAATTCAAACCGCAATTACTTTTTTATTGCGTGTTAGTACATATTACCGTGTTATTAAATGATAAGTATTGTCGCTTAACATGTAGTAACAATCGATAATATTATCATATTTTATATTATGTTCTATTATTGGCGGTATGGACACAATTAGAAACATTCAACAAATATGTACAAGTAGCCTTCCATCAATCAAATATATGCTAGATACAGGGTCCGGAACAAAATCACACGCCAAAAGTGGCCGAGGTTGCTTATACGTATATTATATTGTATTTGAATTTTGAACTACGCGATGTAGCAAAAAGTCTTAAATTATAATCAACTTCAGGTAACAATAAACCTTATTCCTTTAAATTAAGATTTATTATGTTTTGAACCATACTTAAATCAAATAAGACCACACGCTTAGTTTTGCCTTTTTTTCTCTTGCCGTTTTTAGGCCGTTACTTATAATCTTGTGTATATTTGATCGAAGCAAGTAGTAATAAAAAATATAGATTGTCACTTTATGTTCTCGTGTTGTAGAATGCCGCTACACACACCGGTGTGGATGCACTATTACATATACATGCCACCTTACAAGATACCGTAACCTATCATGTTATTTTTTCAGATTTGAACAACTGCCAACATCAGACCAGAAACCATCAATAGCTGTAAAATTTCACTCCACAACATCTAACTACATTAGTGTAATGATATTCATATTCCCAACACAAGTCCATTCATGAACAAACGAATATCAAAAATGAATTAAGGATACTTAAAGAGGGTATAGTAGTCCTATGCTAAAAGTCAACACAAGTTAAATAATGTGTGAGCCATTTGACGTCAAATGACAAGGTTTTTAAATAAATTGTTAAACAAAATTAAAAGGAACAATTTAAGTAAATATAATAAGTATAAAAAAACAGATACCAGGTGAACTAAGACTGACATCGTTATCTCAACTTAATTGCCCTAACAAAGTGTTACGAAATTTTACTCACCAAAGACTTTTATCTAAGTTATCGTCCAGTTCGAGATAAGAAAATTTAGATGGTGACTTTACAGCCTGATAATGCATGTGTGACTATGTAAATTACATTGCGCAATGTAAGTAATGTAAGCAACTTTACACAAATATAGAATATATTTTATCTGTCTTTTTTTTGTTATCATAATATTATGAATTCCTAAATATCTGTTTATGATGATGTGCAATGTTCTTTTTATTAAATCCTTTTAAGTATAATTTGTGTACTAGCTACATAATATTTTAACAATGATTTGTATCAAATGTTTAGTTATAAGAATAAAGCAACTGATATAATTTGCACATGCTACAATGAACTTGCATTTATCAAATATTATGATTAAAGATGCAATATTAGTTTTCTAAAAATTAGCAGACAAATATACATATGATATATCTCTATTCCAGAGATATTTTAAATGGAAATAGTTCTTTTATAATTTGAAAACATATTTATTGTTGATTTCATATGATAAAATGATATTCCGTTTTGGTATTCAATGAGAAGTTAGATGAACAATTCGAAATATTTTTTAGAACTTGTAGCTTTAATAACGGATCTTCGACTACACTCAAGCCGCATATTAATGCCAATGTAAATCTAAATGCCATAAATGAACGCGGTATAATGAACCATAGTTACAAATGACCACGAATTCAAATTGCAATATTCGAGCTGCTTTCACACTATTTATTTTGCAGAAGACTTACAAAATTAGCTTAAATTCTGATAGGATATGAAAATCTGATGAGATGTTTTAGAACCTAGCGTCATGATATTGGTCGCACATATACAAATAAAACACTAGACACAACACATTTCTGACATCACACGTAACTTTATTTCATTAAGAGCGTTTATACCCTGTGCGCGCTTTTTGGCTTAAAAACATGACTTTTCAAATGAGTTAATAGCCACCAATAAACAATTTAAAGGAAAAATAATTAGTACTTATTTTAGAAACTTAGTTGTCATCTAGGGATTTTGGTGGAAAACATTATAGATTGATGGATAATTTGTGAGTACTATAAGGATTACTGAACACAAGTTTCGTTATTTAGGCTTTTAATGGCAATTTAGAAGCTTAAGATATCCGAAACCACTAAATATAAGATGAAAATAAAAATATTTTTAGACTAATAAGACCCTTATGGAGGGATTTTGCTGAGAAAAATAATCTTTTTGTGTTTAGTTCCTGAAAAACTAAAAATTTAAACAATGCGAAATTATTCAGAAACTCTCGTCAAGAACATATTTTTTTTCACCAACTTATCGTACATAATTTTTTATAGCAATTGCATATTATAATAGAAGAACATCTTATCAATAAATTACCATTTTTATATTTCAATAAAATTAGTTTTCATGTTTTCTACAAATATTTTAAAAACCACTATAAAACACGCTGTCCGACGTGGATCAAATCAGACCGCCGCAAGGCCTTCTAGAGGAAGGACATATCGCTCGTCGCTCCGGCCTAGCTGCAGTCGATTTTTGCCGTACGTAGTGAAAATAGCCACGCGCGGACTGCGATTACCACATCTTAGTACTTTGGTAGTAAAATATTTAATTATTTTTATTACCTACAATGATTTTGTAGTGAGTATAAATTATGTTTCAGATAATATAATGGGATGTAATTCCGAGGCTAAATTATGTTATGTATTGTAATATAAAATTAAATATATTTCGTAATTGTAAGAGGTTGTAAGGCCCCTAACACTATTTATGTGTTCGAACACGAAATGATTAATAAAACGTCCGTAGTGTCTACTGATTGAACACTGATTTGAATGCAACTTAACAATGTAATAATAACGAAAGTATGATTACTATCTAAATTTGTATTATTCTTTGCTTGCACAGTAATATTTGTCTACTTATAATGCAAATAAAATATTTTTATGATATTATATTACAGTTACATTTCAATTGAATATTTGAAGCGCACGGATCAAAGTTGTTTGAGCCGATTGTATAGCGAGCCGACGCGGCAGCTCTACGCACACAGCTTTGGTCGCTTATGTGTGCGTGAAATTAACGAAGAAATACCTATAGTTGACTTTGCGCGCAAGATGTATACGCTCTTAATAAAATGTACCTATTTTTCCTTCACATCAGCAAGAAAAAATGTTAAATTCTGTATGTTAGTAAATCATCAACTATGTTAGAACAAAAACACGTAGCATATATTTTATTTAACGGAAACATTGGCTCAAAACTATTTATTGTTGTGGTAAATACAGACATATTTCTTATTTCGTAAATCACACGTCTTGACATATTGTATTTATGCATTACAAATTAATTGATATTTAATAAACGATTATAGATGGTATAGATACCTGTGTCTGCAGTTTTCTCACGGCAGGGGGTGTGGCGCTGGTCTCTGTGTCGGACGAGATGGTTCGCAGCAACAGCGGAGTGTCGCTCGAGTCTCCCAGATCAGTGCCAGTCTCGCTCGACTCCGTGCCCTCGCCGCCTTGCCTTTAACAACCACATTATACTGAAACATCATGGCATGATGTATATGTTTAATACTTATAGTTGCAGAGTCGACTAAACAGTTTGTTTGCACAAACTATGCCACAATGCATATACATGTGACGTATGATTTCTTATAGCCCAAAAAAATATTTTTAATCAATATGGCAATTATTTTAGTACGGTTCGTTATTAACTTTTAACTCATAAACTGCTAGGCAATTTCGAAAAAAATTGTGAATCTTCGGCATATCATCACGCAGTTGAAGACAAATCAAATAGATTATGCGATTTCTATGTCAAATTTCTTTAAACCTGAATTTAAAAAAAAAAACAGATCTAAAGGATAGGTCATTATTAGGTCTAAAGCTGGATATGGGGAATATAGTGTATAAGTATGTCTTACTGTATGAAGTAGTGTATGTTGACGTAGTTGGGCGCGACGGCGCAGGGCGGTGAGTCAGGCGCGCGCGGCGCGGTGGGCGCGGCGGGGCCGGCGGGGGCGGCGGGCGCGGAGGGGGCGGGCGCGCCGCCGGACAGCGCCAGCGTGCTCGTGCCGCTCGACGCGTCCTCCGCGCTCGACCCGGTGCATCCCGTGCCGCCTGCACCACACACACCAGTACTATATCAACTTTATACAATATATTGTTATATAGCTATAGCCTATACTAGTGTTGAAATAAATAGCGATAGCAATCACAAATAGCAAGTGAAATTGATACGTTATATAAATTAGCAAAATTTCGCGATTGACGATGGTGATTCACAAAGCCGATTGCCTCATATGTTTATACAATCTCGTGTAATCTATGAAGGACTAATTTTTTTTCATGAACTCATGATGAAACTAAACAATCAATTTTGTGTCTGTAATTTTAGATGTAAAAAATGGTAATCATATATAGCCAGTTTATTTATTTACAAATTTTATTGGGGGGAATTAGCTATTGCAGAAATATAGAGCATGGTAAGGCTTAAAAATTAACTAGGTTGATGATGTTAATTTGAAATAGCAACAATTCCTATAACGAGCCTACATTTTACAATCATAATTCGAGTCTCAGCGTTAAGGCAGGTTGCTGTTTGACGACCGTCCAAAACGCCAGAAATAAAGAGCTAGCAATCAGCACAGATCGAGGTTTTGTTGTTGTTTGTTAGATTTTAATATTATGTGACATGTGAAAGGCCGCCTGGGTAGGTACTACCGCAATGTTTATACTTACCACTACACATGTCTAAATGCATTGCTGTGTTCGATTTTAAAGAACATTGTAGCCAGTGTCACTACTGCACATAATGAGACTTAACATCTTATATCTCAGGATGGCGAGAGCAGTGGAATCCCTAGCATTGGTTTATAGTTCATGGTTTTGGTAGTGTCCCTAAGCTGTCGTATTGCTTATCATCAGGCGAACGGCAGGCTTGTCACGACATTCAGCACAATAAAAAACTTTTCGACACCGAAGAACAGCACTGAAATGCCAGAAATTTCCCTCAAACATAATATTGGAACTTAAAAACTCACCCGCTTGGATGTATACATATTCGCCATCATTGATGTCGACGGGCACTTGGTCGTAGTAGTGTTCATCTTCGGAGATGGGCACGGCTGCAGGTATGCTCTTGAGTGATATAGGTGCCGACTTGTCAGCGTCCGTGCCCTCTGGGATGTCCGGTGTGGTGGACGTGACTTCTTCATCGATAGAGCGCGGAGTCGCCGCCCCACCAGATCGCTTCCTTTCAGAAGACAACGAATTTATCGACTCGTAGCTTTTGACCTAAAAAAGAAAACAACCTGTTGAAGTATATGAAAGCAAAAGTATAAATAACAATATTTTCAAGGACTATTTAGAAAACCGATTAAAAAATACTACGCCATCGAGGTTTGGACAGAACCAGAACTCTAAAGAGATAATAATAGAATCTTTACTCTTGTATATACTAGTATATTTATTTATTTAATGCTTCATATACATAAACTGTATAAAGGCGGACTTAATGCCTGAGGCATTCTCTGCCAGTCAACCTTTAGGTGGTGCAGAGAGAGAGCACGGTAGGCGCATAAAATATGTAATACATAAATATATTTAATCAATTAATAAATATAACTGTATACATACACACACACATTTAAATACATACACATGCATACACACATATAAATTTAATATATACATATATTTATTTATATATACACACATAATATATATATATATATATATATATATATATATATATATATATATATAATATAATGTAAATGGAAAGTGATAAATACGCACTAAAGTGATTCTGCCAGGCGATCAAGTAAAAGTTGCTTAACTGACCTTTTAAAATTAATGCGAGTACTCGACGCCCTGATTCCGAGGGGGAGTGCGTTCCATAGAAGTATGGACTGAATAGGGAAAGAAGAATGTATGAAGTCTGAGTTGTGAGAAGGACAATGAAGAAGAAAATTTTTAGTTGACCGAAGGTTCCTATCGTGGTTGCTGCCTAAGTATCGAAATTGAGATGTAAGATAAGAAGGTGGGGTAGGAGACGTAAGTATAGAAAAGAGTGTAGTGAGTGCGTGTAAAGTACGACGCTGACGAATAGGTAACCATTTTAGCTGGGAGCGGTAACGGGAAACATGATCATATTTACGAAGATTAAACACGAAACGAATGCAGTTATTAAGAAGCCGGTCAAGTTTATTGAGGTGATCTGCATTCAGATCAAAGTAGCACACATCACCATAGTCGATTAAAGGGAAAATTAAAGATTGCACAAGCATTGTCTTGGTTTTAACAGGGAGGAAGTTCTTCAGACGATATAGGACACGCAGAGTACCGGTGACCTTCTGAGAAACAGAGATAACCTGGGCTCGCCAACTTAAGCTTGAATCAATAAGTAGGCCCAAATTTATACTGATACTAAAATGATATTAAATGTATACTGATCAGAGAACCTTGTTACTGGACAACTCAACAAGACAACTAACAAAAACTATGATCAATGTAATTGTATCCGTTCAGGTGACGTGAAAGCGTTATAAATTCGATATTAACAACGACTGTGATGAATGTGAATTTGCTCAAGCAGAAATTACACGCAAGATAATTCCGGCGCCAAAATCACTTCGATTTCTGATAAAAGCATTGAACGCGATTTAAGAGTTAACAATAGAACGTGACACAACTTTACTGTAGCTCCTTAAACAAGCAATCAAATAGGGGATTCAACTCAATTTTTCTTATTGCATTTATCAAATGTTGTCCATATCAAGAATCTAGCAAACGAAGAATTCTGTAAATCCATTCACAATTAAATAAGTTTAAAACATTTTCAATCTTGTAGTGAGAGTAGAAGAAAATGGATGCAGAACAAACTAGTGACGTCACTAGTCTTAATAAACATTACAATGTGTGGGTGTGAACAGACGGTAAGATGTCCCCACTCTTTCATTTAAAATACTAATGTTTGCCACATGTAACAAGCTACTTTAATACTGTTTTGACTGAGATATTTTAGTTTATTGGTATTTGTGTTTTTAGGTAAAATATAATAAAAATACATAAAATCGATCGTAGTCAAACACCCAATGAGCGCTTTGGCCGATATATTACCGTTATAACAGATATTTTAATACGGACATTCGTATCCAGTATCCACCCGTATAGCGACCACCGTACACGATAACCATCTCTCACCCATGCATACTTTATTCAGATTTTAATTTATGATACAACAACCTGGCGTAGTAGTTACTGTCGGGACAGTACAAAAAAAGGTGTGACAAGTAGGCAATCGCACGGAACTAATTATAATACTCACTCTTTCGCTAATGGAAGGCGTGGAGGCGCGACTGGCGATGGACTCGCGTGATTCCGCATTGCGGATTCTACGGCCCAGTGAAGACGGCGGGCTGTCGTCCACCAGCCCCGTCTCGGGCAGCGACACGCCGCGCTTGTTGAACACTTTTGGTGGGGGCCTATAAATACAACACAATCACATTCCCCTGACACCAAATAAATATTTGTCGGCGACACAAATGTTAGTCCCGGTGCGATTATCGAACACGTGGCATCTTGTTACAACCTGTATCAAGGAGACAGTCGTGCTATGTTATGTACTACTGCTGTACTATATTAGCCCATATACGTGCCACTGCCAGGCACGGGACTCCTCAACAATCGAAAGCACGATTGAGAGGGGTTAAGCCATATAGTCCACCAGACTGGCCTAGTATGCATATAGATATGATTTAAATATAATACGTTTAACCAAATTGGATGTGACAATCTATGTGATATAATTTTAACTGAATATTCAAATGGACAAGTTATGATAATTCGTAATATTAAAATGTCGAATTATATTTACATATTATGTAATTATTACTATTCGTTTTTATCGTATTAGAAACTGAACGATGTCTTACTTAGGTGGGACTTTCTTCTTGGCTGCACCTACAGGATCGACTGGACTACTTTCAGAGGACTGCGGGGACTCCTCCGCTTTCTTAGACGCATTCTCTGCTAATTTCAGACCATTAACTTCGATGACTGTTACAAAATCACCAGTTTGTGATGTTGGACGGTTTTTAGCTTGATTAGGACTTGTCGTATCTGCTGCTACTGCAATTTTTTATAGACAATATTTATCATAACAAATACAACAGTAACGCGATATGCATAGTCCATTCATTACATCAAACAAATATCTGACATTACTTCTATATAGCTACAACTTTTCGTCACAAATTGCACATGGGGAATGAAAATAAATCAAATTTACATTTACAACTACAATACATATCTAAGAACAATTCAATTGTTAATCTGAGAATGATTGTCAATGACGCTATGTGATTTAGGAGGCCACTTTAATATATATGGTAGAAAATAATTAAAACCGCTTCGTATGGAAACGATAGACATAAGCAGTAATCTAATAATGTACAGAAACTGAGTCAGTCAATAATTATACACAGGGCAGTATAGGCATGACGACATCAATGAAACCACATACTGGACCACACATCGCTTCAATAGTCCTTAGATGAAAAATAATTATAAATATACCTAAGTTAAACGAAAATATGTAGCCAACGGATATTTCCATTGGGTACATGAATCTTCTCTCATATAGTTTATGAAAATTCATTCATGAATTTTGATGTGACACCTAATTAAACAAATTCCATATATTTTGATTAACCCGTAACGGGTGGTGTTGAATGTCGTCATGCGTGCGTCATTCTGGATATAACTCAAATATAGGTAGTACAATGGTTTATGATTTTGCAGTCTGGGAGTAATATACGAACCATTACTATCCTGATGATTATCACTCCTCTGGACGATTTCGCTGTTGCACCTCCTCCGAGCAGCTTCCGCAGCAAGATTCGAAGACAGCTCGTTGATGCATTGATTTACCGAACTTCTCTCGCCGAGGTGGATCGGTTTGTTTCTTAGAAGTACCTCCTCACACTCCACTATATCTGTTGTAGGTTCATCGTTGTTACTGCTGAGGCTCGCTTCGCTTTTTTTGGAAAGTGAGTTGGTGTTTGAACCCTGCGTAAAGTTTATATTTCCATATATTTAACTCTTTTATCTATTCTTAATTCCACAAAAATATATTATAATTTTAAAAAATAGTGTTTATTCTAATTTAATAACCTAATACCATCATCAAACGATAGTCAACATGGGAATTAATTACTGTACAATTTGCCTAATTACACAATAACCTTCGATGGCAAACATTTTCCCAATTCACAAATAACATGGGTGTGACCATACAGACTGTAGGTGGGTCAACAGAATGTTTAACTTTTTCCACAAAACGCCAATGTGCCCAATTACTCCATATTCAGCTAATTAAAACAATGACAAGTCTCCCGTCATGAATGAATTACCATGCTCATGAAGTTTTAAAAAAACAAATTCTCTTCGTAAATGCGTATAATGTGAAATATGAAGCGCATATCAGAATAGCTTGTGCCATTTCATGCTTTCATCATAATATTATGCTCATTAAGGCATTTTTTTAATTTACAATGGCTATTAGTTTTGCTAGTTTTCGTATAATTAGAATAAAAGGGACAAAATATTTAATTTAAGGATATTTATCATTTCATTATTAAACTTCATGTATGTTGTCAAGAGCTTACAATTTTGTTAACAATAATTAGTTTTATTGCAATTAAATCGAAATAAATAGATAGAATTAACAAGGGAGCATTACCAAAAATGTTAAAATATCTGTCCTATTATAATTTTAAAAGTTTAAAACATGCTTTATAGTTTAAAATATATATATACCACCACAAAGACTTTGTAATTGGTGTAAGTGTGTTAATCAAATTCAGTGTAAAAGAAAGTGAATAAGCAACTATTGGTGCAAATGTATGCCCATACATGTTTAGTATTCAAGAACTACTATGCAGACAGCTGATGCCATACATTTAACAAGTATAATTTATCCTACATTGACACACTCAATTCAGATATATGGTTTTGATTTAACTTCCTTTATGTTGCTTGTCAATCATAAGACATTAAATACTAGCTGTGTAGCCTAAAATTAAAACTAAATTCTACAGGCCTACTCCAAAAAATAATAAACATATTCTCTGTTTTCATAACTTATATGTCATGAAACTGAATAAAAGTTTATACAATCAGATTCTCAACATCACATCAACAAGCATACATATTGGAATAACATATCTACCATAGTATAACTGTAACAATGTACTGCAAGACAACTACTAAAATCAAACTTTACTGATAAATTTATACGAATCATATCATTTTAATTTTAAGTTTAGTAAGTTACATTGTAATTCACTGTGAAAACATAACAGTAATATAGGACTTTCATCTGCACAATAATTGAATTTAATATCAGATTATACACAAAACTACATTAATGCTTAGTGTCTAACAGTATATATTGTCAAAAGTGAGTGCCAAGTCACAGTCACCACGGGCAATGAAATTCTTATGGTAATGTTTTATTATGAACCATGATGAGTCATCTCATGCCTATTCTAGTAGTGATGATTGTGACACTCAAGTTTTACAACAGGAAACTAATCTTTGTGACATTCACTTTAATTTATTTTAAGGATGCTTTTTAGGGCCTTGTACCTAGAAGGTAAAAACGGAACCCTATTACTGAGCCTCCTTTGTCGGTCTGTCTGTCTGTCACTATCTATATAATCTATACAAATCTATATAAACCATGATAGCTAGAAAGCTGAAATTTTCACAAATTATGTATTTTCATTGCCAGTATAACTAAGTACAAATACTAAAAATAAGAAAAAAAAATATTTAGGAGGGTCCTCATACAATGAAGGTGTTTATTCCATATTTTTTTGCTCAATATTAAGTTATAACGGTAACAGATAGACTCTTAAAATTTTCACAGAATATTTTTTTATATGTTACCTTTCAAAATAAATAATTAAATAAAAATAAAGTAAATATTATAGATAACAAATGTAATTTGTAAGCAATTATTAACTCGATAAGATGAATAAACAGGGAAAAAACATGATTTTTACGATTTCTTTTATAGATTATGGTATGAAACCGTCGCGAGTCCCACTTACACTTGGATGGTTATAAGTATATTGTTAACTATGTTAATACTCATAAATTGTTTAAAATTATTTATGTTGCATTCAAACAGATATAAAGAAAAATACTGAGAGGGAGTTATCATATTTTAGAATATACTAGTTGGTTTAAGGTATGTTCTCAAATCTTACTAAACCTAGTCACTTCTCATTTGGAAACTAATAAAACATTAACAAGTTCTAAAACATTTGAGTTGTTATAGAGCGAGTGTGAGTGTGAGTTATTGAGCATGATGTATTGTGGGTATGTAAAAATTCACAAAAACTCAGCCTACTATAAATGAACAGTTGTTTTCACACGCTTCACAAAACAATCAAACGGTCAGCAATACATACTAATTGGTTAACAGTAATGTATTGCTTACATTAACATAACATTAATATGAATCAGTTATGAATAATACATTATATAATTGTAATAAAGCTTACTTAGCTCAGGAGCTCATTAATGTTTAAATTTAATACCGTAGGAACTATCTGACATTTGGGGATAACCACTAGGAGTATTTATCAATAAATGTAACCACTATTATATTATTCATAAGTAATATAAGGGTATGGAATTTGTAAACAACAGCATAAAATGAAGTTTTATAAAATTTAGTTGCATAAACACATTTTTTTTATTAAAATCTATTTTAAACATCCTTTATGAAATAATTTTTATTATTCTTATTATTTAAAGAAAACTTTATTATTTTTTTAACTTTAGGTATCACAAAACAAGTAAATATAATGTTGCTACAAAAAGGTAGCTTATATCTTAGACATACTTAAAGTTATTGGAAATATAAAAAAGACATTATGAACACTAAAATTGAAGCAAAAATAGGTTTTTTCATGGAACTTATATTTAATTGTAACTACATAGTATACAGTGTCATAATAAAAAGAGTACATTGAAAAAAAACATATATGTAATTATACCTTATTTTAAGCTTATGATAACTGGCCATAAAAGTATAAAGTATAAAATAATAAGATAGGATTAAAATGTAAATGTGTGGGTGTGTCATTGGGTTACTGACCACTTTTTAGTGACCAGTTGAATTATATAAGTAGTTGATGATTACTCTAATTTAGGTATTTATATTAAGCTTATGCAAATCAATCAGGAAAAGCAGCCTTATTCCAGCTTAAATTATGCACTAAAATTATAAAGCTACATATTGACTAATGTTTTAAAAAAATACATCAATACCGATAATCAATTATAGTAATATGAATCATATATGTGTATACAGCTAACATAAAGAAAAGTATGGACTTACATCGATAATACAAATAATTTATACAATTGATAGCATTAATCTGTTGTAGATAAGTACTTGTATTTGACACATTAATTAGGATTTTTTTCCTGTCAATGAGATATGCAATGAGTAGATCTTAACATGTGTGACATAGATATGAGTGTTACCTGTTTACTATCGGACGGCTTATCATCAGGATCGTTCACGTCAGCCCCTGAGGGTGGAGTCGTCCTGTTACTTTGTGAAGCAGCCTTATGTTTCTCAACATCTGACAGTAATGTCTCTAAATACTCCACGTAAAACTCCTCTTTCTCTAATTCTTCTCTAAGTACAGCTACTTTCTGTTTGTGTTTAGCCAAATTGGCCCTGACATCTTCTTCCCAAGCGGCTGGCAAAGCACTCTCTGGAAATCGTTGCACCCAAACGCGCTGAAAATCTCCGAAAACACTCATCTCTCACAAAACGATTTCATGACAATATTATGTTATAAATATATGACCAACAATTACTTGTAAACTACTTCGAATGTAAAAATGTATCACAAAACTCTGTCATCGCATCGCAAAATCTTATTTCTTTATTTACCACAGATAAAACATTAATCGGACGAAAAACAGTGAATAGAGTAGAGCACAAAACCGATAAAATTATAAGAACAACTCTAATTAAACATCATTTGCGAAGCAATGTGTAGTTTAAACATTACAGCTTTTTTAAAGTTTATTAAATTATCCACTGATTAATCGCTCAATAGATGAAATGGATAAAATAACGAGCTCTATATACATTCGTCAACCGATCATCAATCAAAATGTTTGTTTTTATTTATTTTTTTATTAGTAGTCTATTCCTTGATGGAAATAATAAATTTAGATTTTTCGTACGTGCGATCTTTATATTATATTAAATTCAATAATAATTGCAAATTGTAATTTTAATTTGACAATTATTTCGTCATTTTTTTTTAATTTTTGTTTTTATTAGGTAGGTATAGAGCCACAAAGTTATCTGGCCCGGTGGCCAAAAGTGGAAACAGCAACGTCATTTGGAATGTCAGTCTATCTGCCAGTCGCTGACATATCTGCCATTGGTTGTTTACTCAATGTATTTATTTTTCCTGCATTATTTAAAACTAGTGAAATATGCCGAGAACTTGATAAAGTGACGCTAGGAACGTTAGACTTCAGGTATTACATTTTATGAAGGAAGAAAAGCATCTCAAGCACCAATAATACCCTTGGAAAAATTGTATCAACGCGTATTTGCCGCCACAGGTCTGTGTTGTCAGCTTTTCAAAATAAATACCACATAAACAAAATGTTGTACGTACTAGTACAATACATGTAAGTACATATAATAAACTAGAATTTATCGTTACGTTCGTGAGGGCCTATTGATGAATGGACCAGACGCGACTGCCAACATGTTCACGGTGGTCGTGGGCTCGAATCCCAGGTCACAAATCTGACTTTTCGGAGTCATGTGGGTATTGATAGTCAATAAACACGCATTAAAACGGTGGAGGAACACATAGTGAGGAAATCTACATAACATAGCGATTTATAAGAATATCTATGGTATGTAAGTTCACCAACCCGCATTAGGCCAGCATGGTGGACTATATGGCCTATGATATGGCCTAACCACCCTCAATGGCATTCTCGATTGTAGAATTGGGTAGTTCCCAACAGTGGTACATATAGTATATGGGCTGATACAGATACACTTGTTTAAGGTTATGGGGAGCGATTTGTTAGAAATCTTGGGAAGGAAAAATAACATGCAAAAGAAACTGGTCCACTAATTTTCCTGACACTATTGATCGAATTGAAAAATCTTACTTCACCCACTTTATTGCTATATCTATTTTTAATGACAACACCAAATTCGACAACAGCGACTCGGTCAGATAAGTTTGTGGGACTATACTTTTAAACTGTTTTCAACAATGTGTCAAATGTGGTGTCAAAGATAAGCTGAGTGTAGGGATAATCGATATTAAAAAACATCGATGTTAACATCGATGTATGATAAACATCGATAGCAAAACATCGATATTTCTTAAAACATCGATGTTTTCGGTAGAAAATAAATCTCTCTATTCTATTCATGATTAAATATGTTTATTGTTATAGAAAATACAACACAAAAAAAATCAACATTCCCAAAAACATTTAGGCACACTGCAAAAAAGCTTTGACAGGTTTTTTCCCTTTAGTTTGTTCCGTTGTTGGTAAAGAAGTTGGCCGGCTTTAAAAAAAAGTCTTTTTGAAGCTGAGGATGCTGCTGTACAACACAAATATTTCAAAGCAATTTTCTTTAAATTTGGGTAGGTGGATTCTAGTGACCTAGCATATGCAACGTTAGATGGCGCTCAAGGATATATTGACGTTTCGATATTCTATTCCCATAACATCGATGTGTCGATGTTATCGAAATCAAAACATCGATGTTTTCCAGCGAAATATCGATGTTTACTCATCATCGATGAATATCGGTCATCCCTAGCTGAGTTATGATAAATTTGTTCACAGCTGATTTTTCCAATGTTTATTATTTCACAAAATGGATCAAAAACACATAAAATTAGTGTTAGAAGGCCTGAAATCGACTTCATCAGCCCGAGTACAAGAATCTTTATTGAGAATACGAAGTAAAATAATTACAAATGACAGCGGAATTAAATTTTTTCGTGAATGCGGTGGTTTGGAATATTTGGTGCCTCATCTGCGTAAGCCAAATGAAAAAATCCTAGATATTACTCTTAGTATACTGGGTAACTGTTGTTTAGAAGAAGAAAGCAGTTTGGCGGTACGTATTTGTATTTTTAATGAATTTATGACGAGACTGTTCATTTTATATTTGTACCTAAATGAATACTATCTGTAAGGTGGATGAAATTTCTACCGAACTCGGCTCCGAGTTTTAAAACGCTATCTGTATGAAATGTGATCAGTTTAATTTTTGCAGGTGGGAAAACTTCATACATTTGGTCCTTTGATATCCATACTGAATACAGTCTGCAGAGATAGTATAGTAGGACGAGCCTGTCGCGTCATAGGTAACTTAGCACAAAGAACTCCTAATGCAGAAGCTTTGCATAATCATGGTGTGGTCACTGCTCTTGTCACACTTATTGAGAGTAGAGACAAAAATACTTCTTATGCTACATTGACTATGGCAGTGAGAGCTATTAGGTAAATGGTTATATATTACAGATAAGTAATCCTAGGTAGTTAAGAAGCATCTCTCTTCAAAGATTTAAACACTTTTAATCATCAATTAATTTTTTGTCTTATGCAAAATATTTCAAAATAACTGAAGTTTTCTTCTGATACCATTTAAAATATTTCAGACAGTTATGGATGATAAATGAGAAAAGAGAAGAAATGCTTAGCTTAAGTGCTGTGCGATGTATAGCAATTCTACTCACAACAGAATGTGAAACAGCTGGTTTAATAAAGTCAACTAATCCTGTCAAGGAACTTGATGGCCTTAAGAAAAGCCAAGAAGAATTAATCACTGGAATTTTAAAATGTATTGGATATTTCACCACACATGCCACACTGCCATGTGCAGAGCAAGTATGTAAATTTTAAGTATGAAAATGTTAATTTAATATACAGGCTGAGTTTTTCAAGTAGGCGTAGATGGCCAAATCCGAAACTATGAGGAATAGCAAAATATGCTAAAAGGACTTACAAGTCCGATTTTGATGATATTTGTCGTATTTTGCTGAATAATTTATGAAATATTTAAGTCTATGATTTCGACATGGTTTTGGTTAATTATGACCGATTTTTTCTTACGAAATACGAAAAATTATAAAATTCCTTTACTGATGTAGGGCGACTAGGTGTTAAGGAAACTGAAGAAAAAGTTGAATTTTGCTAAAAATGATATTATCTTTCCTTCTAATTCACGGATGTCTTCTCAGAATTTGATCCCAATTAGCAATATTATCGAATGGTGTAATAATACAGCAAGTTTTTTTTTAAATCATTTGTTTCGATCTGACTCATAAGTCCTTTCAGCATGTTTCGCTATTCCTCATAGTTTCGGATTTGGGTATCCACGCCCACTTGAAAAACTCACACTGTATACATGTACTATGCGTTTCAAATAAGAATAGGAAAGTCAATGACACTTATCATCTATCAAAAAAATATGTAGTATACACATCAATTATATTTTATTGTTTTTTTTTCACATGGTCCTAAACATAAATTAGCTAAATAAATTGAAACAATAACAACATGTTATATGGAAAAATATACAAGGTTAATCATAATTCCTTCAAAAATACATCCTTTAAAAATGTTATTTACTTTGTGTGCAATAATTTGGCAAAAAGTAATTAAGTATAAGCCAACATTATACATTCATTAAAAATTTAATGAAATATGAAATATTAAAAGTATTATTTTTATTCAACAAGATTATTTAAAAAATCTTGTTTTGCTCACCCTGCCTAAATTGTGTGATTTCAGAGCTCTAATGACACAATATGGCGCCAGGTCATTCCTATTACGCATTATTTACGCATTGTATGTAGATATTTAACGAATACCATATTCATTGTGTTCTTCATGAAAATATTCATTTTGAAAATTCCATGTTATTATGAAGCATGCTGCAAGCATTGCATGCTGTGTTTGCATCTAGCAGGATGTAATCTTATCACAACATATTCTGTTATCGCATGTATATTACATATAAGTTTAAGATTGTATCCAGTTTTGTAAACCAAATAAATGAAAAAAAAAAAAATATATTATTAAACATTACATTAGCAATTTAATTTCAACTTTGGATATTAACTTTTTGTCTTTGGTTATTTTAGATTCAAGGAGATGGCAGAGGATACCAATGTCTTGTGGCTTTAACTAAAATATTTGAGAATCTTGCATTAAAATGCCTGATGAATCTTTGTTACCTGTCTTCATGCAGACCGCTCTTGGGTACAGCTGGTTTGATTGAATGCATTGTTGGAATTCTTCAGAAGATTTCAGGTAATATTGATTATTTGCATGAACTAAAATTTATTGTACCGAAATTAGGCAAAGATGTGGCCTAAGAAACTGGAGAACACTGACTGTATCTTTCAGGATATTAATAGGGGAAAAGACAACATATAAATAATAACAGTTCAAATAAACAATTATTTAATTGTCAACTACAAAAGCACTGCTGAATTTGGATCTCTCCCAAGGATTTCTGAAATTATTTATATTGAGCAGCATGCATCCCGTGACTTCCCCTGACCTTTATAAAACAGTCTGATCACTCTGTAGATGGGCATAAAATGCTATGTTTTCTTAATATGTATTCTCCACCATTACATTTCTTGGCCTGACTAGCCAACAGCTCTTCACTTGGATATTGGTAATCTGTATGTGTGTGACGATAATTATTGTTCTATAACGAATCTTCTCTTTTCCTATTCAATCCCATAGAAGAATGACTTGTGGGTATACTCGTCATTCTTCTCTACTGGCTGTTGGCGTTGAACATTGGTTTATTGCGAGAGGGCAGGTTCTAATGTAATTCTGAATCCCTGGCAACATACAACAATTAAAGACTTGTGTCTTTAAGCCTCACTATATATGGACGAAGAACTCGCATATTTTGCCGAAAGCTCAACTGTAGATTTGACAATTGACCCCTCCCTCAATTGAAGTTGGGCCTACCAAACAAGATTGCTTGTCCTAAACAGACATAGAGACGTACGTCGGCAACTTCGAGAATCGAGTTTTCAACTACAATTGGGGTGAGCACAACATGAGCATTTGACATAATCTTTGATTTGTCCATGTTCATTTTAATGCCCATTTGCTATGGAGCGCTATTAAGGTCTTCGAGCATGTGGCTAAGTTCTATAATTATTTGTTTTACTCTATAAAATGAAACAATATTAATATTGGGAATTCAAGATGAATAAGCAGAAACTGATTTTAAACAGGAATTAAAATAGTGTTCGAAAATTACTCTTGACCTCACTATTGAAACGTTTGCGACACGTTGAGTCTTCGTACTCTCCATTGATGCCATTCTCGCTTTCCATTCGGGATTTGCCAACTATTAGGGTACTTGAAAATGTAGATAAAGCACCACTGAAATTATTCTAAAATTAAATTCAACTTACATTTAAAAAATTGGAACATTTTAAAGGCACATGCTTTTCTTTTTTTTTTCCTCTATTTGCTACTATATTGTGCTAAAATGATTTATGTCAAGGTGGTTCGATTATAATAATTATACATTCACGTTATAGATGTGTCATGGTGGCCAGAGGGTGCAGCGCGTGCCTTATCGCAGCTGAGTGGAGAATCGGTGAATAGATCTCGTTTACGCCATTGTGGAGGTCTTCCGCTGCTAATGGCTGCGGCTCGTGTTAATCCGAGTTGTATGCATGCGCTTCTTCAGTACGTTTTTGATGATACATGTGAGTAACTTGCTTATTTATCCATTTAATATGCAATAATAAGCAAATCCATCTTAATATATATTTTTCTGCAATCAGCTTAACCCTCCGTGTGCCATGTGGGGTATCTCATATGCCAGAGAGTTAAGTAGCGCAAAATTTTAATATTGGATATCACAAGAACACCGTAGCTCATATTCTCAGTAGTAGTACTATGATGACCCAATCTATGCTGTTTCAATTCCGTTGTATACTGTTTTTGTGTGAGTTGTATGCGAATAAACCTTGTACGGCGCGTAGTTAAAAAGTTACCTCAACTTTTTTTTTCTTTTTTTTAGTTTTTAGTCTCAGCGATTTTTATACATAAATACATTTAATTATTTATCTATATAATATCAATTAATGAATTTATTAAAAGTTATAATATGTTTTCAATAAATATATTTTATACAGGTATGAGGCATTCTTTGATTTTAGCCATATTTATTTTGGGATATCCCATACCCCACCTTGTACGAGGCGGGAGTTTTAGTCATCTGATAAATGGAAGGTTAATTAATAATGAGTCCATTTTTACGCCAAAATTGACTATACTAAATAAACTATGTGGTCTTGTAGGTAGAACGACTTTAAGAAAATATGACTGTAATTTTTTTAAAATTTCATCACAATGATTCATCACATATTTAATTGAAGAGTCTTACGGCCACACTCAGAGAAGTTTAATGTCAATTAAATTGTTCTTTATAATTCTTTATCTCGTCGTAAAATCTAAACTAAGAACATATTATTTAATTGACATAAATGTATCTTAGTACAGCAGTTACTTCGTGTTGATATTTATAATTAATACATTGTTCCTATTCAGCATTCCAGATTTTACTCAATGAAGGATTAATCAGTTTACTCACTGACGAATTAACAATCTACCTTTCAACTATGGAATACGAACACAACAACACAGATCAAACTGACATGATATGTGACTCCAACGAGAAGTTCAAAAAAAGTCAGAAATCCGTTCCTAAATCTGAGCAGTCGCAAACTAAAGTATTGCATACAGAAACAAAAGGAAGTTTGTTTTGTCGACGCAAGGGGCCGTTGTCGACCAACAACGAGGACGAGTTGAAAGTGGTTATCGAGAGAGACAACATGATTGTCGGGTTTGTAGACGCGATAGATAGCGACGCCACTGAGGACAGTCAGAGCGACGATGACACCGCTCATTTACGACGTAAAGGTCTTAAAAGAGCTCGATCGAGAAGCCCAAAATGTTTAAAAAAGGTTTGTCAAACTCTTTAATTACTTGTCTATTTTCAGTGTTGCATTTATTGTACTAACTATATTTTTGTTCCAGAAATCTCAACTTATTAAAATGGCGAGTAAGGATTGGTCAGCTGGAGTTTATTGGGAACCAAAAAGTCCCGAATGGCCTTCAACATCTCAATCTTCTGGATTTCGCTCTGCGATAAGTCCCGATCGAAGTGACTTTGGGCCTATGTCACCATATTCTGATGGAAACCAATCCGGCTTCAGCCCTGAATATAAAAAATCGTTCACATCCAAAAGAGCTAGGTGGGATTGGAGTCCTGAATCTGACGCTGATGGAAGCTCTGCATCACCACATTGGACCGATTACCAGTGGAGTCCTTCAAGTTCCGCAAGTCCTTTATCTCCTCTTAGTATGAATGAAGGTAACATAATAAAGCAGTAAAATTTTTATTTTCTCGCGTGTATATGTTTAAGAATATAATCAATTTCTTTGCAGACAGTTCAGATTCAGAAATCTCTGGGCGGTACTCGCCTGTGTGTAGTGAGAATGAAGGTGAAGCTGTAGATTTAGCTACAAATAACAATAGTGTGGTTGAATTAAATGCTGCACAAGTCGCCCACGATTTAGATGACCTTATCATGGAGGATGATGAGAGTGTCGAAGAAGAAACAACGCTGGAAGGTAATTTGATTGTTTAAACTTCAAATAATTGCATTGCGGTTAATTTTGTCGTGATATTGTTTAAAGTTATTTTCATTATTTTCCAGAAGAAGCTATTAAAGTGGAAACAAATACAAAATCCTCACGCATAGCATGCGTACTGGTATTGCTGTTTCGCGTCTCACACGGCGCTTGTAGTTCCTACGGTGCTTTACGCGAAGAACCCGTCCCTAACCACACATTAGAATTGCTGACAGGAAAAGAGTGTTTAAATGCCTTACTTGATTATGTTGAGAGATGCAAAAGGCCTTTGGGAAGAGCAGCAAGGATATTGGCAAGAGTTTTAAGGTATTTTGTTTTCTAACTAGATTGTATTAAATACATTATCTATCCTGTATAAAGTTAAAGCTTTAGAGACATTACTTCAAAATATTCTTTCTCCACAGCAATGCTTTTTGTTTAAAGAGTATTCTAAGACACCGATTAGCACTAAGGTTACACAATATGTCCGTAAGTTCGAAACATCCACCCACAAAATGCCAACAGTGTAAACAGGTAAGTTATGTGGTACAACAAATTGTTTTAACAATTACATTGCGATGATCTGATCTAGGTACTGTATTATACCTGATTTATGTAGTATAAAAAATGTGATGTGAATTATATTTTGTAGACTGTTTTTTTCTAATAGTAAGCTTCTTTGTTTGTAGATAGTACGACTCAGCACGAAACTACTCACTCAACTGACAATTTTAGCTGAATCTAGCTATGGTATTGGAGAAATTACGTACCAGCTGTTAAAAGGTAGCTCTTCTATGAAACAAACTTTATCACTGACACTGCCATACATAGTCAGGTAAAGTACGTTATATCTGAATCATTTCATTTATTTTTTGTTACGAAATTAATGTTAATCTATTTTTGCAGGACTGAAAAACCGTTAAAGAAATATTTCGTGGATTGCAGCGCCTTAAATTTGTTATTTACAATTATAGCTGAATCCAAAGAAGATATAAAAGATTGTGTGACTGCTGTAGTGAAATTAGCAACAAATGTACATATTAAAGATCCTAAATCTTTAGAAAACAGATTTAAGGATAAAGTTTGTGTTAGCTATGACCCAATACTTGACAACTTGTCTACGGACGATGTCGTAACTTTCGAGCTAGATGACTCATCAACAGTTAAAGCTAACAGAGTATTTCTTTGTCAAAATTCAGAGGTTTTTAGTGCAATGTTGATGGGATGCTTTAGAGAATCAATAGAAAGATGTGTCCGATTAAAAAATGTCTCTAAACCAGCACTAGAGTATTTGCTCACTCTGCTACATTGTGGTCTCAACAATCCCAAAAATGACATACAAATATTCCCTATGGCTGAAAAGTTGGAGACTAATTTAGAAGTTCTATTATTGGCTGACCGATTTTTGTTTGAGAAACTAAAAGGAATGCTAAGTAGTGCTATTCTGCAGTTTCAAATGACTCCAGGAACTGCAGATAAAATTTATGTATGGTCTCTTAGCGAGGGTATGGGATTCCTTTGTGTGGAATCAGTAGCATATATGCTCGCCGGTAAGATGTGTGAATCAGACCGAACAAGATCATTTACATCCATACTCAATTTAGAATACAAAGAGCAGTGGTTAGACGACATTAAATCTATGATCTTAAGACAGTTGTTGAAATAAACATTGTTCAAGTTTTAAATCACTATATACCTATGGCGTTATTCACAGATAGTTTTAAAACTTCTTTTATATATCCAGTGTAGTGTTGGAATAAATAGCAATCACAAATACCAAGTGAAGTCGATAATAATATTTCACAAGTTATACCGGGAGTGCAGGAAAATGGAGCACTTGCTAAGTTTGATACAAGCGCATAATATAAATATGATGATAAATAAATAATATTTGGAAAATATCTATCCGTTTTGGAGTGATGACCATTTAAAGTTTTAAGTATTATCACTACTTATCCGCTTAAAACCAATTCTAATGGCTAAATAACAAAATTAGAACATATACGTTTTTAACAGCAACAAAACTTTCAAAGAGTTCGCCTTAACATTTTTTACGATGTCATAAACTCTCAGTACTTAAGTGTAATAAGTTAAGGAGCAGCATGTGTATTGTTAATTCTTTATTTGACAACATCACTGTTATTATCAGAGTAAGATACGAAAATTCATACTAATACAGACGCAAAGACGATTTACTAAAATGTATACCAGCAGGTGCGCCATTTATTTGGATACCCTGTATAAATATGCTAAATTTAGCTATTTGCGATTGTGATTCACAAAGCCGATTGGCTAATATTTTTATATGATCTTGTGTAATGTGTTATCTATGAAATAGTATTTTTTTTACAAACCCACGATGAAACTGAGCAATTTCGTGGGAGTAATTTTATAAGTATGTGAAAATGGTTATAATATATGGATAGATTTTTTGTTTTAAAATTCTGAGGGGGGGCAATTAGCAATAGTAAAAATATAGAGCATGCTAAGGATTCAAAATTAACAAGGCGGTGATGTTAATTTGAATTACTAATCGAGTGTTTTGGTCTTCGCTCAAACTAAATTCAAAAGTCGTCTGAAAGAGAAAAGATTCAATAGCTAAAGAGGTTTTAAAACTGTCCATGAATAAAAATTCTAATATAAAAAGCATTTATTTACACTAACATACTTAATATGATTTTAATTATTTACAAACTAACTCTTAGCCTTAAGAGGGAATGCTGGGTACTTCAAAAACATAGATAAAATAGTAGTGATCCACCATATTCTGCCCTCCTCCTATTGGCTAATATTTAACAGGTTGTATAACATGCATAATTTACTTCGAAAATAAAAATAAATAGTTTAGAGCTATTTAATTCCACTTAAGTTCGTTTTCAAAGGATAATAGATAACCAAACAGAAATCATAATATTTTTTTTGATAATTATAATTAGTTCAATTTTTACTAATATAGGAGTGCTACCAATATTACTACCAAGAAAATACTATCTACGTTTTTGAAGATGCAAATGTATGTGTATGTAAGTGCGTGGTGGCCTGTTGGTAAACGGACTAGACGCGGCTGCCAACATGTTCACGGTGGTCGCGGGTTCAAATCCCAGGGCACATCTCTGACTTTTCGGAGTCATGTGTGTATTGACAGTCAATCACCACGCACTTAAACGGTGAAGGAAAACATCGTGAGGAAACCTGCATACCATAGCCATTTATAAGAATTTCTATGGTATGTAAGTCCGCCAACCCGCACTAGGCCAGCGTGGTGGACTATATGGCCTAACCACTCTCAATCGTACTTTCGATTGTAGAGTAGGCCCGTGCCCTGCAGTGGGACGTATATGGGCTGATACAATACATACAAATGTATGTCAGTGCTCCTTCTATATTATATATATATATATACTCTAAGCTTATAGCATATAACATTCCTTCTCTGTATATGATTGTATATGTTAATGTAGTAAAGAACTTAATTATGCACTATAATTTAATGATTAATGATAAATATTCATGTCTGTATATTTTGTAAAAAATATATTAAAATTATATTTTATACATTAAAAAAAATGATTCAATATATATTTTTATTTATATATCTCAAAATGTACAACTACCATCATCATATCCTAGTCATTTAACTTTAGTTTGAACATTTACGAAGTGATACCTGTATGTGAATATTTTGATCTGGTACCAAAACTTGTGAAGTTAAAATATTAACTGTCTTCTTATTTAAACATTTTATATCAAATGTTTTTACAATCTGGAAAGAAAAAGAATATTTCTATTACATAACTTCATTTGATAACCTGAGTGTGGCCATGTGGTGTTCAAAACAACAGTTCTCTTCTTTGGTTACAATGTGGCTGTGGTTATTTTATGCCAGGTGTGTTCAGACATTTATAGACAATCAGTGCAACCGAAAATATATATTTAATTTTTTAACAGTATTGTAGATTAAACTTTTCATGATCAGAATGTTGTGTTTTCACAGTAATTATATGCAATTATTAAATTTTACCTGGCTCATGAGTTTGGTTATCTGCAGCATTGCAATCTTTTTTCCAATGCATGATCGTGAACCAAAGGCAAATGGAAGTGAACCTGAGGGATTATGGTTCTCCAAATCATTCTTTCTTGCATCATTTCTATCCCAGCGGTATGGTAGAAATTCCTCTGCTCTACTGAAATTTTGTTCATCACGGCCAGATGTATAAATTGAAGCTATAACAGGTGTCTGCAAAAATGAATCAAATGATTGAGTATGTAATGTCACTATTTTTAAAGCACCATAATACATTCTTAGAAAGAAATGATGTATGACAAGTAAGAAAAAAATTAGTACATTAATGAATAAGTTGTAATTCCTACATTAGACACAATAATTGTTGTAAATAAAACATTTAATACAAATTATCAATTCACCAGTATCCATTAAAATATAACAATTGTAACAAAGATGACTGGAACATACTTATGTTTTCTTTGGCATTATGCTTAGAAAGGTATGTCTGACTTCATCTTTTATATGTTGATAAGGTTTTTCCAATTCGCTTGGTGCTTCAGGTATTTTCAATTTTCTCCTTAGAGATGGTGAAAGAAGAATCAAATTATGTGCTAAGCCAACGCTACTTGACGTCATCCAATAGAGACACATACAAGATGGAACTGATGCTGCTACTGGTATCATCACAATAGAAAATACTCTGAACACATTGGTGAGTGTATTGTACAATTTTGATGGTTGTCTTAACTTTGACATTCTTTGTATTTCAATTATACTCAAATTAGTCAGCCCAAATATGACTGGCAAAATAAAAGAGTGGTCGGGCTCTGTCAAATTAGGTATCCATCCAATTCCACCAGCTGAAAGTTCCATAAATGTTACTAAGGCAGCTGGATCGCCAGTGCCCATGTACACTAAATTTCTTAATGCAAAAGACATGCACACCCAAATTGGTATCTGGACCAACATCACCAAACTGGCTTTAAATGGATGACAATTATCTCTAACTATTAAATTCTGCCACTGTTTTTTCAATGATCTTCTGTACAGAATTGCTGCCTGCTTGTCTGTCAAGTTGTATGCTTTTTTTGCTATTGCAGTCTCTTTCTTAAGTTCATTTACCAGCTCTTTTAATTCTAGACTGATATTTTCAACCTTAGCCAGAATATAATTCTGGTATACTGATAAAGGTAAAGTCATACACGTCCTTACTAAGATAGTGGAGGCTACGATAGTCACCCACCATGATAGTCCAGTTAAGTCATGAAAAGCCAACAACCCATCTTGTATTACACTCACTGGGTAACTGTTTGATATACTTGCGTATGTTTGTTCTTGCCATCTTGTAAATCCTTCAAATGATATATTTCTTTTATTGTATGTAAAAATTTGAGTATTATTTTGAATATTGTATGGTCTATTTATCTCTTTTGTCCAGTCCACATTGCTAACAGCACTAAATGACCTCGTATTAAATACACGTTGAACATAACATTTAGCCACAAACTTTCTGTAATACATGTTTTATTTACTTTTTCTTAATTTATTTGAATACAATATAAATTATATAGTATTTTCATTGTAATGTACACATAACCTAAAAATCACAGCTATAACTGACAATGACATTTGATGTTGTTTTTTCTGTTTATCCTGACGGAAAGGCAAAGGTCTAAGCCATACAACCTAGATTAAAGCAAATGACATTTGAATCTGAAAATTGCTGTGTTATATCTATCTTGCAGTGTTATATATACCATCTCCTACTTCACAGACTAAAAGTGAATCCTATTTATATAAAAACAAAAATAGAAATTCTGATAATAGTTACAATATATTTTTTAGGTAGCTAAAAACTACCATAATTTGAAACATAATTTCTCTTGTTTTCAATGATTGAAGGTAACTCATACTTAGTCTAAATTGTGTCCGACTGCTAGGCAAAGGGCTCCCTTGTTCTTCTATTCGTCCCTATCTTCGGTGAGCTCTTGTTATTTTTCCTCGAATGCATTCAATTCAACTGGCCATCTCATCTTATCGCGTTTTCTACGGCCATTCGCGGAAACCCAGTTTTTATCTAGCCTACTCAAGCGGTTTGGACGTATGTATTTGAGTCACGTACCCTACCCATTGATATTTCGATAATTCAACCTATCGCTCCATAATATGTATTATGTACAATGCGATTTTTAGAGCATATCTATACTTAGGCACCCAAACGTGGACATTAACTCCGTCCTAAAAATTCAAATTCTGGGTACGCCACGAGCAATAGACCACAACATTCTTGTTAGTTATTATAAGGTTGATTCACAAATGATTTACCACATCCCAAACACCGGATTGAGCTTTAAAACTTTTTATTATGTATTTCAAATCGAACCTTCGTAATCAATAACCGTAAACCGAGGCTGAAATCATGAAATTATGACTAAACTTACCCCTTCTTTAAGGTTATATGGTCCTAATACACTTTCTTTTGGTAGGATTCTTGTTAAAAATGGTGCCACTGGATATAATCTCATAGCTTCTTTGACTACGTGTTTTATATATGTTGAGTCTTTTGCATCCATTTCCCTCGTAATTTCATTATGTTTCGAAAGTAAAAACATAATCCATAACGAAGTATATGCAGTCTGTAAAACAAAATGTTTGTGATGTTAATATGAATAATATGATAAACATTTGAGGATGCGAGAACTACTTAATCTTAATAAACACTACCGTATCACCAGCTGCAATTACGAAATCTGCAACTATTCTAGTAATATTTTCATCAGACATATTATTCTCGCATAGTCGTTTTATCAGGCCGTTGCTTTCCTGTCTTCTTTTTAATACTTCAGCTACAATTTTTTGAGCTGAAATCATAGTCAATTAGATATTTTCTTATTTGGAATTACTTAGGTATCTTATTTTAATTTTCAAAGCGTATAATTAAACGCAAAATGTATTATAAAAACGATGTCATTCATACGCGCATGTAAGTGTAAACTAATTCCACAGAAGGAAAAAAGATATTGAAATATGTAAGTTTCATAAGCTGAAGTTCAAGTTTTGATAGCCTCCGTGGCGCAGTCGGTTAGACGCCGCATGCGAAACGTGAGGCAACGGGTTCGATTCCCGCACCGAGAGAAATATTTGTGTGACCCACAAATATTCATTTCGGGCTGGGTGTTCGTCAGACCGAAAAGTCTCTCGTAGTTCCTGATATCCACGACACAAGACTGGATCTTACTACGTATGTGGCTGTTGGGGTAAATAGATCGACTTGGCCAGCAGCATTATGTATAAATTGTACGATACATTGTTTTCATGCAATTGCCAAATCGATCTATTTATTTAAAATGTAAAGTATTTTTAATATTTATATGATAATAACTTACGTAATAACTTTATACAGAAGGTCCCTTAAGCAAGGACTAAATAAATGAACCGACTTGGTATTACATGAATCTCACAACTTTGAGCGGCAGAAAAACTGAGCTGCGAGACTTGGTATTTTTTACAGGATGTTTTAATGGGATCAGTTTATTTACCTAAAAATAATGAGGTATCGACGCACTCCTTGAAGTCTCTCCATACTTTTAAGTTAAGCCGCTGACACAATGTTACTGGCAACGCGTATAATTTTGTTGTGGTTTCAAAAATATTTTTAACCGATTCCGAAAACATACACAACAACATTTCATATTGTTGACTTTGTTTGATAGACGAACTGTTGCCAAGAAGTATCGAAATAATTACTGAAATAATAAAGAAATTAAGAAAATATTAGGTAACCAATATATTTTATTTAACGATAAACAATCTTAGAACTACATATAGGTACTAATAAATGCGTACCGTCAGTCGATAGTCTGTAGAAATCAGATTCTAAGTTAGGAATAAAATTTCCCTGCTCAGCTTTAGATTTCCATTTATTTATGAACAAATTGATCGTGTCCGTAATGGGACTATCGAGCCATTTTTCTGAATCTTCTCTCAGTAAATGCTTATTCATAACTCGACGATTGTTTATCCATTCATCGCCATTCATGAAAAACAGACCTCTTTTAGATCCATATAGTTTTTCGTATAATATCCAAGGCTCAGGCAATATATGTGCTGGATACTTCCCTTCCAGGTTAAGAAAAAGAGCCTTCATAAGCGTTGGGTCACTGATAAAGACAAGATCTGTTCCGGTCCCAAGTTTTTCACAAAATATGGATCCCAACTGCTTATGACGACGATCAATGTACTCATGTAGCCTGCAAAAGTGGATACCCCTTTAGATTTTTGTTCATAAATATAAGTAGGATAAAGAATGTCCTTATCTTTATGATGGTGATTGTGGTTGGAAAATATTACTTATCTTCTACACATAAAAAGAAATGACTTTATAAGCTTACATGTGATGCTTGTGCATGTACAAACTGGTACTAACTTCACGTTATTGTTAAGGTAATATGGAAAAAAATGAAAACTTTTCACTGGATGTTTACTATTACTGTATACAAAATATATTTCGTCATAATGAGAGAATTATTATATGAGAATCATGGGCGTAGCCACGGTGGGGCAGAGTGGGGCGCTTGCCCCACCCTGGCTTTGACCTGTCAGGTACCTAACCAACTCTAAAAAAATAAATTATCTAGGTAAAGTACTAGGCAGGTGAGCAATAACAAAGTATTTAGGATAATTCGAATTATAAACACAGATACAGGGTGTTATAGAAGAATACCGTGGGTACAGTTTGCTAATTACATATGATTTAAGACTGCTGCCCCACCCTGATCCCACGGCTGGCTACGATCATGATGAGAATAGAAACATCTCTCATCATCACTCAATTTTATACGTTTTATAATCAATCAAGCATTGATTAATGACGAATATATTTAATTTTGATTTTATAGATATATTAAACGTAGATGCGGCTATTACTAACTTTTTCCCTCCTCCTGATGCAAAAAATTCTAATTTAGTTCCTATGAATGGAATCGACTTTGGGTGTGGCATATCATTAATCGTTAAGTTTTTTTTATCGCACACAATAGATGTTACGTTTCTTTTGAAGACAAGTGATCTCAGTTGATTTTGCAGATACCGCTTTGTACGTTGCATTGTCTGTTCTTTTTTAACTTGTTAATAGCTGTAAAGAGATAGGTAAATTGTATTATTAAATTTTTAGTCCAAACTCGAAGTTTTTGAAGAGTAAAGGTATAATCATCAATGATTATTTTTATTTAACTTATATGATCTATAATAGTTTATAGACAGCCTCCGTGGCGCAGTTGGTTAGACGCCGCCTGTGAAACGAGAGGCCGCGGGTTCGATCCCCGCACCGAGAGAAATGTTTGTGCGGCACACAAATATTTCTTCCGGGTCTGGGTGTTTGTGAGACCGAAAAGTCTCTCGTAGTTCCTGATACCCACGACACAAGACTCGATCTTAGTGTGGGGTCAGGACTATGTATGTGTCTGTTGGGTGTTATTTATTTATTATTTATATAGGTGCTATATAAAATTCAATAAGTACATCCATCATAATATTTTTCAAAATAACATGAAGTTTTGAAATTCAAATCATAATATTGTCGTTTATGACTAGAAAACAATATGCTCTTCTTATAATTGATATTGAGCTCCATTAAGCTGCCTAGCATTTCGCAGTAATTGCCTTAAGTGACGATGAATTATTTTACAGAGCAAAATACTTTAGATAATCTCGGTTAGGTTTGTGCTTATACGTGCTTAGATAGCGTTGGTCTGTCCCCTATATTTTTAATCCTGACGCAATATATTCGTTGTCACAAGATTATAATATGTTTAAATATCATTGAACACAAAATAGAAATAATTTATGGACCACCTGGAAATAACGAAATAAAAGTTATTCCTAAGTTTATTAGATTAAACCCTTTCATACCAAGTATTTTCATATATCAGTGAGACTTGTAAGTACACAAAATTATAAAAATAAGTTAATGAATAGATATTAAAATTGTGCTGGATTATATTATATTCACTTGAATTATAAACTAATATGAACAATTTTCTCAGTAAGGTTTGGCAGTAGGTACAAGTGTATGTACTAAAGTGTTTGTACCTGCACCTAACTAAAATATAATGCTATATATTTTTGTTGCTTGAATCACGTGTCTCGAGAGACTTGTTATGTAATAGAGATTCCTTAATAAATTATTTTCTTAAAGAAACACAATGGAATGAATCAAAAATAATTTCACTTACAATGTATTTACACACACGGGTGAACAGAGCGAACACAAGCCGACAACGTCTTGTTATAAACTGAAATAAAATTCCTCTCAATTTCAAACCGCTATCAAGTTGTTGTTCCAAGAATGGTCTTATTTAAATGGTAATAATTCAGTGAATTATGTATGTTGCTGACCGTAGCATAAGTGTATGGTAATCTGAACTAACGTTTTGATTTTTATGCATTTTACATGGCCTACATAAACGTCGATGTAAAGACACAAATGTTTGATCGGCCGTTTTGATATTGATATGATATTATGTGCGATCACGGACCACGTAGATTTATAGCTAACTTATACGAGGATTACCTATTTTAATATAAAAGCGTTCATATAAGCGACTACGACGCGGCCCATGGCACTAGTAAAATTATACTGGCGTTCCACTTCCGGCCTCCTCCGAGATACCGGAAAGGAAGCTTAACAGTACTCATACAGACATACATAAGCTTAAGCCTTTTTCCAATAAAACACACAAAATATCTTACTAAATGGACTGGAATTAAAAAGTACCTGGGCGAAACCGGGCCGGACCGCTAGTTCCTTATTTATTATTATTTCTGTAAATCGTGTCGGTGAGCTGCTTTTCGCTGCCGGAGAATCGTTTTCTTTTCGGATGACTGTGTCATACTTATTTTTCTACATTATTAATACTTGTTTTATGAATGAAAGCACCCAACGTCCTATTCTATATGCCTAACAATATTTAATGTAGGTATAATTTAATATCAGTTGAGTGATTATAGTGTAGCTAAAGGAACTCCCCTTCGGGGTTAAAATATTAGTAGGGATGTTTGCTTGATGGCAATATACGCCGGATATTGAATGTTGATTTCCTTATTCCATAATAAAAAATCAATCAGTTCCAGTAACCTTAAATTTATGAATTAAAAGTACTAAAAATCTGTCTGATTTGGGAACGGAACTTCCATCCATGCTGGCATCAGTAATTTCGTCATTTGACCTATAAGTATACATTAGCACTAGCCCCAACTTTTTTAAATGATTATATTTAACCGATTGCTTGGTTTGTCTGTTAGTGGGTACAAAGTAGTGTTTTACATATATTGCGAGTGCCTAATTATACCTCATGTTGATAGCACATACTTTTTGATGGTTTTAATGTTAGATTGTTTTAATTAACCCTTGGAGCTATTTCGGAAGGGAGACCGTTCACCAAGTACGGTAATCGCTTACGTAGTGTCTTATCCTGCTTAGTAATTGTGGACTCTTAATAAAACGTATTTCCCTGCCGATTCCGCTCTGGAGATTAGAGAGATTATTATCTATACTGCCAATCAATCATTGCAAATTCTTATCTTTTAATTTTTAGAAAACGCACTAATTCATTGATTCAAATGTTCAACACTAGCTTATTAATGCACTACACATTTTATTGCAGTTTGAAGATATCATAATATTTAATACATTATAATTTTTCCAGCGTTGTAGTATAAAAGCTGAATTTCATATGTTATTAATCAACAAATAATTCCTTGGTATTCAGATACTTGTGACTTGATGGTTCGTTCATCTCGCCAGACACATTAAAGTTGATAACTTCCATGGGCACCACGATTGGAACTTCATACTAGAATAGCTAATTGTGCGATGCGTATGTTAAAGCCATACGCAGACAAACTTACAGCTTTCCTAAAATGACTATTTTAAATTTTACACTCATGTGCTTTCCAAACGCGCCAAAAGAAGTATACTGTAAGTAAAAAGTTCAAAAAGCTTCGCTGCTAATTACTTCTAAGGCCGATATCCCAAAAACTATTCATCTGATTGATATAGTGTTAAGAGCAATTTTAATCCGCATTATATGACTAAGCTATCTTACATATTATTTATTTGGATAAGTATTAATACAGAACTAAAGGAAATATCTTTGAAAACTAAGTTTGAACATGACGTAATGTTTTTAATTAAACATTTGAACACAAAAGTGATTATTGTAAGTCAACCGTAAGAGATAGAGATATGCTATCGCGGATTTTTTTTTTACTTTTTGTTTGAGGTTCTACGGACAGCTTTACACCTCGGTTGCCCAACCTGCTGTTAGCTCGGCCGAAGACCCGAGAGCCGAGTTGATCCGACATTTTAGCGATGATATCCCGGACATCAGCCTGTGTGAGATTGAGATGGCCCTGAAGCAACTTAAAAACAACAAAGCGCCAGGCAAGGACGGAATCACTTCAGAGCTTCTGAAAGCGGGCAGAACGTCAATACTGAAAGTCCTTCAGAGGCTCTTCAATTCTGTTCTTCTCAAGGGCTCAACGCCGGAGGCATGGAGCAGGAGCGTGGTGGTCTTGTTCTTCAAAAAAGGTGATAACACTTTGCTGAAGAACTACAGGCCCATCTCGCTCCTGAGCCATGTCTATGGCCCTATTCAGTGCGACGCGGACGGTCCGCGCACGGATTAGTGCTTGCGTCCGTCGCGGATCACATCATCGTTCAGTTCGACGCGGAGCGCGATTGAGAGTGATACAGTGACAACAGTAAGCCTATGGATATAAAATTGAATGTGGTGGTTGCTGCCTATTTATTAAATAGCAGAAATCGTCGCCATGGTATAAGAAGATTTAATGGGCATCCAATCGTTGCGAAAAGGATTTTTAAAGGAGAATTTGTAACTATATTTTCGGAATTGCAAGAAGACGAAATGAATTTTTTCATGTATTTTAAAATGTCCATCAAGACATTTGAGGAGTTACATGCGAAACTAGAGTCTTCTATGACGACGATAGTACTTTACGTACGCGCGCGGACGCCTGCGCCGCGGACGAGCGACGCGGAGTGATTTCTATCCGCGCGCGGACAGCTCTCCGCGGCGCGGGCGCTCCGCGTCGCACTGAACGCGTTGTATAGGATTGATGCATTTTGCCGTCCGTCGCGGACATCCGCGTCGCACTGAAGAGGCCCTATAAGTTGTTTTCGAGGGTCATCACAAATCGTCTCGAACGCAGGTTTGATGACTTCCAGCCTCCCGAACAAGCCGATTTCCGAAAAGGCTTTAGTACCATAGAATATATCCATACGCTTCGGCAAGTTATACAAAAAACCGAGGAATATAACTTGCCGCTTTGTTTAGCGTTTGTGGACTATGAGAAAGCCTTTGATTCGATCGAGACTTGGGCTGTGCTACAGTCTCTCCAGCGGTGCCATATCGACTATCGGTACATCGAAGTGTTGAAGTGTATATACAACAACGCCACCATGTCGGTCCGAGTTCAAGATCAGAGTACGAAGGCTATTCCACTACAGAGAGGCGTGAGACAGGGAGATGTCATATCTCCGAAACTGTTCTCTGCCGCTCTGGAAAATGCCTTCAAGCTCTTGCAGTGGAAAGGATTCGGCATCAACATCAACGGCGAGTATATCACTCACCTTCGGTTTGCCGACGATATTGTAGTCTTGGCAGAATCGCTGGAGGACCTTAGCACTATGGTCAAAGACCTCAATCGAGTCTCCCAACAGGTGGGTCTTAAAATGAACATTGACAAAACGAAGATCACGTCGAATGTCCATGTTGTGCCCACCCCCATCGGTTTTGGGGGCTCGACTCTTAAAGTTGTTGACGAATATGTCTATTTAGGACAAGTGGTCCGGTTAGGCAGGTCCAACTTCGAGAGAGTGGTCAATCGTCGAATCCAACTCGGTTGGGCAGCGTTCGGGAAACTACGCGACGTCTTCTCGTCCAAAATACCTCAGTGCCTTAAATCGAAAGTCTTCGATAGTTGTGTGTTGCCAGTGATGACTTACGGCACCAAGACGTGGCCTCTCGCTATGGGCCTTATTAGGAAGCTCAGAGTCACTCAACGAGCTATGGAGAGGGCTATGCTCGGGGTTTCCCTACGAGATCGAATCAGAAATGAGGAGATCCGTAGGAGAACTAAAATAACCGACATAGCAGAGCGGATTAGCAAGTTGAAGTGGGAATGGGCAGGGCACATAGCGCGGAGAACTGATGACCGATGGGGTCGGAAAGTGCTCGAATAGAGGCCACGTAGCGGAAAGCGCAGCGTAGTACGTCCACCCACAAAGTGGTCAGACGACCTGGTAAAGGTCGCGGGACGTCGCTGGATGCAGGCTGCCTCCAACAGGTCTCTGTGGAAAACATTGGGGGAGGCCTATGTTCAGCAGTGGACTTCCTTTGGCTGATGGATGGATGGATGGATGGACTTTTTGTAGCATTTTTATAGATTTTGAATTCGCTAGTTTTTTTACTCAACTATACCTTTGCTAGTTCATGCGGCATTCGTGTGGAAAGCTCCCAGTTGGCGAGATATTTTAGCGACCTCTTCAACATTTATCGCAGTATTTCTACAAAGGGTTTAGCAGGATACGTATGACGAGTCGGCCCCCAAATGGGAATCGATATCGAAACTTATGTTTTGATATTGACTTGATGTTCTAACACGATTTATGTACTTTTCGCGACCGACTTCTGCTTTGACCTTGAGATAGAGAGCAAAATATCTGTATTCTTGACTTTTACTAAATGTGATATATCTCTGAAGCTAATTAAGATAAAGAAATGAAACCAACGCGAGGTATTAGGTTACATTACAGAGTACATCACATATATTTTTTTATAATTTTTAGAATAAAAAATTACATTAAAAAAATAAAAATTTAAAAAATCTTATTTTTTTTTTCTGAGTTCTCTGTGACTTACAATCACGAAATTAATATATGTGATGCTCCTTTGTGTGCTCTATTACCCATAAAAATTGCGTGAAAAAAAAGTTGGTGCAACACAACGAAAAAAAATTATATGTGATTCGCGCCTTGCAGTGTGACTATAAACATGACTCTATTTAACACCCGCGGACAAACAAACAAGTTCGAACTTGTTACATATCGCGCTGTTTATTGCATCGTTTGTTTAGCTACAATCGCAGTCATTTGTCTTACACAAGGAGGCAGTTTATAACTTAAATTCTGTCATCGGTATTTTTTATCAGCATTTTGAAATTATTAACTATCGAAGCAAATTATTATTAAGTCATAATGTCGAAAAAGTGTAAAAATTGTAACAAGTACCTGTGTAAGATTCCTGGTTATAAAAAAATTATTACAGCAACGATTACCTTTTGGTATAAAAATCAGTTTTTTAATAAACAATCGTATTCGTGTCTCCAAACATATTGTCATAAGATCAGTTGTTTTTTGACATATAGTGCAATACTTGTGAGTAGATGCAACACGTTGAAGTGGAACTTCAATAAAATCATCACTCAGATGGTATTTATATGTAAAATCACTGTCACTACTGTTATCAGAATCTTCAGAGTAAACGTAAGTTTCTTCCGGCACTTCTCTAGTCGCTAATTCTTCAACAGATTCTTTTATGCTTAAAGGTACCTCGTTAAATGCTGGACATTTAGAAGTAGAAGCTTTTTTGTAAACATATGGGATAAGTCGACACTTCTTACAAAAAATATCATTAACTATTACGGTTTTATTCAAACAGTCACTAAACACTTTAGCTTTTTCTTCATTCTTTATAATTTTTTTATAACCAGGAATCTTACACAGGTACTTGTTACAATTTTTACACTTTTTCGACATTATGACTTAATAATAATTTGCTTCGATAGTTAATAATTTCAAAATGCTGATAAATAATACCGATGACAGAATTTAAGTTATAAACTGCCTCCTTGTGTAAGACAAATGACTGCGATTGTAGCTAAACAAACGATGCAATAAACAGCGCGATATGTAACAAGTTCGAACTTGTTTGTTTGTCCGCGGGTGTTAAATAGAGTCATGTTTATACAGTCACACTGCAAGGCGCGAATCACATATAATTTTTTTTCGTTGTGTTGCACCAACTTTTTTTTCACGCAATTTTTATGGGTAATAGAGCACACAAAGGAGCATCACATATATTAATTTCGTGATTGTAAGTCACAGAGAACTCAGAAAAAAAAATAAGATTTTTTAAATTTTTATTTTTTTAATGTAATTTTTTATTCTAAAAATTATAAAAAAATATATGTGATGTACTCTGTAATGTAACCTAATACCTCGCGTTGGTTTCATTTCTTTATCTTAATTAGCTTCAGAGATATATCACATTTAGTAAAAGTCAAGAATACAGATATTTTGCTCTCTATCTCAAGGTCAAAGCAGAAGTCGGTCGCGAAAAGTACATAAATCGTGTTAGAACATCAAGTCAATATCAAAACATAAGTTTCGATATCGATTCCCATTTGGGGGCCGACTCGTCATACGTATCCTGCTAAACCCTTTACATAAAAGCATAATACATGATATACCTCTCTCAAGAATCACTTTTTCTTTTGTTGAAAACCATAAAAAAATCCGTTCGGTAGTTTTCGAGTTCATCGCGTTCAGACAGACGAGGACAAAAAGACGCGGCCGCGCCGGGGGACTTCTTTTTATAATATGTAAGGATCGGCCGTATGTTGGACAGCATACCTTTCTTAATAATATAATTAAATGTTTTATGAGCGTTGAACAACCCATTTGGTGCAGATTGAAATAAACATAGTCCATTACTGGTCTTTTCGTTTTTTTTTTAATGGTTATATTAATCTTTCGCAGTAGAATAGGTTTATTTAAATTTTTCAACCAGCCACCCTGACGCCGTGGTGACTTGTCAAAATTCACAAACTCAAATGAATTCAAGTTTCAATAGATTTGCTACAAGTGGAAGATCCCGTATATAAATTATTGTTTAGTGTTTAAAGAAAAACATCAAAATGACTGTGAAAAATAAAACCGAAGAACCTAAAAAGGAAAAGGCTGAACCTGCCGTAGCTCCAAATGATGATCTTGTAAGTATTACGGTGAGAGATATAACAATTTGTTTGTTGCCTACCGATTTCTATGGAAATATATTATTACTATGTTTTTTGCTTAGTCCGAAGAAGACAAGCGCCTGCAGGAAGAGCTGAACATGCTAGTTGAGAAACTATTGGTAAGTAGATCGTTCATATCTACAAAATTGATTTCTACGAGTCATTATAACCTAACAAGATCTTTTTGTTTAACCCAGGGTCCGGATGTTGACCTGTACTTCCCGGCTTTGCAAATGCTGAGCAATTTAATAAGAACCTCAACTACTTCTATGACGTCAGTTCCTAAACCACTAAAGTTTCTAAGGGAACATTATCCAGCTTTGAAAGAAGTATATGAGAAAATTACAGATGATAAAACGAAAAAGTTTTGTGCTGATGTTATATCTGTCCTGGCAATGGGTGTCAGTGGAACATTAGTAAGTAAATTAATCTGGTGCCTTTGTAATATCATAGATTATCATCTTAAAATATCTTAAATAATTTCAAAAATAAAAAAAAGTAGTATGGAACTTAATTTTTTTTGTCCCATTGTTACATTGTCATATTATGAAATTTAAAATGGGATAATATCAAGAACGAGAATTATGTTTATTCTAGGAAGTTGCTGAAAAGAGAGAATGTCTCAAATACTGCCTGCTTGGAACAATGTCTAACGTTGGAGATTGGGGACATGAATATGTCAGGTATTACACTCACAGTAATAATTATTAAGGTTTTAGTTTTTCATTTTCAATTATTAAACCTGTTGAGAAAAATTCAGCTTTATTACAATGTACTTAATGTTACTGTATTATATTTATATTTTGAGTATAATATATTTTAATCCAAAGCTTGACTTTTATGTTCAAGTATTTAATAATTAGCATAAAATAATTAGAAAGCCAAATATATTGCAGATATTCATAAAAGAGAATTGGCATTGGTGTGGTTTTTTCTCTCTTTTAATTTCTCTATCTTTGTTCAGGCAATTGGAAGGAGAGATTGCAGAGGAATGGAACATAGAGAACATGGACTCATTGCTGGCCCTTGTACGAGATGTTATCTCATTTGATATGAAGCATTCAGCTGAGATACAAGCTTGTGATCTGCTAATGGAGATTGATAGACTAGATCTATTGACACAGCACATGGACCAGAGCAATTATCCTCGAGTGTGTCTGTATTTGATTGGGTAATATATCTCTAAGCATTCTTAATACATCAACAGTCTAAGAACACAATAGGGTATTTATACAATAAGTGGGAAAGAATCTAGAAACAATAAATTGGTGGACATTAAATAACAAATACAGATCAGTATTTGGATAAAACATAGCGAGCAAGTTTCATGTTAAGAGCGTATACACCTTGCGCGCAAAGTCAACTATAGGTATTTCTTCGTTAATTTCACGCACACATAAGCAACCAAAGCTGTGTGCGTAGAGCTGCCGCGTCGGCTCGCTATAAAATCGGCTCAAACAACTTTGATCCGTGCGCTTCAAATATTCAATTGAAATGTAACTGTAATATAATATCATAAAAATATTTTATTTGCATAATAAGTAGACAAATATTACTGTGCAAGCAAAGAATAATACAAATTTAGATACTTATCATATTTTCGTTCTTATTACATTGTTAAGTTGCATTCAAATCAGTGTTCAATCAGTAGACACTACGGACGTTTTATTAATCATTTCGTGTTCGAACACATAAATAGTGTTAGGGGCCTTACAACCCCTTACAATTACGAAATATATTTAATTTTATATTACAATACATGACATAATTTATACATGTCATATAATCATTATATTATCTGAAACATAATTCATACTCACTACAAAATCATTGTAGGTAATAAAAATAATTAAATATTTTACTACCAAAGTACTAAGATGTGGTAATCGCATTCCGCGCGTGGCTATTTTTACTACGCGCGGCATAATCGACTGCAGCCAGGCCGGAGCGACGAGCGATACGTCCTCCCTCTAGAAGGCCTTGCGGCGGTCTGATTTGAGCCACGTCGGACAGCGTGTTTTATAGTGGTTTTTAAAATATTTGTAGAAAACATGAAAACTATTTTTTATTTATTGATAAGATGTTCTTCTATTATAATATGCAATTGCTATAAAAAATATGTACGATAAGTTGGTGAAAAAAAATATGTTCTTGACGAGAGTTTCTGAATAATTTCGCATTGTTTAAATTTTTATTTTTCAGGAACTAAACACAAAAAGATTATTTTTCTCAGCAAAATCCCTCCATAAGGGTCTTATTAGTCTGATAATATTTTTATTTTCATCTTATATTTAGTGGTTTCGGATATCTTAAGCTTCTAAATTGCCATTTAAAGCTTAAATAACGAAACTTGTGTTCAGTAATCCGTATAGTACTCACAAATTATCCATCAATCTATAATGTTTTCCACCAAAATCCCTAGATGACAACCTTTTCTAAAATAAGTACTAATTATTTTTCCTTTAAATTGTTTATTGGTGGCTATTAACTCATTTGAAAAGTCCTGTTTTTAAGCCAAAAAGCGCGTGCAGGGTATAAACGCTCTTAATTGTAATTGAATACCTTGTGTGTTCTACCACTATTCTTCCAGTACATTGCGCCTTTAAAAAATATTTCACAAGATTAATTGATGTTTATGTGATATCAATATTGCAATAATTCACTCTTCACAAAGTATTGTATGATTGTACATGTTAAGTTAGTAGGTGAGTGATGGTATCCTTTGATAAATGGTGTGTCTAGCATTTTCTTTTGTGGCTCAATATTAATGTTAAATATTAATGAAATCATGTTAATTTTGAAGGTGTGCCAGCTATGTTGTGGAGCCTGAATCTACACAAATCCTGCAAGGGGTCTTGGACACATATCTGCGGTTTGGAGAATACCCACGCGCATTGCTTGTAGCCATGCAACTACATGATAAAGCTAAATGTGAAGAAGTCTTCAATGCATGCAATGATCCGTAAGTATTTGAAAAAAAGACGTTTTTTTACTCTATAGCTCCAATTAATAATACAATATAATTATAATAGTGTTGGAATAAATAGCAGTCACAAATAGCAAGTGAAGGCAATAATAACATTTCACAAGTTATATATAAAACGCCAAATTTTGGCTATTTGCGATTGTAATTCACAAAGCTAATCAGCTAAAATTTAATCACTGAAGGTGTGATTTTTTGAGAACCCATTTAATGAAGAAACTGAACAGTCAATTTTGTGTGTGTAATTTTAGATGTGAAAAATGGTAATAACATATGGTCAGTTTTTTTGTTTACTAATTCTGAGGGGCGCAATTAGCAATAGCAGAAATATAGAGCATGCTAAGGCTTAAAAACTAACAAGGTGGTGATGTTAATTTGAAATAGCAACAATTCCCATTACTAATACATAACAGCACATACACTTATTTTTGTCAAATGATATAAAAATAATTACATTGCTTTTATATAATCTATGGCTGTTCATATGTTCTGTGCATGAAATCAAAATAACAATACCACCTAGGGTAGATAAAACTGCAATGTCTATTCCTCCCGCTAAACAGCAGTAATAATGCACTATTGTGTTCTCGGTTGAAGGACATAGCTGGAGTAACTACTGGACATATTGAAACTTAAGACCTTGTGTCTTATGATAGCGAGTGCAGTGGAATGCCAAGCATTGCTTTGCTGTCAATGGTGTTTGTGGTTTAGTTATTGTCGTATCGCTTACCATTAGGCGAAGGGCACGCTCGTCTTTCCATTCATAGCAATAAAAATATAATATATTTAAATGTATCAGGTTGATCAAGAAACAGCTGTGCTACATGCTTGCGCGCCAATACATACCTCTAGATGTGGATGATGAAGATCTCCGCACAATTCTTCTGAATGCTCACATCAATGATCATTTTCTCAGCCTGGGTAGAGAGGTAATCTATTTTACCATTATTGAAATAAGTATAATATAAATTATCTGAGGATTATTATGAAGTGTCTTATATGGTAATTTTATGGTTATGAGGTAGTTTTATTCTCAAATGCTTCTTTACTTCTATAGTTGGACATCATGGAACCGAAAACACCAGAAGAAGTTTACAAGACTTGGCTAGAATCTGCAGGGTCCGCCCTTCGACCCTCACTTCTCACAGAACACCCAGTGGACTCTGCACGACAAAATCTGTCAGCAACATTTGTGAATGCTTTTGTTAATGCTGGTTTTGGCCGTGACAAACTAGTTACTACTGAGGATGGAAACAAGTGGATGTACAAAAATAAGGACCATGGTATGCCTAACACTATTTTTTTATGCATAATATTAATTCAATATTGTTAAACATGTTTAAATTAATTGCTATAAACACAACTGTTATAAATTTACATAGATTAGTGGTTGTTATAAATGATTATTTTATTGTATGGCTATTCTATCTGAAATAAATAAATATTATTATTATAATTCATAATTCTGACTCCACTGCTTAGTCTTTCTGGTCTCAAAATCTGTAGTATGAAAATATAACCCACATTCTCTGGTTTCAAAGCCGATATTTATACATGAATATGTACAGGTATGCTGTCAGCAGCGGCGTCGCTCGGCATGATCCACCTGTGGGACGTGGACGGCGGGCTCACTCCTATAGACAAGTACTTGTACACGGTGGACGAGCACATCAAGGCGGGCGCGCTGCTGGCGCTCGGGCTCGTCAACTGCGGCGTGCGCAACGAGTGCGACCCCGCCCTCGCGCTGCTCTCCGACTACGTGCTGCACTCTAGCGCCAACCTCAGGATCGGCAGTGTTTTAGGTATGGATGTTTTAGTATCAAAATCAATGTTTAGATCGGATATATTGTGTGGTGGTATAATTGTCATTGATACAGCATTTGATATTGTTTTTGTTATTTATTTTGACTATATGTGTAAAAATGAATCAACCCTGGACCTCTCAGCTGACCAGAAGAAGACTATAAGAATTTATACAAAACCATAATAACAAATATAAAGACTCATTTATTCATACAAACAGGTGACACAAAAATATAATCATTAATTTTTACAATAAATAAATACCACCCAACAGTCACATACATAATCCTGACCCCACACTAAGATCGATTCTTGTGTCATGAGTATCAGGAACTACGAGAGACTTTTCGGTCTCACAAACAGAACCGAAAGAAATATTTGTGGGCCGCACTAACATTTATCTCGGTTCGGGGATCGAACCCGCGGCCTCTCGTTTCACAGGCAGTCTTACCTGCACTACGGAGGCTGTCATGTATGAGTAATTTAACTGATCTACATTTTTTTGAAGTAGTGTCTGAGAGTAATGTGTGTTTCGGTGCAGGTCTGGGCATCGCATACGCGGGTACACAGCGCGAGGACGTGCTGTCGCACCTGGTGCCGGTGCTGAGCGACGCCACCGCGCCGCCGGAGATCTGCGCGCTCGCCGCGGTCTCCTGCGGACTCATCGCCGTCGGATCCTGCAATGGAGATGTAACTCAATCACTCTTTCTATACTCCCGCTTAAAGCCATTGCTGATATGTCTCTGCCATTGATGTCCATGGCAACTTATTAGAAGCAGTCTGCAACCAACTATCTATCTTAATAATGAGTCATGACTTTCAACAATGTGACTCTACCACTTCCAAAATTTCTGTAAGAAATGGCCTAAATTCATTACATGACCATTGATTTTAATAAAAAATATGTAACTTCCTGAAATATTCCATCTTGCTTCAATATTCAAGCTTTTATTGTTTCACTAAAACAAACCTTCTAAATTATTTTATTGTTTACAGGTCACCTGCGCGATCATTCAACGTCTCATTGATGATAATAAAGATTTGCACTCATCCACATACGCCCGATTCTTGCATTTGGGTCTCGGACTGTGCTTCTTGGGTAAGTCTTTAAAATTATATAAAATTAGCACTTGCAAAAATACAAGTTGTATCAAACAAGGTAAATTTAAAATATAAAATCCTTTTTTCACAACATTTTTTAAGTATTGTTTCCACATATAAATTGAAACATATGTAACATTTTCATACAATACATCTCTCAACTCCATACTTATTCATATTAGTTAGTATGAAGTTAAAGTGATGTGTACATGAATTGTTTGCTCGCAGGCTGCAAGGAGCGCACAGAGGCTACGATGGCGGCGCTGGAGGTGTTGCCGGAGCCGCAGCAGTCGCTGTGCCAGACCACGCTGTCCATGTGCGCGTACGCAGGCACCGGCGACGTGCTCGTCGTGCAACAGATGCTGCACATCTGCTCCAAGCACTACGACACTGAGGTCTGCTTACTGCCCACATTGTATTGTATTGTATCAGCCCATATACATCCCACTGCAGGGCACGGGCCTCCTCTGCAATCGAAAGTACGATTGAGAGTGGTTAGGCCATATAGTCCATTAGTCCACATAGTTACTGCCCACATAGCTTACATTTATAATATAGAGGGAGGTGCTGGTACTTCAAAAATGAACATAAAATGCTGGTGCCAGGATACTTTTTATGCCCTCCTATTGGCTGACATTTGACAGCTTGTCCAACATACACAAATTACTAGAAAAAAATCATAAATGAAAAAATAGTTAAGGGCTATTGCATTTCACTCAAACTTGTTTTAGAAGAATAATAACTAAATATACTTTCAGTTACAGATGGAATTTATAGTAATACTAGCTGTGCCCGCGACTTCGTCCGCGTGGAATTTAACAAAAAAGTGAATTAGTTTATTTAGTTTTTTTTTGGTTTTTGCATTTTTATTTTAAATATCAACCTCTGTAACGAAACCATACCGCGATCTAATTCTACGGTGGCGCCATCTCTTAGCGAGCAGCGGTAAACTCCCGTTACACATTTATTTTCAGTTTTTTGTATTAGCTTTATTGAAAAATTTCTTTATATACAATATTTTGTAAATGTGATATAGATTCGTGACGCCTGACGTGACGGCCCAGTGGTGGCATGCGCGGGAGCTGCGCGCGGGCATTGCAACATTACTTTATTTTTCTAAAATAAAATATTTTTTCTAAAATTAATGTAGCCTAAGTTACTCCTTGTTATATCAGCTACCTAATAAAAAAAGTCCCGTCAAAATCGGTCCAGCCATTTCAGAGATTAGCCGGAACAAACAGACAGACAGACAAAAATTTTTTAAATATCGTTTTAGGCACAGGTATCGTGTATATAACGATATGTAGTAGGACATTTTTTTTTATTTTCATTCTTAAAACAGACACTTCAATTTTATTTATATGTATAGATGATGTAAAAAAATTGGTTCAATATTCTGTGACATATCTCGGCTACCAACATTATAAACAAAAAAGTGTATGTTTTATTGTACACAAATATTAGAAAAACAATAATAATAATAAGAAAGTACAAATGGCGGTCTTATCGCTAAACAGCAATGTATGTTTTTAGAACGAACAATCCTCAACTGAAGATACGGCGTTCAAGAAGCAAGACAAAAAGGACGCCAAAGAAGGCACAAGCACCGCTAGCACATCAAAAGACGATAAGAACAAGAGTAAGTGGAATCCCTATTACAACACTAGATTTAATTTTAATCTTTTTTAAGTTGCTCATGTCATATTTTAATTATGGAAGGCAAATCCTCAAAAGACGGCAAGAGCAAAGAAAAGGACAAGGAAAAGGAAGCGAACAAGGAGTTGTCGTCGGTGCAGGCTGTGGCAACGCTCGGAGTCGCCGTCATTGCACTCGCGGAGGAGACCGGCGCTGAAATGTGCACCAGGATCTTCGGACAACTCGTAAGTAACAGTTAATTGGTTGAAATTTTCACGCGACGACAAGTGTTTGTACCTCATTACAAATTCATAACGAATTATACTTAAACTTTGAATGTATTGATGAGTTATCGCGTAACTAAGGAATTTTAGTTTTGATAGTCTTTTCACATATTTAACTATAAATACAAAATATAAATGTGTAAAATATTATAATAATAACTATGTTGCTTATTGCACATGCAAAAACGTAATGTCTTTTTTTTTATTCATAGGGTCGTTATGGTGAGCCAGCTGTGCGCAGGGCGGTGCCTCTGGCTATCGCTCTCTGCTCCATCTCCAACCCGCAACTGTCAGTGATTGACGTCCTGAACAAATACTCCCATGACTCCGACAATGACGTCGCTTACAACGCCATTTTCGCCATGGGTCTAGTTGGCGCCGGAACAAACAACGCTAGGTAATTTGCCTGTAAAATATTTAACAAAAACACAATTCTTTGTTTCAGGACCATTTAATTAGTAGTAATAATCGATCTCAATAGCAATTAAAATTGAGTGATGTAAAGGGTGAATGAACCTCGTGTGTACAGTGAGCGTGCGCTTTCTTTGATGTATGCTGTGTCTATGTATGGTCCGACTGGGTTCCGTGTATAAGAATATCGAGTTTAGTAATACAATTGCCACGAATCACAAATAAGGTATTGCATGATGTTATTTCAAATCTACATTGAATGCAATTGATACAGGTTAGCAACGATGCTCCGAGCGCTAGCACTGTACCACGGGAAGTCGCCGGTACATCTGTTCATGGTGCGGCTGGCGCAGGGGCTGTGCCACGCGGGCAAGGGCACGGTGACGCTGTGCCCCACGCACGCCGACCGCCGCCTCATCAACCAGCCCGCACTCGCTGGACTATTGGTCGTACTCACCGCGTTCTTGGACTGCAAGAACAGTAAGGACCTTAAACACATTCGAAATAATTTATATGTTATTAATATTAATAGCTTGTATGAAACTGTAGACTCATTTAATGAGCTAATTATTTATTCTTGTCTCATTACCACAGTGACAAATTTAAAAAATGGGAGGAAGTTGGTTACAATTCCCTATTAAAAGTATTAAAGCTGAAATGGCACAATATTCACAAATTGATAAGAATGCTCCCTAGTTCCTACAAAGTAACATTAGCCATAAATAGCAATACCATATCTGTTTTAACAAAGCTAAACACAATAAAAACTACTATTTTTTTCAGTAATCCTGGGAAAATCGCATTACCTTTTGTATGTCTTGGCAACTGCAATGCAGCCCCGTTGGTTGGTCACACTTGATGAGAATCTTCAACCCCTGAATGTCACCGTACGAGTTGGACAGGTATGGTTTTCAATGTTATTTATTACAACTTTGTATATCATAGTGATTGTAAAGAAGTCCCATGCTGAGCAATTAACTATATGGGCTAAACCATTACTACTTGGCAAAATAAAATATGATATGCAATAATAGTAGACAAATATGTAATTAATTATTATGGACTGTATTTAAAGTTTATATTTTTTGTGTGCAGGCTGTAGATGTCATTGGCAAGGCTGGTACTCCAAAAACAATAGCTGGTTCTCACACTCATACAACGCCGGTGTTGCTGTCGTTTGGCGAGAGGGCGGAACTAGCCACTGACGAATATATTCCACTCTCCCCAGTCATGGAAGGATTTGTTATTCTCAAGAAGAATGAAGACAGTGTGATGGCGTCAGTTCAGTAATTTGTTAGGTTACGTAGAAATATAATCTTAATGTGTATTAATTGTGTTTTAACTTTAAAATAAAATTGTAATAATTAACAACTTTATTTATTTCCCTTATATAAGAAAGGCATAATAATAAATAAATACACCCAACAGTCACATACATAGTCCTGACCACAGAGTACATTTTACATACTAGTCCTGACCCCACATTAAGATCATTAAGACTTGTGTCGTGGATATCGGGAACTACGAGAGACTTTTCGGTCTCACAAACACCCAGACCCGAGACAAATACTTGTGGGCCTCACAAATATTTGTCTCTGTGCGGGGATCGAATTCGCGGCTTCTTGTTTCACAGGCGTCTAACCACCTGCGCCACGGAGGGTGTCATGTATATGTATATCATAATGTAAAACAAATTAGTTAAGTAATAGCTTACATTCAAATTGAAAAAAAAAAAAAAAAAAAAGTAATAGCTTACATTCAAATTGCAGTCGCGTTTTTATTGACGCGTTATTTATTTTAGTGGGTAGTTGTCTATTTTTATAATTTGTGTGTGATAAAAGTGCCTATTTATGATTTCAATACAATTTCCATATACCAATTAATAAGAGGGTACTATTTAATAACCATTGTGACACAATTCTTTGATAAAGTAGCAAGGATTTAGTAAGAATCGGCTTAATAATTTATATATAAATATTATTGTGAAGATAAAAATGTTACAGCTTTGGGAAAGTTTAATAATATGCGCCGCTTTAATAACGATAGTCAGTATCATCACAGGGTAAGTAATAATAACCAGCAAAGATTGAGAATAATACTTAAGTCGATCTATAAATCTTTACAATATATACTTGAGTCAAAAAGGCCTAGGCCTTTGTATAATGATTATTGTGCAAATAATGTCATAAAAAATGCTGAGTGACACACAAATTATAATTTGTTTTATTGCTTGAAACAATATGTGCAATTCAGCATAACACACTTTACCAGAAAGTTCTATACTAAATGTTAATATTAATTATGTATCTTTATCTCTACATAATTCTATGTAAATTCATATAATATATGCTCTATGTTCAGCAGTTTGCATCTTCTGGCCAAAGAGAGAAAAAAAAAAGATTACATAAATCAGATGCATAATAAAGACCTACCTACATTTTACAAAATATATTGTGTTTTTTAATTAAATTGTTATATTATTTTACATTTTACAATATTTCATAAACTTTATAAATCTAAAAATAACTTATATTTACAGATTTATCATAATCCCATGCTGTAGACGCAACAGCATCAACAACAGCTCAGATGAACACACTGCAAGTTGGGGTCGCATGGCTATGCCATACCGAAGTGATGAAAGTTACTCTATTTCTGTAACATCAATGCCCCCTTACTTTTTTGTTAATGAATTGAGTTATGATAGCTACTCAGCTTCTTTATAATTTTATTGTGTAATCAGCACACTGTTTATTTTTTGTTATTTTTGTTTTTATTACTATTTAGTACAATATAATCTATAAATTTGTTGGAAGCTTTTGATGTTCTTTATAGGAAGAAAATAGAAGTACATGATTATAATGATATTTTATTTGTGAAAAGTACCCATACATTAACTGTCTAGTTTCTCAGTAACCCCTTCACTTGCTGTACTGTCTTGACTGCTTTCATTGTGTAAAGATTTATCAGAGTCTTGAGTCTTGTCATGTTCCTCATCACTGCTGCTATCTGATTGTGATGACTCTGACTGCCTCTTGTCCATCTTTGGCTTTTTTCCTTTTAATTTTGCATTCCTTTTTCTCTTCAATCTTTTGGCCCTTTTCTTTGCTGTTCTTTCTTCTGCTGCACGTCTGTTTTGTTCGATTTTTCTGTGATATTCATCATCTAACTTTTCCTAAAAATGTTGGTAGTCTTTATAAGTATAAACAAGAAACTGATAAAGTCAGAGCGAAAATATATTATTTACGCCACAGGAACATAATTGTTCATAAATATTAAATAGATTTCATTTGTAGTTAAATTGACAGAAATACCCTTTAATTACCTTTTCACTTTTCTCTTGAATAAACTTTTGCCTCGCATATTCCTTCCGCCTTAAGTGTCGGTATACATGGAATTCCCCAGACCCTGCGCCAGCACTCGAACCCATTACATTTCGAACAAAGTCAGGAGGAGGTGGCAAAGATTTCGACTTCGGTGGCTCTGGTAGCACTACGGGTTTATCCTAAAATAGTTATTTTAATTATATTTATACAAAATGAATTATAATGAAAAACATACAGATATGTACATGTTTCGTACCGGATTCTTCATTAATTTTTCGAGCTTGAGTCTTTGTAGGTCTGTAGCATTTTTTATGACTAAGAGTTTCTTTTCCTCCTTTGATTCTTTGTCCGACATTTCAATAAAATAATATCAATAAATGCTGTTTCTAATTTATTTCGAATCCAATATTTTTAATCAGCAGCTAAAACAACATTGCATTCTATTATTTGTCAAACTGAAATGAACTGACAAGTAGATATGGGTCGTTCGCGATTGAACGGGTCAAATAAACCAGCTCGCAAGAACCACGCGATCGATTCGATCTTTATGTACAATAAAACTCGTTCATTCGATCGATCGCGATAGGAGAATCGCGTCGGTTCAAACGAACTGAGAACCGAAAACCGAGAGCCGAGAGCCGAGAACCAAAACCCGTGAACAACGGTTCGCGAGCCGTTAACGTCCTGTGAAGTGCGACCCGACCCGAGTCGAGCCGAATCAAGCCAAACAAACGTTCGGATATCATCGGTTTTAGAGACGAATACAGACACTAAATAGTTCGAATGTAAATGACAAGGTTAATATATGCTTTGAGTGGTAGGCTTTAAAGTTTATTTTGCGTTACAATTTTATAGTTTTGTCTTTTTGAGTGAGTTGAAGTTAGTTACGTCTTGATTTATGATTACTTGCGAATTGCGTTTGAAAATATTGTCATCAAGTAATAACTCCTTTTTGTTCGTTTTTCGTAATTAGTTGTCCTAATATTTTGCCTATTACGTTTGTTGTAAAATTGTTTTTCACGTGTTTCAGTTGTAAAAGTGATATTTTTGTGTAAAATAATAGGTAATATGAACTTTAAAACGTGTTTACCAACCTATACTTCTACTAAGGGCGTATTCATTTATATCAATGGCTTAAACGGAACCAATCGTTCGATTGATCGAGACATTTGAACCGGTTCATTTCATAGTTGGATCAGTATTGATCCGGGTCTTAAAAATTGAACGAATTGCACATTGCTACTGACAAGTGACAACTGACAAGCTAATTGTTTTTTCAATTTATCATGTTTTGAGCCACACAGCCTAACTGGTTAGTTTCCCCGTCTACGTTGACTGGCCTTTATTCAAACATTTATTCTGAATGCACTATATGATCCAATATATAATAATAAATAATCCACTATTCGCAGATTCGCAGCAGATCCCTAACATTGTTCCATATAACTGTCATGACACAATCCAACCAATAACTGGCCTTGAAGTCCACAAAGCCCTCACCCAAATGAAATACAACAAATCACCAGGTGAAGATGGAATAACCACAGAGACTCTAAAAGTAGGAGAATCAGTACTTCTGCCCCATCTATCAAACCTTTTTAACACCATCCTTAGAACGGGTAAATTCCCTAATCGCTTTTGTCATTCGAACATAGTATTGTTACATAAGAAAGGAGATAAATCAGACTTAAATAATTACCGACCCATCAGCCTCGTATCGCACTTATATAAAACTTTCATCAAAGTGATAGAAAATCGTATTGCTGGACAGCTGGACTCGGAACAACCAGCAGAGCAAGCCGGATTCCGCCGTGGATTGTCGACTACTGATCACCTCCAAGCGATTAACCAGCTTCTCGAAAAATTCCACGAGTACAATATGCCCTTATATGTTGCTTTTGTGGATTATGCGAAGGCTTTTGACAGTATAACCCACACTTCAATTTTTGATGCTCTTCGAAATCAACACATCGATGAAACCTACATAAGCCTTATTCGACACATTTACCTTCATAGTACAGCAGCAATAAAATTAAACTATACCGGACCATCCTTTACAGTTACCAAAGGAGTTAAGCAAGGTGACCCGCTTTCTCCTAAGCTATTCACCAGTGTGCTTGAGGAAGTATTCAGGAAGCTGACAAACAACTGGAAAGACAGAGGAATAGACGTCGGGGGAGCAAAGTTAACAAACTTACGTTTCGCCGATGACATAGTCCTCTTTTCCTCTTCCGCCTCGGAGCTACAAGAAATGCTTCAAGACCTAAGCATTGCAAGCCTTGGGATTGGACTGAGAATGAATAGAGCAAAGACTAAGCTTATGACTAACAGCACTTTGAGCAAAATTACGGTGGATGGTGAAGACCTAGCATACGTCCAAGAATACATCTATCTGGGCCAAATAGTATCCTTTTATTCCAGGCAGGACAAAGAAATTGCTCGTAGAATCGAGAATGCTTGGAAGAGTTATTGGTCCATGGGAGAGATGATGAAAGGCGAACTCCCATTATCTCTCAAACGCAAGTTAATGGACGTATGCATCCTCCCCGTTCTAACATATGGCTCACAAACTTGGTCTTTGACGAACATTCAAAAGTCCAAACTCAAGGTTTGTCAGCGTGCGATGGAGCGCAGCATACTAGGTGTAAAGTTAAGCGACAAAATCCGAAACACCCAATTGCGCTCACAAACCCAAATCGTGGATGTAGCTTCGAGAGCCGCCAAGTTGAAGTGGCAGTGGGCCGGTCACGTCTGCCGCATGCACCCAAAGCAGTGGGCAAGAATTTGTACAGTGTGGCGTCCCGAACACCCAAAAAGACGACGCGGCAGACCTAGGCGTAGGTGGAGAGACGATCTCGACAGGTTTCTTCAGGATTGGCCTGAAATCGCTCAAGACCGCACAATCTGGAAGGAAAGGGAGGAGGCCTTTGCCCAGCAGTGGGACACTAATGGCTGATAATAATAATAATAATAATCCACTATATAATCTATCCATTGAATAGATGAGTATTATTTCCAGGGAATATTCAATAAATGTAAAAAATAGTCGATATTACATCAGTGATTATGCCAATCATTTGTCGGTAAAACACCATTACAACTCTAGTTTCACCTTGTGAAGGTCAAAGCTACTCGGCGCACCAATCAGCTCCTTGCGGCAATTCCGGTAAATAAGTTTTTGCACGCAGTGTGAACAGTCTTCAATTTTCAATAATCTTTAATTTACTCAGGTTTGTAAAACATATCGCTTTATCTTATTATTCTACAAAATGAACTACAACTAGACTTTAATCCTTATTTTATTTGATACTAAAATTCATTGCTTTTTTCTCCTTAGACATATTTCATATTTTTAAGTGCCTAATGATGTGTAAAAATTATTATGTCAATTAAATGATTTTTATCACTTCATTTGTTATTGTTTTTTGTTAAAGAGAATTTGCTATGATTTTAAATGTGTTGTTAGTGTATTTTATCAGTTATTAAGTAATGATCAGGGCTAACAACCTACATTTGACCTTGCCGGCTTTTTATACTATTTTCCAATTGATATCTTATATTAAAATAAGTAATAAAGAGTTATTATAATCAATGTTTTACACGCAGAAAATTACCTTCTGTATCCAGAATGCCGATCAAGTCTATCAAAGCGCGTCAGATCTTCGACTCTCGCGGTAACCCCACCGTCGAAGTTGACTTGGTAAGTCGATCTAACTGTATATTAATATTTGTGTTTCTGTTTTTTTCTTATTACTACTTATACTGAATATAAAAAAATATAGTCCTATATATTTGATAGGACTATATTTTTTTATATTCATCATTTTCAATATATTGTACATTTCCAATTGGAAAAGGGCACTGTACCCCTGTAGGTACATATCATTGCCATTTTATTGTTGTCTTTTAGCAGAATATTACACCTCTTTGGAATATCTCTATTTGTATAAGTCCGTATATGTCCCACTGCAGGGCCTCCTCTACAATCTAAGATTAAGATTTTTGAATATAAAATTAAGTTATTAGAAATAATGACGATCGCTACAATTTCCATAAATGTTAAATTATTATAGATTATTTCCTTTACATGATGATAAGTTGTAGGTATAGCAATTAGCTCCTTATACTCCTTAGGTTTCCTTCTCCTTAGGTATTCAATTTCATTTAAAAATCATTTATTCAGATGACCATTAAGGTGTACAGGGCTTGTTTGTTAATTTTAGTCATTTATTCACATTTCGTGTTTTCTTAGGTCACTGAACTGGGACTGTTCCGTGCTGCAGTTCCCTCGGGAGCATCCACTGGAGTCCATGAGGCATTAGAGCTGAGGGACAATGTAAAGGGAGAGTATCACGGCAAGGGTGTGCTGACTGCCATCAAGAACATTAATGAGCTCATTGCTCCTGAGCTTCTCAAGCAAAATCTTGAAGTTACTCAACAGAAGGAGGTATGTGCATTCAAAATTTAAGCAGACTTCTTTCTTTCTTCTTTCTCCCATATGCATAATAATTGTGTTTTATACATTAAATCCGACTTTTCAAGAATTAAAACATAATATAACACCTTGTATAACATTAATCATATGAATCGTGATGTATGTACTTGAATTCAAACAAAATTAAAAAACGCACTAATTAGAGTGTTATTAATGCACCATTAGACAAAAAATACATAATTTGATTTGCTAAAGTATATGAATTTAAATGTTAAAAGAATAATATTCAATGTCAAAAATTGTATTAATTTTGTTTTTATATGTATAAAATAACAATGAAATTATTTGTTTCAAAGTTTGAACACTGACCTGTGGCTATTTGATAAACTCATACCGATAAAAATGTTTTGTAATCATAACAGCTACTGTTTTATAATGTGGAAGTCATATTACTCCATTAACAAAACATTGAAGTCATGTTATTCAAAATTATTTTTAAAAATAAATTATATGTTTCTGCTACGCAGATCGACCAGCTCATGCTGCAGTTGGATGGCACAGAAAACAAGTCCAAACTTGGTGCCAATGCCATCCTTGGTGTATCCCTTGCTGTAGCCAAGGCTGGAGCTGCCAAGAAGGGTGTACCCTTGTACAAGCACTTAGCGGATTTGGCTGGCAACAATGACATTGTTTTGCCAGTGCCAGCTTTCAATGTTATCAACGGTGGCTCCCATGCCGGCAACAAGTTGGCTATGCAGGAGTTCATGATTCTGCCCACAGGTTAATAAACAACTTTAGATTCCTTATTCACAAATATCACATGTTATACAGAAATTACATTTTACACATTGTTATACAGAGATTATCTAACCAACATAATAGCTAACACTTCTTCTTCTTCTTTCTTTAAATGATAAATGGCTCCCCCGTGGAATTGGAGATTTTGCCAATGTCAAGTTGTTTGTTTGTTTTGTAGTAAAGATTATTTTTGATACAGGTAGAGAGGTTAAATTCATAATTGATGACGGGTAGCATAACAGATACGAAATTTTAAAAAAAGGCTCTGACCATATAATTATGATATTAGTTAGGTTAGTGCTAGTATTATAAGACTGCCATGAGCAGTGTGGGAGAAGAAGTGTTAACAAGTTAAGAAGTTGACCATAGAAGCATGTAAACATCCAGCGGACCACACCTATATTATATATTATGAAATCTAGGAAAAGAAGGAAAAGGATTTATAAATACATGTTATTGAGTTTTATAAATTTACACAAACTATATATGAAATGAGAAAAAACACATGTTAACATAAAAGTTAAGTTAACCGGGCGGGGGATACCAGGTGGGAGAATTTCGTACAAAGGAAATAGTACTCTGGGGCATTCCAGTAACATGTGTTCCAAGGTACCATCTTCAACACCACATTCACACAGAGAATGATCGCGAATACGTAACTTGGCTAGAAATACTGGGGTACACACATGGCCTAATCGCATACGAATGATTGTCGATGTAACTTTTTTATTAATCTTCTTGAAAATGAAAAACCAGGGCTTCTTTGGTATGTAGGGTTGAATTGAACCATAACGAATGCCTTTAACATATCTAGTAGACTGCCAACTTTCGTCCCAAGCCGTCATGAGATTTAATTTGGTGTAATATAGAAGGTCTCGGGGATAACACTCTTTGTAAGTTAACCTTCCCGAAGAGATGGCATTACGCGCACATTGGTCTACAAACTCATTATGGGATATGCCAGAATGACTAGGAATCCATGCTAGCACCGTTTGAATACCAGAAGTATGGCATAGTCGTAGAGCGTCTTTTATTTTTAATGTGAGGTAAAAAGATGTTTTGTTAAAGGGGGACTTAAGAATATCATGGAGGAGACTGGAGGAGTCTGAAAAAATTATGGATTTATTTATGCGGTGAGAGAGAACAAACATAATTGCTTCTAAGACAGCTATTGCCTCACCGGTAAAAATAGAGGTAGCAGGAGGGCATTTATAGTTAAGAATAACCCTTAATTTTGGAATCCATGCAGCAGCACCTACGAATTCATCTGCAGAAAATTTAGAAGCATCCGTAAATAAGGGAAGCCAGCCTTCCCAATTTTCAGCAAGAATTCTATTAAATTGGGTATTAGCATTTGTGTCATTTTTTTGTACGCCAAAGTTGAGAATTATTTGGGGCTTAAAGAGCAATGTTTCGAATGGGAAGGTGAAGGGAAAATGGCAAGGTGTGCGGAAAAGCCTGAAGGATGAGAATTTTTGATAGCTGTTAATAAGGAGAGGAGCAGTCTTGTTAAACCAGTACCTGGAATTATGGATCAATTGAGAAAGTGAATTTAATTTGTCATGTAAAGGATGGGATGATAACTGGAGGGTTTTACAAAGATAGCGATCGCAGAGAAATTGCCGACGAAGATAAAGAGGGGGTTCCAAACATTCTACCTGGAGGGCATTTATGGGAGAAGATTTCATCGCGCCACATATTATACGCAGGGATCTGGCTTGTAGTTGATCTATTGTACGAAGAGCCAGTTTATTACATGGCTCTAGTAAGAATGAGCCGTAGTCAAAATGGCTACGTATAATAGCGTTATATAATAGTTTTTGGTTGTAGGGGTGAGATCCCCAACGAACACCAGCAACGGCTCTCAAAACATTAATACCCTTCTCACACTTCTCAGTTACGGATCTTAAATGTGGGACGCCAGTCAGTTTGGAATCTAAAATCACTCCTAGAAATTTAACTTCATTATGAAAGCCAATAGGTTGGTAATTAACTGAAAGTGATATAGGGGGTATGGATCTTTTGCGGGAAAAGACCACAGCTTTACATTTTGGTATGGAGAGAGAAAGCCAATGATCTTGAAGCCACTGGTTGAGGTGAAGTAGCGCAGTATTTAGTCTATTTGCGCAATCCATAAGCGATTTGGAAGAGGTATACAAAACTATATCATCGGCAAATTGTAAAATATTCACTAAAGGGATCACTGATTTATCTAGGTCAGCAGTGTACACATTGTAAAGGATTGGACTTAAAACAGAGCCTTGAGGAAGGCCCTTCCATACAATTCTTGAATTTTTGATGGAACCATTGACACTAAAAATGACCGAGCGCCCTACGAAAAGGTTAAATACAATGTTTATCATCCTCGGCGGGATACTCAGCTGCAGTAGTTTCTGCCTGAGCAGGGGGAGATGAACATTATCATAAGCAGAGCTTATGTCAAGAAATACTCCAATAGCGCTTTCTTCGCAAGAAAATGCTAAGCGGATATCCGTAGTAAGAATGCTCAAGTTATCCATAGTGCTCTTGCCCCGTCTAAAACCATATTGAGAATCGGCTAAAAGCCCTCTGCTCTCAAGGATCCACTCCAATCTATTTTTAACTAGATGTTCTAAAATTTTACATAAGGTTGTAGAAAGGGCAATGGGTCTGTAGGAAGACGCGAGATTAGGATCTTTACCGTGTTTGAAAATTGGTAAAATAATTTGTGTTTTCCAACAATCTGGCAATGAACTATAAAGATAAATATGGTTTATTATACTAAGGAAGAAAATTTTAGAAGATTTAGAAGATCTAGTAATGAAAGAGTAAGGGATGCCATCAATGCCAGGCGCTGAGTCCTGAAGCTTCTCTAGGGTGAAACAGAGTTCATCAAAAGTGAATTGATCATTAAAAGGATCGGAAGAAACAGAGGACAGAAGAGTAGGAAAGCAGTCCGCAGAAGGGGCAAAAGGAGGAGCTATATTGTTAATGAAATCATGAAGCCAGAGATCGGTATTATTTGATGATGCACTCAAGGCATCGCCTACGGAACCACGAAAATTTTTAATTTTTCTCCAAACCAAAGAAGACGGAGAACGAGGAGAAAGCGATTCACAAAATCTAGACCAGCCTTCAGCTTTCTTTTTGGCCAAAAATCTTTTAGATTTCGCAGTAATCTTTTTAAGGGATATAAAGTTCTGGAGAGACATGTCTGACGCAAAACATAACTCAGCAGAGTTGCGGAGTCTTATAATCTCTGAACATTCAGAGTCCCACCATGGGGGCGACGATATCTTACCAGACGAAGAGTTTTTGAGGGGGATACAAGAATCTGCAGCCGACAGTAAAGCACTAGAAAAGGAATTGCATATTGAAAGGAAATTGGTGCATGATACAGGTTCAATAGCAGAAAGTAAACTATCAAGTTTATGTCTGTAGCTATCCCAGTCTGCTTTGGAAAGTCTGTATTTTAGAAGGGGAGCAGGTTTTGGGGTTGGGGGAATAGAAGTATGCCATGTGGATACTATAGGGTAGTGGTCGCTGCCATAAGAGAGAGAAAGGATTGACCAAGAAAAGGACGAAGACAATCCGGAAGATACAAGGGTGAGGTCAACTGCACTAGGACTGTGGGTAGGAGAAACTCTTCTTGTGGCTGAGCCATCGTTTAAAACACAAATATTTAGGTCGTCAATTAGGTCAAGGAAGGATGATGATAAGGAATCATTGAAGGGAGATCCCCACAGAGAGTGGTGAAGATTAAGGTCACCCATAATAATTAGGGGGGAAGGAATATAATTTAGATGTCTATGGATCTCATTGATTATATGGATATCTGGATGGGGGATATAGATCGAGACAAAGGTTACATTAAGGGCTCTTACAGCGACCATTTGGAATGAGGAATTATGAGGTAGGAGGGAAATTTGGGAGAAGTTCACAGATCTTTTGATGAGGATAGCACATCCAGCCCGTCCATCGTCTCTGTCATCCCTCAGACAGGAATATCCGGATAACCTAAAAGGTAAACCCGGTTTCAACCACGTCTCAGAGACAGCAAAAACGAGGGGGTTGTACTGATTAATGAGATGAATAATGTCATGTTTTTTGGAGCGGATACTCCTACAGTTCCATTGGAGAAGGTTGAGAGCCATATTGTATTTTAAAGTGAGTAAAAAGCTGTTCCAAAAGATAGAAAATATTAGGGGGAAGGGCATCACTGAACTTAAACGCGATGTTTAGGAGAGCAGACAGGAGTAATTCGATTAGGTTCTCATTTGGAGAAGGGGAAGAGCAAGAGGTTTCAGGTTGGGTTGTATTGGATGGGACTTTGGGGGGGATGGCACAACCGTTGGGTGTAGAAGACGAAGGGGTAGATGTGATATTACTATGCGCTTTCATGTCATAGCCTTTAGGTTGGCTTGTGTTAGCGCGACGTTCGATAAAAAAGGTTTTTTTCCTTTGAATGTTGGGAGGTGGAGAAGGCAGAGATAGAGATGCAGTAGATTTGGGAGGGAGTATATTAGAGGATTTGGCAATGTCGGCAAAAGATTTTTTAACAGGACGGAATCTACGAGATGCTTCCGAGAAAGAAATATTCTCTTCTGACATCACAGACTTTATAGCCTTTTGGCGGGAATGTTCTGGGCAGTTGGGGTAAGTGGCCATATGAGCCCCAGAGCATAATAAACATGTGGAATTATTAATAGAGGCCTGGCAGGTAGATCCTGGGTGGGGTTGGGCGCAGCGGTAGCAACGAGGTTGTGACCTGCATTGGGATGCTACGTGACCAAAGCGACAGCATTGACGACATTGTATGGTGGGAAGTTGGTACAAAGAGACAGGCATAGACGTGTTAAAGCAGTAAATTCTCTCAGGAAGGAGATTGCCCCGAAAGGTTAGAACCACTGTGGTGGATGGAGTCCACTCCGTAACACCATTTATAATTGATTTTCTATTGAGGCGTCTGGCTTTTAGTATCTCACCATAGGTCTGATGGGACTGGATGCCTGAGACGAATTCCTCAAGGGACCAGTCAGTGGGGACATGCCTGACCACACCCATTCTGCAAAGTTGGTATCGTGGTATAGAGGCAATAAGTTTGTTTTCAGTAATTACATTGGAGTTTATAAAGTTATTTGCTGAATCCGCAGTATTGAATTCAATTGTAATTTTATTGCGACCAAGTGGTTTTATGCTACCAGGAACAATGTTGGGCACTTCCAGTTTAAACAAAATTTTCGCAATTTTGAGCGCCTGAATGGGGTTACCGTTCTCTGATGATAAATGAACCACGAATGGTCCCTTATCAGAAGAGAAATACATGTTTTTTTTATCAAAGTCCGGGCAAGTATAGATGTCCTGAATAGATTCTGCCGGAGATTTATTTTTTTTAGGATTATCTATGGGCGACTCCAATGGTCGTTTTATGGCCTTTTTATGTAAACCCAAAAGAGAAGAGCTTTCAACTATATTAGAGTTACCGCCTCCCCCATCTGGGGGAATATCGTCGTCCAGATCCATTTGAGGGTAGAAACAAATACACTCACAAACACAACACTCTTAACTAAAGAAATAAAAACTAAACAAATTTACTACTAATATTACACACAATTAAGTAATAACACTACATATAAAAATAATTAATTAAATGGTACAAAGTAATAGAAAATATATATTTTTTTAAAGAGAACAAACAAAACGCGTGTTTAACCTCTCGCTGTCAAAATGACACTCTAGCTAACACTTAAAGTTTTGATGTACCACCATCTAAAATTACAACTATTTTCTTACAACTAAGAAGTAATTTTATCATTGTGTAATTATCACAAAAAAGTCTTTCAAAGCTAAATAACTTCAATATACTTCTGCACGTTAGCTGAAGTACAACAAATTAAGTAATCAATCTATTACAGTAGTAAAAAATTGATTATGTAAATGTGTAGGTGCGGCAAGCTTTAGCGAGGCAATGCGCATGGGCTCTGAGGTGTATCATCACTTGAAGAAAATCATCAAAGAGAAGTTTGGCTTGGACTCCACTGCTGTAGGAGACGAGGGTGGTTTTGCACCCAACATCCAGAACAACAAAGACGCTCTCTATCTCATCCAGGATGCTATCCAGCAGGCTGGCTACACTGGCAAAGTAAGTTCCATAGAAATTCTAACATATATTGTGTAAATATCCATGAAGGGGTCAACAGAGGTGACATTTGTGTCCTTCAAAGTTCACCAACTTCAAATCATACAAAATATATACTGTGGATTGAAAATCTGCGATTCGGGTATCAGATCCAAGACTAGAAGAAAAATACTGTCTCCTGGGATAAAACAGATAAATGGATACCATGAAAATGAAATTTAAGTAGTATCGGCATCTATATCAATTATATTTTTTACCGAAACGGCGAAATTTCGTAACAAATTTCATTATTATTTACAGATTGAAATTGGTATGGACGTGGCTGCCTCTGAATTCTTCAAGAAGGGATCATACGATCTTGACTTCAAAAACCCCAACTCGAACCCGGCTGATTACTTGTCGTCGGAAAAGCTCGCGGAGGTGTACCTTGACTTCATTAAGGACTTCCCGATGGTGTCCATTGAAGATCCCTTCGACCAGGACGACTGGTCTGCGTGGGCGAGCCTCACCGCACGCACCCCTATCCAGATTGTTGGTGATGATCTCACGGTTAGTGTAATTTGCTTACTCAATTAGGCCATAAAATATTATCAAGTATTATTACACTATATCTCAATCGCCCTTCAAAAGTTTTACAGTGGCACAGATATGGAATTATTGAAATGAGCAGATATTCACTTTACTTGTTAATTCAATTCTCCATTTTTCTAGAATATTCATTTTTATTCTTTTTAGATGTATGAACTTTGTATGTGCTTGGAGTATTACCTCTGTTATTCTCGTTAAATCAAATTATATAAGTTTCCATTAGGAGTTGTTATCCAAGTATAAACATTGCAGGTCGATAGTAGAGTCGAGTGATCTTCATGAAGATCACCTCTATTTATCCTTTTACTAGATAATTAACATTAATTTCGATTGATAATAATTTATCTGCCCTGCCTCAGTGCAGTTCAGACTCGCACAATATTGTATTTTAAGGATAGTCTTTTAAAGGGAAAACTAATATTATGTACTTATAAATAAAACTACCCTTTTTTTAAATCGAAGCTATTTCCATCATAGGTAACAAACCCGAAGCGTATCGCTACTGCTGTAGAGAAGAAGGCTTGCAACTGCCTGCTGTTGAAAGTGAATCAAATCGGCAGCGTCACCGAATCCATTGACGCTCACTTGTTGGCCAAGAAGAATGGATGGGGCACCATGGTCTCCCACAGGTGAAAAACTGTTTTCCTTATAGTATTTCTTAGTCCACAATGAAGGTTCATGTTTAAAAGAGAGAGAATAAAATCTATCAAAAATATTATTATATTATACTTAATATTCAACACAATGACTTATTTAACTCCATTATTTACTGGCACAGGAATCCAGCCTTTCCAAATGTTAATGTTGTTTACAAAAGTATTTAAAACAGTAAAAGTACTAATTACAGAGTGACATTAGTGTACAAAAATGTTTTGAGGCTTCTCAATTATTACATATTTCAATTAATACCTAAAAAATATACATATACCGGGTATATCAAGACTGCTACCGAAAACGAAGCTGGGTGGTACTTTTAGTGACTACAAACACAATGTATCTAAAAATTTCTCAAAGAAACGCGTCAATATTTTTGTTTTTGCTAAAATTATCATTTAAAGCCTTGCGTACCATAGCGTCTTTAAAAATAAAAGGGTGTACACTATTATCTAAGAAATATCTATGCAAAAAAAATAACAATCATCACAAATTTTTGCATAAAATGTAGTGGCATTGTGTCTGAAGTCCCTAATACTAACACCCAACTTCGTTTTCAGTAGCGCTCTTGATATACCCTGTATATAGCTCATAGGCTCAGCTAGTAGTAGTGGCAATGGACCGGGCACATAGCGCGAAGAACTAATGGCCTTTGGGGCCAAAAGGTTCTAGAATGGAGGCCATGTACAGGCTAGCGATATGTCGGACGCCCTACAAAAGTGGTCGGACGACCTGGCGAAGGTTGCAAGAAGTCGGTGAATGCAGGCCGTTTCCAACATGTCCATGTGGAGATCATTGGAGGAGGCCTATATTCAGCAGTAGACTTCCTGTGGCTGAGATGATGATGAAATATGGCATGTTTGAATAAATTCCTCGTTTAATTCGACAACTAAAGAATAGGAAGGAAGGGTAAATGAATAAAATATGTGTTACACAGATCCAGATTTTGACTTTACTTTTTTCGGAAAATCCATATGTTGCGTGAATATGGAGAGCTGCTGAGCATGGAACATATTTATTATCGAGTCTTCAGGGTATTTTCCTAGTGAGGAAGCATTAATAAACATTAATATATTAATTTCAACTACAATATCAAAGAAATAATTTTGAAAATTCGTTTTAAATATTTCGTTTTTCCACCTTGTTTATTGTGTATTTGTTATCTGTTATGCCGACCACCAATATGCGAAATGAAAGCTGTCATGATATCATCATCATCAAACTTCCATGTCCAGGTTTAAAGCGATATGTCGATTTTCCGTATGCAAAAAATTTTGTGTTTCACAACTTAAGAAATTACAAAAATGTTTTATTTAGTAGGCCTATCAGTATGTGTTAGTTGATCAGATTGCCTCATTAGCGCAGTTATACTACGGTATGATTGCAAAGCTGAGGTCTCGGGTTCAAATCCCGGGTCGGACAAAATGATATTGGATTATTTTAATCATTATCAGTCCGAAGTCAGGAATTTCAACTCCATAGGCTCGCCCCCTATCACAGTTGGACAGAACATATAAGGCGAAATGTAGTTGTCCTTGTGGCTATCCCTTTTAGGAGAAAGGCATGAGTTTGTTTAAGTATGTAGATTTATAGACAAAATAGGCCACTTATTAAAAAAAAAACAACTACTTCAGGATTTTAACCGGGTTTTGATACTGTACATTTTATAATTCAATATCTAATGTTCAATAAAATAATTTAATCATTTTTTCAGGTCTGGTGAGACTGAAGACACTTTCATTGCCGATTTGGTTGTTGGCCTGTCTACTGGCCAAATCAAGACTGGTGCGCCGTGTCGCTCCGAGCGTCTCGCCAAGTACAACCAGATCCTCCGCATCGAGGAGGAACTCGGCGCCGCCGCCAAGTACGCCGGCAAGAACTTCCGCAGACCCGTCTAAATCGATCTGCACATATGAGATTATGTTCAAATAGAATATATTTGGTATAAAACCATTCTGCGTTCATTTTTGAATGTTGCTTTAATATACAGTTTTGTATCGCATTTCAACTTGGTGTACTTTGTTTTGAGGTAGACTGGATACCATAATAAGACATATTGTCAACATTGAAGTGAAATTATGTTACAGCGCAACAAAATTACCTGCTTTCAATATTAGTATTTGTAAGAAATTCAAGGCTGTACTCTGTAGTGTATGTATATGTGTTGAATGTATGAAATTATTTATTTATATGATAAGGTTTATTTTAAAATTACTAAAATCATTATTGTATCCAAAATGTTCAGAAATAAAAGTATTACACACATAAGTTTGTTAATTTAATATAAGTACAGTATCATTTTTTTATTGCAAGGTATGGCGGAACCATCGTGTCATTCGCTTGATAATAAGCGATACGACCACTTAAGTAAAGTAGCAAAACCAAGCAACACTGAATTATAAAGCAATGACTTCACTCCACTACACTCAATATCCTGTGACAAGATTTTTAGTCTTAATATGTCCAGTAGGTTTTCTGGCTACAATGTTCCTCAATCCGAAACACAACAGTGCATTTACACTGCTGGTTGGCGGGAGAAAGGAACATTGTGGTGGCAGTTTCTCAAATATGAGAGACCTACCACCAGAATGTAATTCATGCTTTTTCTTTGCCTGAATTGTGTCCGATTGCTAAGCAAAGGGAGGCCTTTGTTCTTCTATTCGTCCCTATCTTAACAGAGCTATTGTCACTGCCTGGAATGCATCCAACTCGACTGGCCAACTCATCTTAGGCGCCGCGTTTTCTACGGCCATTCGCCGTGTAAAATAACTGTGAATTTGATCGCACTAAACTACATATCTTTTTATTTTACTTTTTTCATATAATTCGCTCGTATTCCATGCTCTGGATCTAGGGAAGAAAAGGCGGCCCCGACACCGCCATTTTCAAGTACGTTTTTGAAGTACCAGTGCTCCTTCTAATTTATACAGGGTATATCAAGACTGCTACCGAAAACGAAGCCGGGTGGTAGTTAAAGCGACTTCAGACACAATGCAACAGAAAAAGTTGCAAAAAAGCGACAATTTTTTTTTTTGGTAATTTTTTTCCTATGACCATATTTGGGTGGTAAATACATTTTTTCCTAGAATAATAGTGTATACCCTTTTATTTATAAATAATCTAAGGTATAAAAGTGTTTAAATTATTATTTTTCCAAAAACTATGGATTTACCACCCAAAAGTGACGATATTTAAAAAATCATAAAAAATCATTGTTGCGTTTCTTTGCGAAATTTTTAGTTGCATTGTGTTTGTAGTCACTAAAACTACCACCCGGCTTCGTTTTCGGTAGCAGTCTTGAGATACCCGGTATATCGACGGTGAAGAACCAATACCTCCTATCTGAAATTTTGTGAGAAATTACCTTCTTTATTGTTTTAATTGTAAAGGTGTATTAAGCCGATGTTTTTGTGAAATCTACTAAGTGTATTTTACCATACATTCGCATTGTTACTATTCCCCACTAATAAATATATTTACTACTCATTAATGAAACAAAAAATTTAACTTTTTTTCAGTTTGTGTAAATTTATGACTCATTTAGGAGCTATTGGCACTTCGCCGTCGATATATGTTATGGGCCAAGTGTTTAATCAGGCATTATTCATAATGCCCAGGCAATATGAATAATGCCCAATAAGAGCGGGCAATGTGATAATAACCAATCAATTTATCACATTGCCCGGGCTTTATGAATAATGCCAAGTGCCTATTTGGCAGAGTGGTGTAAAGTGAATCGAAATCAAAACAATGAGCCGAAGTGGTGGAATTTAGAATAGGGCAGCACGAGGGTTTGGAGAAGTGGAGAGAGTGTCGCACCTCCTCTTATACCACTCCAATGAAAAGGTAACGCACCTTTCCTGAGAAATATCTATTATAGCAACCTAACCCTTAAAACACTTGTTGTCAATACAAATTAGCTTCTGCATCGTCTCCGGCGCTACGGGAAGTTCAGCTCCTTCGCCCTTGCGTAACAAAAGATAGGCACCCATGCTCACCTCCGCAGGTTCGGCTTGCTGCCAGCCTCAGCCGCTACGGCTCGCACGGTTGTCTATCCTAACTGATCCACAAAGTGGGTAATTTTGACTGATCCATAAATTTTCTAAATAAATTCAACCTTTCTAATTTATGGGTCTATCGCAGATGCGACAATGCGGCAGCGCGCCACGTAAAAATTCACCTATTAATCACATTGTCCGATCATCATGTAGCCATATTCATAATGCCCGGGCAATGTGAATACTGCCCGCATGAATCACTTGGCCCATAACATATACATCTACCTATTAAAGATCAAGACCTCACAAAGAATACGACATAAGACTTCTGTCACACTGATCAGTACAAGCTTCGTTGATGTCTAATAGATACCTAAAATAGAAATTTTTAGAGTAATTTACATGCATAAAAATAAAAAATAACAAATCTCAGTTCGAACTAACGTCCTCTGTATTGGCATGGCATTGGCAGTCCGTTACACTGCAAGCATTTCACATGCTCACAATTGAAGCATTATCGCTTACTGCCTCAGTGGCGCCGTTGTACTAAGGTTTAATTACAACGCCGGGGTTTGGGGTTCGCATCCCGGACTAAGTGATATTGGATTCATATACTGTCCTTGTCAGAACACTGGGTCCGATTTCAATGGCTACTTGAATTTGTAATAGTTATTTTTTAAAGTTTGTTACAACCATGATTTTAAAAAAAACACACACACACATTTTTCTACTTTATTATCGTCATACAAAGAATTAATTTTGGTCATAAAACCAACAAGATTGTAAATAAATATTGTCAATCTGGGGCCCGCCAAGGGGGCGGGGTCTTGACCCCCAGGACCTCCTCTCTGGTATCCGCCCTTGCCTGTGCCAGTTCCCCTTCTGGTAAAATGGCGTGAATTTATGTATGTATGTCGTTTTTATTTTTCCGACAAAAAATCTTACACTGAAACAACTTGCAGAAAATAAAATCACTTGTCTCAAAATGTTGTTTAAAATAAATACATGACAAATGCTAACTAAAAATCGTTTCAATTTATTTTGGGTGTGTGGGTAGTAGTTTCACGAATGCTTATTATTGATAATAATAATACATAGTCAGCACTCAGTAGGTAGTTCACATTATATAGGTCTAAACGCGTGTCACTAGCTGTACATTGGTAAGATTGGAATCAATGTATTGCATCATAAGACTGCATCCTTTAACGTTTTCATAATTTTCTTCAATGAATACAATATGACGTCAAGAAAACCACGCAATAGCAACGTGCACCGACGTCACCTCGCGACTGGCTTAATAGAAACCGGATAGTTCATGACCGAGGCGCATGCGAATGTTTGCCGCGTGTCCACCTATCTATATAGTGCGATAATAAAGAACTTTCTTGGGCATAAATAAACAAATAGCTCATTCGTCCAGATAGTTTTGCTGGTATTGCATGCGTGTGTGTAAATCTCCGAACTGTGCTATATTTAAAAGATTGTATTTTTTGAATATGTCGGATACAAAACCAGAACTTCGATTAATTACCTATATGTGCCCTACACATCCCGTTCAACTGTATGAGTTAATACAAGAATTACTAGAAGAGACACTCAACTGCTACACTACGTTACAATATGAAAGTCGTAGCCCAGGGCCATTTACTGATCGTCCAGATCCCTTCGAAGCGGATAAAGTGGATTTGGGTAAGATTTTTTTACCTGGAAAATATTTGGCGATGATGTTTTCATATATTTATTCACACGAATAATATAATAGCTTGGTGTAACTATAATGCTCGGCGTATTTTCTAGTACTGTACGTTTACATTATTTTCATTTACAGCCTTCATGACTGCATCTGCATACATGAAACTACGTGATAAGAAAAGTGCCTCCGCAGAGTTGCTACCTGTAACACCAGTGTTCGCACATCAAATGAACGTGGAAAATAAGCCTGGATACTTTTCCGACATTATAATACACAGCGATAAAAAGTATATGTCACTCATGTTATTAGTTACACTATTTATTATTAAATTCAGCTCTAAATGAAATCGACGATTAGTACAATTATGATTTTCAACCTTTGTCTACACTTAATTTATAACACAAAGATAAAAAAATATTATCAGACATGTCATTGACTCATGATAAGAATGAGTACTTCTATTATTCTACAATTAGTTTCCAGACGGCTAATATTGATATATAGAGGCTCCTTATTTACATTGCATTTGTTATTGCGAATTGCAGGGCCCACAACGTGAACACGTTACTAGATCTCCGTGGGTGTGCTTTCGCATACAGTGATGACGAATCTTTAAGTGGCAGCAAGATAGTGCTAAAAACTTTAAAAGAAAAAGGCGAAAATGCTTCATTCTTTGGATCTTTGCTAAGTATGTGAATTAAATGCGCAATTTCTATAATTAATTAATGATAAGAATGAATATTAACGTATATTTCAGGATCTGGTTCTCATCTAGCATCAGCTCAAATGGTATTATCTAAGCAAGCAGAGTGGGCAGCAGTTGACTCAACAACACTTTTATATGCAAAGAAATTTATGTACGATGGTGGGAATGATATAATTACTTTAGAAACCTTGGGTCGCCTTCCACCTTACCCCATAGTTGTGAACTCAAAAATATCAGGTATTTTTTTTTTAATATACTACTTAGGTATATTGTTTTAAGTCCATTGTAATTTTTTACCAAAAATTTTCTAATTTTTCAGTTGATGTAAAAAAAGCTATAACCGACGCTCTTCTCAATTTGCATGAAAGAACAGAGTGGAAAAATAAGTTTGCTTCATTTGGTATTATAAAGTTTGATAAAAATAGTAATGTCGCTTATGATGGGTCGTTTGCACAGATGTGGGCCAGCCAGAGCGAGAAACTCAACATTAGGTATTATTAGATTGTTCCTCATTATCTCATTGCTGTATATCCTCTATATTCTTTATGTGGACTACACTCCTAAATAAAGTACTGATTAGTTGTAAGCAAAAATTTTATGAAAATCCTGTTTAAATAACTAACCAATAAAAAAAAATTGTTGATTACAGATTTTATTTCAATATTGTTCCCTTATTCCCTCAAATATAAAGTAAAAATGTTAAGGATGTCTGTTGCCAATTATAACTTTACGATTCAATAATTTTAACCACAAAATTTACCTAATTTTGTAAAACAATATTTAATGTTACAACTTGTTTGCTTCTCTTGTTAGATTCCGCAAGCATACTACGGGGTATTGAAATGACTCCCATAGCCTGAGGTGTTTTCTTAGCTGCTTTGACCATGCTTGCCGACTTTTTTGATGGTTCGTCCTGGAATAATCATTTAATATAAAATCCTAATTGTATTTCAGATAAATTTATTAAAATTAATGATATCAATATGAATCTTTGAACTGCACAGGCTATAATGAGGTATAATAGGTGTAATGGACAATTACTGAAATAAAAAAGCAACAAAATAATAATTTAATGCATGCCCACTACAGGCATAATTTTTGAAGCTACAATAATTATAGAACTAAAACAGAAATCACATTGCAATGTAATATCAATAAGATCACATACAGTAAATAAACAACAGAACTATGTAAATACTGCAGTCATTCAAGGTCTACTGTCAGTAATGCATCTACAGTTAATTGTTCAGGGACTACACAATTCCGCCTCCATTGATGTGATCAATCTCTTCTTCTGAGAGTGGTTGTCTTCTGTAGCGCGCTGGCAGGTCGATATCGGGTATAGCAGTACTCATTGGTGCGGCTGGTTGAGCTCGCACCGGCTGTGAAATAAATAGGTACTTTGAAAAAATACTCATTCATTCTCTCAAATATGTACTATACCTACAATTAACATCAATGATCAAGTACACCAAGTAACTGAAATTCTAGGTACGTAATTTTAAAGTCTACGTACACATACTCCGGGGGCTGGGCTAGGTGCGGCTGGAGCTGCTGCAGCTGGGGCAGCAGCAGGGCGGGCTGCACCGCCTTTAGGAAACTTTATCACGGGCACTCTAGAAAGTACATGTGTAAGACGGACCATATTTATATCTGTGCGAAAGACGAGATTATTACAAAATAAATTTATAAATATGTTTTACTGAATTAAATCGTTTCTACTTTTTGACAATTTTGTTTTGACAAATTCTTTATATAGTCAGATGTTTTATGTGTGACCAAAAACAAAATTTAGTTCTGCTATTTTTAACTTATTTTATTTTATTGTTACAACCTTTGTTAAATTAAAAAGAGTGAACCTAAATCAGTAATAATCACTTCGTAAATGGTTAGTTACTATGGGTAACCATTAATCAAGAGGTTATATAATAACTAGAGTTTGGGTTATTATTAGTTTGTTTTGTCTTCTGTTGATTCTTTGGTACTTGTAAATACGAGTGTTTTTCTTCTCATTGGGTTGAGGAAAAGAAGAAACGAAATTATGAAGTTTATCAAAACATTGTATGATTTATAAATGGTGGGCAAAGATACCACAGAGTACATTATATTTATAGAGATAGAGTCAACAGTTAAAATAATGGCATTAGCGCCCTCTCTCGGTATACGACGTTCGAATTGTTTCGAATAGGAAACAGGTCTTATCTATATGCAATTAATTTATTTTAATTCCCCAGTAATTTCCAAAGCCCGGAATTTTAACTGAGTAAGCTTTTAGAAATTACTTTAGGGAAAATGGAACTTGAGTAAGGGTAGGTTTTAAATAAAATAACAGTGTAGCGGTTGTATTTATTTTTTATTATGTTTCTTTTTATTATACACTTTCTGCTCTGGCAGCACAAGTGCACCCGATTTATCAATGCTAATAATCGAAATAATTCGGAGACTAAATGATTTGGGTCTAAAGGTTTTAGCCACCATTAGCGACCAAGGGACATGTAATGTTAGTGCTATTAACTATCTCATTAATTAAACAAAAAAAAATATATATAAGGTGTAATGAAGTACTACGGAGAGAGGTGTTTGAAGTAGATGACAAGGAAGTTGTTTCTTTATATGACACACCTCACCTCATTAAGGGCATTAGAAATAATTTATTAAAAAAAAATTTAATTTGCCATTTAAATGGAACAACCAAAACAGCAAAATGGGAGCATATTTTAAAATTACACGAAGAGGACCCATCTTATAAAGGAATACGCATCATTAAAAACTTAACAAACCAACACATAAAACCTGACAGGTTCAAGAAGATGAAGGTGAAGTACGCTACACAAGTGCTAAGCCAAAGAGTGGCTGTAATAACGGGATTTTTAGCAGGTATACTAGCATTTTACACTAATTTACATTGTTATACATGATAAGTTTGATTACTAAATCAGATAACATGTTACAGATAATTTCATTAAAATAAATGGATAACTTATTAAGAATTTCTTTGCTAAGATAAACTTACTTTTGAATTGTAATAATTTTATTTTTATTTCCAGAGCAGAAGATATTGCCGGCTGAATGCACGCAAACTGCTGATGTCATATTATTTTTCAATGAATTATTTGACTCTTTAAATGGCAGTAATGATAACTCAAAGAATAGAAGTGGAAAAGATTTACTACTTCCAGTAACACCTAATAGTAAGCATCATAATGTATGGTCAAATGCAAAGGCTGTTTTAAAAACAATGAAGTTTATAAATACCGACAAAATAAATAATCGTCAGGTCACACCGCCGTCGGTAAATAATTGGTTGCACAGCATTAATAATGTATGTAATAAAAAATATATTTGAAGAACATAACATAAAATCTGTGTGGATGAGGCACTTCAATCAGGATCCATTGGAAAATTTCTTTAGGGCGATTCGAAGCCATGGATGTCGAAACACTAATCCAACTGTACATGGCTTTGAATCGTCCTTTTCAGCATTTTTAATAAATAATTTAAGTCGGCAGTACTCACTTGGCTCTAATTGTGAGGAAGATAGCTGCAAATTTGTTTTTAAGGCAATGAGATCCTTATTAAAAACTTGTGAAAGTGCCAATCCACACAGATTTCATTGAAATACCTGAGACTGTGTTTACTAATTTTGTGCAAAAAAAGGATAATCCTAGAATTTTAGCTACGTTACAGTACGTAACTGGTTATATATTAAGAAAAACAAAATCGAAAATAGTTAAAAATTGTAAAACATGTAACCAAATACTTTATGACAAAAATAATTCCAACAGATGTTTATATTTAAGAGAATATAAAAAGGGACACAAATATCTAACATAACCTAGCAATAATATGGTAAATCTTTTTTCAAAAATACAAGACATAATTACATATTTGTTACAAAAACAACCACTCAGTTCAAATATAAAAACATATTTCAAAACCCATTTATACACAGAATTGGAGTTTGAATTCATCGATTGCGTAACTCACAAAACCCAATTAAAAGATTATTTATTAGAACTATCATGCAATTTTTTTTGTTTAATTTGTGTAGGGACTTAAATAAAATATTAAATGGAACAAGACTCGAAGTCGATAACAATTGTAAAACGAAAGTATCTGCATTAATTTATTTCCAGACAAATTTAATGCCCTTTTCAGTCTTGTTGCATAATTAGCCTCTTTATTTTGAAGTTTATTGATCATCTTAATCAATTTATCATTTTCATTGACAGTCTTTGGTGTTTTTCTTAAACTCAATGTTTCAGCTAAAGGCATAGCTACTATATGAGCTAAAGCAGCATCTGAAAATATAGCACATTAGTTAAGTTATATTTACAATGTTTTCATTCTGTATCAGCCCATATAAGTCCCACTGCAGGGAACGGGCCTACTCTACAATCGAGAATACGATTGAGAGTGGTTAGGCCATATAGTCCACCACGCTGGGCTAGTGCGGGTTGGCGGACTTACATACCATTGAAATTCTTACAAATCGCTATGGTATGCAGGTTTCCTCACGATGTTTTCCTTCACCGCTTTAGTGCGTGATGATTGATTATCAATACACACATGAGTCCGAAAAGTCAGAGGTGTGTCTTGGGATCCGAACCCGCGCCCATCGTGAACATGTTGGCAGCCGCATCTAGTCCGTTTACCAACAGGCCACCACGCACTTCATTGTTGTTTTCATTAATTAGGTAAAACTATACTCCATCGGTTTAGGTACACAAATCAAAACACGTGACGCATGGTTGTTCAACATTTTATTGCAATGTCCAATTACGAATATTTTCTTAGTCAACCAAGTAACAAGTATTAACAACAATAACAACAATTAACAGCTGCTCATAACAAATAATAACTAAAACAGAGTAAAGAACAACGATGAACACTTCCAAACACTTCATCAGTTCACGAAAACAGTAAGTACATTAACGCAATGAATAGTATTTGGCTGCCATTTAAATTCTTTAATTTAATTCATTTAAATGGTCGCATTATCGTGTCGCAATGTAGTTTTACATTTACGTAAACATTTTTTTGTCTTCAATTAATTTAGAAATGAGAAATGGCAATGTTAAATAACCATTTTTATGGTTTGTTTACATTTAGTTAAGTACCTAAACCGATGGAATATAGTCTATAATTATTTAGGCAAGTATAATTTAAATCAGTACAGTAGTTAGTTACCTTTTGAAGTAGATGGCAAGGATGTATTAAGGAAAACATTTTGATTGGTGACTTCTACTAATGGTGCTCTAGCCCTGCTTGATCCTGAAATAGAAGACAAATAATTGATTATATTAAATGAACAACTTCAAAACATCAAACTGTTGTGCCATTTGAAACTACATTTTGGATAAGTATGTGTTTAAAGAATACAATTTATTTCTATTTAAGGACACAAATATAATATAAGATAATTGCTGAACACTCAGAACTGCACTTTTTTTAAACTACTGTTTCATTTTATATTCTTTGAACGTTTTTAAGTAACAAATAATGGCGGCACCGAACAATTACGGCCTTTGATAAATTAGTAAATAGTAAAATCTATTGTTGATAGTTCAAAAAATAGCCATCGTTTCTGCTTTGTGCAGATGTTTCCACAAAAACAATAATGTATTATTCTCGTACTTTACAACATATTTTAGTGGGGTCATTTAGAGGACGATATTTTTATTACAGCATTATTAATTATTACTTACAATAATGCGTTTCCAAGAATGTTAAATTTAGAAGATTAAGTTAAACAATGTTTCTTTGAAATGTTTTGTAGCATGAGAAATGGAATATAAGATATAAAAAAATTGAGAGCTATTTTAACTGTAGACATGTAGCTAAAATTAGTAGAATAAAAAAAACTTATTTCTATCAAATTCATAAAAGCTAATAATATGGATGTTGGTTATACTTTAATTTATGTTAAGATTGGGAGCTTTATCAATGTAAACTAATAAAGCCAGGCATACAGATGCAATCTTCTGTCATTGTCCTGTGACAATGACCATCAATTTTGAATTGCATACATAAATAAAAACACGCTATTTTCCCAGAAGGGGTAGACAGAGTTCCAACCAGGACACACACATTTCACATTGTATTTTCCGCTTACCTCATCTAGATACCTTGTTTATTAATAAAAATTGTGTGTATGTTGGTCGCTTACGGATACCTACAATTATCAATAGTCATTACAAATAAGCACTTTTTTCACTAGCTGCCTCACACACCTGCATATCCATGCACAATCATGAAACAGGAAAATGTATGGTTACCTTTCAGTGTTAATTACTATTATTTCATATTAACATGTTAACTTTTATACCAGCTAAATGGTGTTTTTAAATGCATTATGATGTACAATAACTAATGTTCTTTCAAACAAGTTTTTATAACTATAGTCAGTTATTACTTTAAAATTTTATTTTATAGATGTAGATTTTTTAAGATGTCTTATGATATATCCTTATTTCACTCAAAAATTAGATGTAACAATTGCACATAAGTAACATAAACTCACCTGGCAGTAACAATGTGGGAAGTGCACCAGGGCTAAGTCTCCTGGTCCATGTTAAATATTTTGTTTCAAAATGGTCATGGCACACTCGTCGATTTTTATACACATAGTAAGGATCTGAAATTGTGGTTTCAATTCCAATTATTTGAGTCCATGCAAGGTATTGATCCATATCATTATCAGGATTTGGAAATGACTGTGAAACAGTATCATCTTTACCTAAAAAAAAATTAGCTAGCTGTAGTATTCTAATTTAAAATTGTTTATAGAAATTAGACCAGATTTCTCTAGATACAAATATGTAAGTATAAATAGATTGAAAGAACTCGAAGGTAATACAAGTGGAGCGGCCTACGTTAAAATGGGAAACATCGACGGAGGAAAGCGATTTTGTTGTATCTCAAAAAATATGTATGTATCAGCCCATATACATCCCACTGCAGGGCACGGGCCTACTGTACAATCGAGAGTACGATTGAGAGTGGTTAGGCCATATAGTCCACCACGCTGGCCTAATGCGGGTTGGTAAAAAAATACCGCATTGAATTTCCTTGTGAAAATGTAAGGTATTATTTTAAAATGTTTTTATTACAGAAATGGTATTCCTAAGTTTTCTAGTTTAGAGATTGTTCATTTTTTAAATATTTTTTTTGTTTCTGATGTAAAATTGCTTGTTTCGAGATACGACGAAATCGCTTTCTTGCGTCGATATGTACAAATGAACATCGTGTAAATTGTGCAACATAAATTATATATAACATCTCAACATAAGCACTGCATAGGAAAAAACTTTCTTTTTCTTACGTGTTTTACCGCATCCCGGCACGCAGCAACCTTTTTCAGAAGTAGCCATTTTCCATGTCAACAAAGGGTAAATCGTAAGGCAAATCGGTGTCCAGAGATCCAGTCGCAGTATCAACGGTAAAGCAAAGAATTCGAGGTCCGGAGATAAAGCAAAGTTGTCAAAAATCACAGAAAAGCACACGAAATACATTCACAGATCACGGATGGAAATTTATTGATTCTAAAACGAGAATTCGTCAAATTCGAAATTAGGAATGACAAGTCAAAATTTGACATTGACAGCTCACAAATTTCGTTCCTTTAAACGCATTATGCAATAAACAATAAAATATCAGTTTATTGTATGATTTTTTTGCATCTAAATGTTCATTAAATATGCTAATAATAATTATTTTATTAGTAATTGTTTTCTCTTCATATTTTTTCTTAACAACAACAATTACGCGATATTGAGAAAAGCGCCATCTACTGCAAAAAGAGGAACCATTCTAGCCCAAAGAAAAAAAAAATGTATGGACTGTTAAGCCACTGAAAGATACATATAATCTTAGAGTATTTATATATAGAGGGAGCGCTGTCATACATTTGCGACTTCAAAAACGTAGATATTTTCTTGTTCGTAATGTTGGTAGCACTGCTATATTAATGTTACCAATATATGACTTTTCCACGAAAAATATATAAATAAATAAATAAACGGAAATTAACATATTCACGTTACGTTGTTTTTAGCTATCATAATACAAAATATTAATAATAAATGAAAAATAAAACTCACCCTTGGCTCATTATAATTTATTTCGCTCCAAATTCAAATATTTTATATTTTGTAACCTAACCTAACCTAAAATTATTCCGGAACATTTTCGGAATTTCAACAATTTAATTACTTGCAACATTGAATAAAAAGGCGTTCGAAAATTCAAAAATATGAATGTTTTTCTGTAAAATTATTTAAATTATTTCTTGTTAATTAATGAGAAATTGGATATATTGTCGATGATAAACGAATATACAGTTAATAATTAACCCCTAAAATAAATTTGGGAGGTATTCGATGGCGCTAAACTACATTTTTTGATTTTTCTTTTTCATGTAAGTCATGCGTATTCCAAGCTGTCACAATTCATACTGGAAGTGGGGAAGAAAAAGGTGGCCCCGGCACCACCATTTTTATCTACGTTTTTGGAGTACCAGCGCTCCCTCTATATATATATACTCTAAGCATATAATGTACTCTGTGGCAAAGATGGTGGGTAAATGATGGCGAGTAAATTATTATCAGGCAACACTGATCAATGTAAAATATGAGGTCCACGCACTCTGATCGGAAAAACGAGCCGAGCGAGACATGTTGAGTGGAGGCTTGTGTCCCGTTCTAATAGGGTGACCTTAATAATTTTTGAGAAACTGAAAATGTAATGTAATTTGTTACTTTATTAAATAATTAGGTTGTAATTAATACTATTAATTCGAACGAAGCAAATTTTTTGAAGTTACAAGCTTAATATGTCTAAACGTGTCGAGACCGAGTGGTCCGAGTACAAGATCAGAGTACGAAGGCTATTCCACTACAGAGAGACGTGAGACAGGGAGATGTCAAATCTCCGAAACTGTTCACTGCCGCGCTGGAATACGCCTTCAAGCTCTTGCAGTGGAAAGGATTCGGCATCAACATCAACAGCTAGTATATCACTCCTTCGGTTTGCCGACGATATTGTAGTCTTGACAGAATCGCTGGAAAACCTTAGCACTATGCTCGAAGACCTCAATCGAGTCTCCCAACAGGTGGGTCTTAAAATAAACATGGACAAAACGACGATCGTGGAAGATCGTGTCGAATGTCCATGTTGTGCCCAGTGCCCACCCCCATCGGTATTGGGGGCTCGACTCTTGAAATTGTTGACGAATATGTCTATTTAGGACAAGTGGTCCGGTTAGGCTGGTCCAACTTCGAAAGAGAGGTCAATCGTCAAATCCAACTCGGTTGGGTAGAGTTCGGGAAACTACGCGACGTCTTCTCGTCCAAAATACCTCCGTGCCTTAAATCGAAAGTCTTCGATAGTTGTGTGTGACTGACTGCACCGAGACGTGGCATCTCACTAGGGCCTTATTAGGAAGCTCAGAGTCACTCAACGAGCTATGGAGAGGACTATGCTCGGGGTTTCCCTACGAGATCGAATCAGAAATGAGGAGATCCCGGGAGATCCGTAGGAGAACCAAGGTTACCGACATAGCCCATAGGATTGGCAAGTTGAAGTGGCAGTGGGCCGGGCACATAGCTCGTATAACCGATGGCCGTTGGGGCCGAAAGGTTTTCGAGTGGAGGCCACGTACAGGGAAGCGAAGTGTCGGACGCCCGCCTACAAGGTGGACAGACGATCTCTTTCTTACATGAACGTTAAGTATAAATCTCTTTCATTTTGTGTAAAAGGGATAGGACATGTGACTCCGTCTATTGGTTTCTCCGTCTACGTGGTCTATACAGTCGTCTATTCTTTGGTCTGTGGTAAAATCGAAAAAAAAAAACATTAAACCAAACATCAATGTTAAAACATTGATAATAAATTGTATATTTTTGGAAACTAGATATTGATTATAACAATGGGCAAAGAAGAAGTTTCAACAAAGAAACGTCGCAAAATAAATACGAGTTCCTCGAGTGACACCACTAAACAAGCACCAACGGATGTATATAAGGTTAGAAAAATGGGTAATTTTTACCACAAAAATATTTTTATTAGTACATCGGACATCTCCATTACGTGAATCACCAACTGATTTATTTATTGCATCCTTCAAACATATCTTTAGAAATCATCGATTATATCTTTGAGACCGTTACGAGCCACATCAATGTCTGCTGGTCCACACTGGCTTTCTTTAAATGGGCGCCAGTAACAATACTTGGGTCATCTCATCACCTCCCACCTACCAAATCTGCGAAGATCTTTGCTCCATAAAGCCTCATGGCGCAATACACTATGTGCGAAGCCACTATCTTTGCTCTTGAACTTGAAATTGTTTTCCAAAATAAATAAATCTTTTCAGCGTGTGGTAGAGTTTGAAGAAACAGAAGCTCAGTTGCGTCCTGCGGATAAAGATGCCAGTTTATTCAAGAAAATATGTCAAGAAATAAGACAAATCTTTGCTGAAATAGCAGAATTAAAAGGCAAAGAAACTGATGAGGTATATTTTGCTTAGTGAAATAAACCAACATTTTATGTTAATAAATATAATTTTATTGTTTGTTGGTTTGAATTATCTTCAATTAGGTAATTAATCAGATTACTCAATCTATTCTATTCATTATTACATATTTTTTCTTACAAAATATTCTTAACAAAGCCATTTTTTCTTTCAGTCCTGGTTAAAAGAACAATAAAATACCAAACATTTACCATAATAACTGCAATAGTAATACAGCTAAGCAAATTATTATGCTTGCATGCCACAAATATATTCATTTGAACACACAAAATTAATAGTGCATCACTCTAATTTATCTTGATTTTTGTATTCAGGCAAAGGAGAAAATAAATGCAAAGAGAGTTGAAGCTTCCCTTCATTTGGTAGCTCTTAAAAAGTTGAATCGCTTAGAAAAAGTTAGAACTAGAGCTGGTCGAGATGCCTTGCATAAAGAGAAACAGAGGGTAGACTCAACACATCTACTACTACAAAATTTACTTTATGAAGCTGATCACCTCAATAAAGAGGTGACAAAATGCCTACAATTTAAATCAAAAGATGAGGAAATCGAACTTGTACCTGTGGAAGATTTTTATAATGATGCTCCAGCAGATGTTTCACGTGCAGTGAGTATTTTTATTATTATTTTGCTATACTATTTTATGTTATTAGATAAGTGTCAAGCCATATTAATTGATTTACTGCAATTATTAATTTTTGATATTAATATTTTTAAAGCATTATTTTACTTTCTTAGTATTTCCCCATTGGAGCCATATTATCCTCTGAACTCTTGACAATGCCACAAAGGAGAACGCTTATTTTGCCACGAAACTTAGTATCAGTGTGAAGATTGTTGTGCCATGATGGAACCTACTTTTTGTGTAGGGAAAAATGTATATTTTCAATAAATATAAGCATAATTGAGACCCAGGCTCTGAGTTCCAGAGAAATGAACTTGATGGACTCAAGTTAATAATAAAAAAATATTTTTTGTTACGGTCTCTGTGAAGAAAATGTACAATTTGATGATGATTACTTTATTTTATAAAAGTCTGTCACCTGGGATAAAACAGCAAAATGTTTAAGTACAAACCATAATAAGCAGTATTGGTATCGGGATCAATTATATTGTTTGGTGATACTATGAATGAGTATTCTCCTATCTAGAGCACTAATAAACCTATTAATCATTTGTTGATTAATCCTTAGCTTGCATAGCATGCCATAGGAGAGGCCTATGTCTAGCAGTGGACATGTATGGGCGGATGAGGGATCCTAAGGTAAAATAGCAATTATAATAATGATGTTGATAAAATTAATATTGTACATTTGTCTAAAGGAAATTACAAAAAAAGATGAACATCAATTACAACTAGCAAGATTAGAGTGGGAACTACGTCAGCGTCGTGAATTAGCAACATCCTGCAATGAGCTGGTGGCATCTAAGGAACGAGTGGCGGCCGCAATAGCTGCAGCTCGTTCTAGATTAGATGCCTTAGCACCACATCTTAGAGATGTCCTTAAAGCTACTAAGCCATTACAAGAATGTTTGGCTTTACGACTAGATGAGAAGAGAGATGAAACAAGGGCAGCTTCATTGCTCCCACCACCATTGTTTTTGCTCTACTCAAATGCTAGCGCATATTCTGATGTGTTAGGAACTAAAGTGGTGTCTGTCAGTAAGTGTAAAATTATTGTAATATAATTAAGCAATATAATATTTTATTAACAAGTGGCAAAAACTGATCCAATTTTTTTTAAAGGTATTTCTGGTGATGAAGATGAGGCTCGAAGGTTGGAACAAGTAAATAGTGTAGACAATGATCTTGCTGTATCTAATGATTCCGATTCGGATGCAGATAATAATGATGAAGATCAAAATAAAAAGAAACGCCATCACAGGACAACTAAATTATCTAAAGAAGAAAAAGCTGATGCAAAGAAAAAGGAAGTACTGCGCAAGCATCCTCTAAATATTCTACTGTCTGTTAAAGTTCCGGATGGAACTGCTCTAACACTAATTTTTTCGTATCTTTTACATTTGAAAATAATTGTAGTGAAATTCACAGTTGCTTTGCCTAAGCCAGTGACAGGCGTGTCGGCAGCCGATGTACTAAATGGACATTGCATTTTGAACGAACTTTATCCCGGCGACACAGGAAATGACTCTCCCCATCCGGCTACTGCATATGTTTTAAACTCTGTCGGAATATCAGAGAACTTCCAAAACTTTATTTCAGATGTCGGAAGACCTTACATTTGGGCACAAAGAATGTGTGGTTTGGATTTCATGAGTTTAGTAATTGGTGAACCAAATATTAACAAAGTTATTGAACCATCACGCAGTCTTAGTGTCACTACTATTGAAAATTTTATCCTGACCTTGAAGAAAAGATTGAAGTCTAGAGTTGAGTTGATGCGAGAGTTACAAGATTTGGAATCAGGAAAGATATCACCGGCTGTGGAAAATATCCCATGTCCAGTACGTCTGTCTGGGTCTTTAACACAATGGCAGTCAGTTGGTTGGCCAGAGTATTGTCAATCTCCCTCTACAAAATTTTTGATTTCTGAAGGTTTAGTAAATCCAAATGACTTGCTATACAGAGCTATAATAACGAGACAGTCGGCCAAATTGGTTGCAATGGTCGCCCTGAGAAGTGACTATCCCAAAAAAGCGCCAATATTTTCTTTGACTCTACATTGGAATGGGACCCATCACTCAGGAATCAATGACGACATACGAGACATAGAAAGGATTATTAACACAGACTGGATTTCTGACGGGGATAGTATTCACTATGGTCTTTCTAATCAAATAACTAAGTTACTAACTTGTTTAGATATTTTATTAGAAACTTCAGGTTCCTCAGAGTTCCCACCAGATAAAGTTATGTTCAACCCAGTTCGAGGTCGTAATAGAGTAAAACCATATAAATATTTAAAACAAGGTGCTGGTGTCTTCGTTCAGTACTAGAAGTGAATAAAAATATCACATCATTCATTCTGTATTTTATTTTATTACGATTAAATTCAGTTATATTAGTAAATTATAAAATAGAATACGCTTTTCCATACGCTAGAAATATCGTATTAGTGGCGTTATTTACAACGACTGGGAGCTCGGAAGATAAAGATTACTACGACCTTCTACAATTCTGTTATAAAAGATATACGTAAGTCTACGCCACAATTAACCATACGTGTTGAGACGGTTTGTGTTATTATTTTTGCACGATTAATCATTAGCAAAAAATAAAAAACAACAAAAATGTAACAACTTTTAGCATTATTTTTACGATGGCCATTTATTACTATTCACCGCCGCTGTGGAGTATATCAAGACTGCAACCGAAATCTAAGTCAGATAGTATAAATCTTCGCCTATTTGCGAAATTCACATATAGTTGCATTGTGTCTGAAGTCACTGCTAATACCACCTGGCCTCGTTTTGGTAATCTGCATTATTCTCTAAAATGTTACAAAGACATCCTTCATCACTACATAGTATAAAACTAAGTCGCTTTCTTTGTCCTTATGTCCCTTTGTATACTTTAAATCTTTAAAACCACGCAACGGATTTTGATGCGTTTTTTTTAAATAGATAGAGTGATTCAAGAGGAAGGTTTATAATTTATATGTATAATACGTACATATTATTGTACCCGGGCGAAGCTGGGCCGGACCGCTAGTAGTGTATATATTATACATGTGGTATTTTTTCACTATTATCGGGTTCGATGCCTGGCTAAGCATATTGATTTAAGCACATATTATGCCGTTTTAGTGTTCATAGAAATCGGGCTCGCGATTCCTTTCAGCATTTTTCGCTATTCTTCATAGTTTCCAAGTTGACTAATCACGCCTACTTTGTAAATTCACCTGTATACCCAGCAGTTAGATACGCTCACTATGTCTGTGTATGGTAAAAATAAAGGCCAACACAGACAGGGACTGCATGGCAAAGGACTATTTTCTTTTTGCTAAATATAAAAAAAATAAAAAGAATATTTAAACTTTTCCGGTGGGAATACGACGTAAAATTCAATGTTCCAATATGATATAACGGCATAAAGAAATGCCTTTTGATGCGCTTTTCGTTTCACTTCTGCCATGTGTGAATTGCACACAATAAACATGCTTTTTATTTTATTGAACAGAGTTCTTTCGCGCGTTTATTTTTATTTGATACATGCGACTAGGAAGGGGCACATGTAATGACAAAGCCGTCTTACATTTTGTAAAAATAGACCTACGACGCCCTTGAAATTAAAAATGTTCAGAAGGGATTTCGAAATAAAGTTGTATGTATCACGGTGTTAAAATAAGTATTTATTAAAACAGAAAAAATAATAATACAACAGTCTTTATTCTTATTTCAATAAAGCATTGAACATTGTTTCGGAGGAGGAAATATAATAAGGATCACAATTTTGGCAAATTAAAACTGTAATTGAAGTGGTAAATTAAACGAAATACACAGTGAGTCATTCATACATGCATTTGTCCCGAAATACTTTAAATCATAATTCGCAGCTTAACCTAAAAATGCCATATTGTTATTGGTCGACAATGAGATCTCTATAACATTATGTATATCGACATTTTACTTTATAATTTCCATTTTAAATACGCTACAAGTCAATTATAATAAAATGTTAATATGAGACTTAATTCGAAAAAATACTACGTTTTCTACGATTTTTTTATGTTTTTTTTGTCTATTTATATTCTAACTTGTCGATGACTGGAGAAAATAAATTGTATTTACTATTTTCCGTTATTTGTAAATATGATCTGTAACGAGAAGCGTAATACATCCTCTCACGTGAGTGTTCTTAATATACTACATTTCAAACTTTAGTACAACCATAATACAGATCAATTTAAGACACACATCTAAGGGGCTATATTCATTGAGGCGGTCACTAAAATTCGTACAGCACTAAAAAATTTTAAATGACTATGAAACTACTAAAACTCCTCCTACGATGCACTGAATATAAAAAAATATAATTCACTATTGCAATCTCTGGTAATCTTCAACATCCTTCATAGCTAAGTTTGTATACAATGGTTCTTAATTGATATCCACTTATACTTTTATACATTTTTTAAGAGTTATCATAAATTTTATTTCACTAAGTCATTTTTAAGAACAAAATAAAATCACTTTCCATCTTGCGTCACGTGTCCTTTCTATACTACGTGGCTGGACGCGGATTGCATTATGAGATCCCGGCCTCGAGTTTTACGTCCATTATTTTGCGTGGGCCTTTTAGACAATTGAGCCGCCTTTGCACTGCGTCCCGATCTGTCGACATAACAAAAACATTTATTAAGTGAAGCATTCAGTTTGTATGAATAAAAATCACAGTGTGATGTTTTTTTTACAAACCTGTAATATTCTAGAAGTTATACGCCCGAATACTGGAACGCCGCGCCGTTCAAATAATAAGTTGCTCTTAACAGCGCACGGCCCACTTAGCCAGTACATTTATCGGATTAACGTAGTTAAGCGCACATATATTTAAGTTGCGTTCAGTATTCGGGCGCTAAGAAGCCAACTGGTATGTATTTTCAGTTAAATCGTATAATCTTTTGTAGGTATAATTTGCAACGGTAGTTATGAGCCAAATAACGGACTCGTTTAGCCAGGGACTCACGGGCTAAGGCTCAATATTTTTTACAATCCTTTTAAATCGTCTCGTAGTAGCGTGTGTGAATATTACCAATGTAATTTATATACACATGTGAATAAATTTGTTACTTTCCATGGCAGTCGTATCGGTTATCATCAGGCGTACGGCATGTTCGTCTAGTCGTGTAGTCTAGTCTATAAATAAAGTGTTAGTACTGACACTTGGAGAGCGTGGTGCGGTGCTGCGGGTGCATGGGATGGCGCTGCACCAGCGAGTGCAGCAGCACCTGCGCAGACATGTAGCGCCGCTCGCACTCCTTCATGTCGCCGAACAACTCCTCGATGGCAGCCATCTGGCACTGTGCACACACAACACATATTGTACATTATACATACACTTACCACAACATCATTTAAACTTGGAACTGTCACTAGAATGTGAATGTGCACCAAGTAGTTTTGCATTCCTCACGCACACACTTGGCAATTTTAAAATTCTAGCCTCCCCTTATTAATAAAAACCCGCTAATCAACCACTTAAACGTAAATTAGTTAAAAAATGTTGAGAGGTGATAAAACTGTCATTAAATTTTACTATTCATAATGTTTATTCTACAAATTTTAATTATTATTGCCATTTCACGGGAAAAATGTGATCATTCACTTGACACAAATATCAAACGTCCAGCTGTGAGCTGACCGACATCCGCTTTTACTCTGGTTTAAATTAGCTTATTAAGGATATCGGCCATTTTAAAGTCAGTTAAGCTGTTATATTTTTGAAATCTATGAATAACATTTACGAGTCAGCTCATATTAATACCATTTGAAGACTGAATTAAGTCCTTATTAATAAGGAGAAAACATCATTCGTGTGATAAATTGTATGTGTTTGAAATGACAATCCTCATTGTAGAATGTTAGCAGTCACACAGGGGCAATAGGTCCACTCAACCAGGATGGTACCATTATCTCATGTCTGTATCAGGCTACATACGACCTACTGAAGGGCAAGGGCTTCCTTTACAATCGAGAGTGATTAGGCCATATTCCACCACGCTGACATAATGCGGGTTGGGGAACTTTACATGCGATAAAAATTCTTATAAATCGCTAGCCATGCTCACATTTTTTCCTTCACCGTTTTAGTACGCAGTGATTGACTATCAATACACACATGACTCCAAAGTCAGAGGTGTACCCTGGTATTTGAACCTGCGACCAACGTGAATATATTGGCAGCCGCGGTTGGTCCTTTTACCAACAGGCCACCACGCACGCACTTCTCATAGAAAATACATAAAGTAAAATCATTAGCTTTGTTGACTGCGATTGCTGTATACGTTTAGCTACTGATACTGGTATGGTGGGTACACACGTACGAACATGCTTGGCTGAGACATGCTCAAGGTTACATGCTTGACTCTGCGTCTACACGTAGAAACTTGTTCGAAGAGTATGTTTAATGTGCGTTGCCTTCGACTCGTCTTCACTTGTGTTGAGATTTGCATAATAAAAACGATCGTACTTCCTCGAGATCGAGCAAGTTTATCGAGTAGGCACGTACGTGTGTACCATTGTAAATTCCGTTGCGTCATGTATTTTCATTGTGTTGTTTTTACTTTAGATTCATAGCTGCCAGAATTTTATGACAGTATAAGAGAAAAAATCACACAGATGTTAATCTGTGTGATTTGGCGGATTATTTTTCCGACCCAAATATCGACCAATAGAATTGCACCATTCGACGTCACGTGGTACAACCTACATGGTATTATACTGATAATTTTTTGAAAATTTTCTCTGGTAGTTGCTATATATAAAAAACAAAACATGATCCAGTCAAATTAACCACACGTCAAACTGACAGGTTGAATTCAATTGTGAAAATTAGAGATTATGCATGAAAATGAGTTTGAAATTAAAATTTGGGACGGAAAAATAATCCCCCGAATACCACACGAGCTTCAAAATTATCTGGCATTTCCCCAAAGTCGTCAAGTTTTGACTCCTTCATTTGTTTGCAACGAACCTATCGGGAAATACCCGATAATTTTGAAACTCTTGTGGTATTATAAGTGATAATTCTACAAATACGTGTTATTTTTTTACATGGTCTATTTGACTCACCAGTTCGATGGCGTGCTCGTATAGGATTTTATCACAGACGGCAGGAGTGACTCCCGCTTCGTGTAGCCGCCGCGACTCGTTCACGATCCATTTGTATTTTCCATTCATCAGAGATACAACTGTAATTATTACATATTATATATTTAAAAAGATGGATCGATATGATATTCTGTTTAAATATTTCAAAATATAATTAACGACATTCTTAGAGGGATGATATTTTAGAATTCCATTAGGAGTGCTGTTTTTGTTTCGTATAACGTATATCGACGCTCCCTACGTAAACTACCGAAACTGAAGTGTGATTTTTGTTTTATTGGACCAAATGCCAAATATAAAGATTTATAATTATTTTGCAATAAAATATTATATACAAATAAAAATGTAATTGTTTTTCAATAGAATAAAATTGAAAGTGCATAATATGAACATAATAAAATATTTAATTTGCCACATAAAATGTTATGGGTGTAAAGTAGCGACCACTCTCAATCGTACTGTCGATTGTAGAGGAGGCCCGTGCCCTGCAGTGGGACGTATATGGGCTGATACAGTAAAGTAGCGAATTAACAGTTTCGATAGTTTACGTAGGGATCGTCGATATGTTTTTCTTCAATGAAATATGAAGAGATGTGTAGTGTATGATACTTCTGTTTTTTTTTTTTGCAATGAATGGCGAGACGGGCATGCCTTTCACCTGACGGTAAACGATACGACCGCTCATGAACAGTAGTTAAACCAAATAACACCTTGAATTACAAAGCAATGCTTGGCATTCCACTGCACTCGCCATCCTGAGCCATAAGCTGTAAAGTCTCAATTTTACTGGTGGTAGGTCTCTCATATGTGAGAGGCTGCCTGTCTGGGTACCACCGCAATGTCTATTTCTCCCGTCAAATAGCAGTTTAAATGCACTGTTGTGTTTCGGATTGAAGGACATTGTAGCCAGAGTAACTACTCCAGGTGTATTCTCAGATATGAGAGACCTACCACCAGTAAGTAGTAGTAGTAGCCAGTAGGTAGTGGGTCGATTGTAATATTGTGTAGTATGAAGTGCAGTGTGTAGTGTTGTGTGTGTGCGCGTACCGTTGCGCACTTGCGGCGTGGGCTGCAGCGTGCGGCTGCGGTAGTGCGCGGCGGCGAGGCGCAGGCCGGCCGCGAGCGCCTGCATGGCCTGCACCAGCAGCCCCAGGCGCACGCTCTCGCTGCTGCGCTCTGCAACAACACCATGCAACAAAGTCTATACAACAAGTCTATTTATACATCGAGTATATTTCTAACCTTTCCATTTCTGTTCAGGGGAAATAAATGAGAAAAATTAATATGCAGGGACTGTATTAACTTAATAGAACCCAAACAATATCTTTTCAAATTGCTGTTTGTCTGTGTGGTTGTGTGCAATGATCTAAAAAACAGCATAATAGTTTTCGATGAAATATAGTATGACGGTAGCAACTTACACTTGGATTTACAAATCTTATCCCGAAAAACGATGAGATCCCGTAGGATGAAAAGAGAATTTAATTATATTTGTACCTTTTTTTCACTCAAAGGGATGGCATCGGACGAGGAAGGAGAGTATTACATCCCTTGAGTTATGAGACAGAATGAGACGGGACAGGAAAAGCAATACAGAGAACGGGATTGAGTTTGAAGATAAATAAAACGGTACCTAAAGCGTAGATTAGATTAATAAAATGAGTATGTGAGGTGTTTACCGTCGGAGGCGTCCATGAGCGCGGCGATGGGCGCGCCGCACGACACGGCCAGGTCCGACAGCAGCTCCGCCAGCATCAGCACGAAGTTCAACTGAGAGAACACCTTGCTGTGCTCCTCCTGGACAAACACACGGTGATATTTACTATTACAAAGAACATTCACTTATTATGGATGATGAACTGTAAGTACAAATTTACTTTATCAATGTAATTAGTGAAGTATATACAGGGTAATTTTAGTAACTACAGACACAATGCAAATAAAAAAATCGCTAAATAACGCGATTTTTTGTGGTGATTTAAATATCCTCGTATTTGGGTGATACACCGCTCTAACTGGCGTGCCATTTTAGTAACTGAGTAAGAGTATGATCAAGTGCGTGGTGGCCTGCTGGTAAACGGACTAGACGCGACTGCCAACATGTTCGCGGTGGTCGCGGGTTCGAATCCCTGGTCACACCTATGACTTTTCGGAGTCATGTGTGTATTGATAGTCAATCACCACGCACTAAATCGGTTTAGGAAAACATCGTGAGGAAACCTGCATACAATAGCAGTTTATAAAAATTTCTATGGTATGTAAGTCCGCCAACCCGCACTAGGCCAGCGTGGTGGACTATATGGCCTGACCACTCTCAATCGTACTGTCAATTGTAGAGTGGGCCCGTGCCCTGCAGTGGGGCGTATATGGGCTGATACAGATGATGATGCGTGTGTTGTACTGACAGCGAGTATGGTCTCCTCCTGCAGGTTGGGTATGTAGACGGGCGGGTCCGGCGGCGGGTGCAGCTTGACGGCGCGCAGCAGCGCGTCGGGCAGCGCGCGCGCGCCGCCGCCCGCCAGCGCCGCGCTCTCGCCGCTCGCCTTCAGCGCCAGCGACACCGGCGGCGACGAGCCTGACCAACACAACACATGTTATAGTAAACACTACTGGTATAATTCACACCTCGCAGTATTATAATCTACCAATAATAAGACACTTTCATCTATCAATACATCATATTATTATATGCTGGTTACATTAAACCATTCCTATGATGGGTATTTCGCACCTTTAGAATTAAAGTGAACTAATTAAAAAGATAAATAGATTTTGGCTTTTAACCATATTTTGACTTAAAATGAATTATCGACCCGTTATTAAAAAAGGACCTATTGACGCATGAAAGGCAGAAAGATGTATATAAATCGGTCTTCTAGGTGTATCTTCCATAATTACAAAATTTCTTATGTTACAATTTGTTAATGAACGTTTCCCAAAAAATAAGATTTTTAGTTAGGTCACTCTAATTCTAAAGGTGCGATTTTACCATCGATCGATTACCAATTATTCATGTGCACCGCGAAGTGATAAAGTTAGCTTAACCCCGAAAAACGGTTAGGGCCTCTTACACATACTGTGTCATTTATGTTTAATTATTAGTATTCACCTAATGACGAACGACACATAAATAAGACGAACTCAAAGTCATATGACATGAGACAGTGGACATATGCACCTGATCTGCGCAGCGGGCTGGCCTGGTTGGTGGGCGACACCTGCCACAGCGAGGGCGGCGGCGAGCTGCCAGAGTTGCTGCTGCGGCGCCGCGTCGACGGCGGCGTGCCCATCGTGAACGGCACCTGCACACACACACATACACATACACTTATACACTGACATGACATGACATGTCTGGAAGGTAAATAAATAAATACACCCAACAGTCACATACATAGTCTTGAACCCACACTAAGATCGAGTCTTGTGTCGTGGGTACTAGGAACTACGAAACACTCAGATCCGAAACAAATACCTGTGGTTCACACAAATATTAGTTTCGGTGCAGGAATCGAACCCGCGGCCTCTCGTTTCACAGCCGGCGTCTAACCAACTGCGCCATGAAGGCTGTCAAAATTTAATCATAACCTTTTTAATTTACTTTCGCACAATTTGATTCAATTGAATGTACCAGTGGTGTCATGACTAATAGTTGTTAGTGGAACAATGCGTCGCGTAGTGACTAGACTCACAGTGGGCGGCGACAGAGAGCCGATGTTGGTCGCGTTGCGACTGTAGTTCGTTCGGAGTACGTCGATGGGTTGCGATCGTGGGACGTTATTGTTAGATACTACGCCAAGTGGGTTCTGTAATGTACACAACAATGGTAGTCAATGCGGTATGTAGTTAGTTTATGCGGGGACGATGAAAATAAAAATTCAATCAAACTATTATCTTACAATTACAAATAGGTATGTTTATTACTATAATAAAGAGTTCGACTACAAATATTATTAGACTACTAAAACTATTTAGATATTCGGAAATTTTATTTTAAATGACATATTAGAGTATTATTGACACAAATAGTGAATGGTATGCAGTATGCGTTATGTACGTACCCGTGTCGGCGCGTGCGCGGGCGCGGGTGGCGGCGCGGGGTCGGCGGGGCGCGGCGCGGGCAGCGCGAGCGAGCGCGGGCGCGGCGCCGCCTCCGAGCCCGACGACGCGCCCGAGCACTCCGCCGACCCGCTCTCCGTCGCCTCCACCACCACGAAGTCTTCCTCGCCTGCCCACGTCGTCTCGGACGACTCGGCTGCACAACACATGTTCATTGTTCTTTACGTACCGTAATTAATTCGCTTATACGTAGGAATTGATTTTCCACGATGCAATGGTAAATTTTGTAGAAACGTTATGTTGTGTTGCCTACTCTAACTTTAAATTCGAGTAAAAAGAATATTGGAAAATCATCGGATTTACCAATATTTCATTCATATAATGTCACCAAAATAATGTTCGAGTTAGTTGCATTGATTAATTTGTCATTATGATAACTACCTTGGTAACGGCCAATGCACTGTCCTAACAGCTTATTAACATAATCGTGTCGTAAACAAGTTGATCGTGGCTGCGCTCTGCGCCTTGGCTCCAATTTGCGATTGCATCCGTTTAACCCGTGCGCCTGCGCTTTACCTTATCGGCATGCAGTGGACTCGTATTAACAAAATGGTAAACACGCGTCGTCTGCCGTGTCCTACTCTAATGCCCAGCCTGACCTCGCTCCGACCTGCTGACTCCCAGTACCACTTAATACAATTTCAATGCTACTTTTATGACCGTGTAAGTAGGCAATACACTACAATAGTTTCTGAATATAATGCATTGTTAAAAAAAATATAAAATACGTAAGTACTAGTATTCCCAATATCGTTCCATTCCATATTATACTATTATATGTAGAGAAACCATATAAATATATTTTGTATGGCAAACACATAGTTAAGTAATCAATTATGTACCTAGTTAAATCATTTCTCATCGTTTTGAATACTATGTAGCGAAAAAAATCACAATACAGGTACGTATTTTAAATATTTAAAAAAAAACTTACAAGTGCCGTTCGGTACCTAGTGAATACTTATTTATGAATACCAAGTGAATGGTTGTAAAGGGACATAATAACAATACGTAATTGCAAACGGGTAATAAACATAGTTATCGCTGGAATACAACAATAGCTACACAGCAACCAATTAATGAGAACTTTAACATGTAAAAATGTCGGAAATGACAATGAGTTATTGTCGTAATAAAGTCGATACCACCTTCACTACGCCAAGGGCGGGTCAGTACAGGTTATCGATTTTGTTATTGTACTAAATACAGTACTTTAAATTATTGCACTGTTTTGCATTGTCAATATATTGCGCTGTTTTTGAATCATATTATTCTTCACAATTGTGGGCAAAAAAAACCAAGCCTCCCACTTGAATTTTGACATTTTAGTTTTGATAATCTAATGGGAGCGGTACTCGTGTGCTGTTTTTTATGTGGTTGAATATGGAAAAATATAATTAGTATTGGCAATGAGAACATAGATTAGTTTCTAGTCATGGCGCACTCTTCAGGCCGTGGAGGACGCCTTGGCGGCATCTTATTCCTTATCCTCCACAACACGAGTGTATCGTATAATTCTTGATTATTTTTACAATCAGTTTGATTGATAAACGACAGTACCGAGTGTACTGTAATATTCAATCATAATGAACTAGCAATTATCTTGCTTGATTAGCGAATATTGATAAATCTAAAATTGGAAATTATTTGTTAATGGTGTTTAAATCAACGTAACAAAATATCCCATTAGAGCCGGAGCTGTGAACAAAGGCTTGCGTGTCGATATCCATATTTGATTGTATAGTCTGTAACTACCCTTGGAACGTCATTATGGGTTCACTTTGTATTGTGACCTTCAGAGTCAGTCGCAAGTTCTAGGGCGATATTTTGCCATAAATTATTTTGTTCATTTTTTGCAATGCTTTCATAACGATTATTACTGCATTAAGCTAAATCTTTATATGCATGAATTAAATATACGTAGTAACAAAATCGATACATAACAGCTATCCAGACAAAAGGCAAGCAGTGATGATACGACGTCATGCTAAGTCAATTTCTGACAACGACGTCAAGGAAATTAAAGCACTCCGTACATGTCTAATCGAGATTTGATTACATGGCCAGCATGTAATCAGAAGATAAAGGTATAGTTATATAATTAAATGTGTCTAAACTAAATAATTTAAGTGCTTTAGTATTAGGATCACTAATTATTATAGTGTCTTTTTTCTTACAATGTAAGGACATCCAGGGTTCGGTGATAATCTTATACCTAAAGTATTGTAAGTCATCGGTTCGCAGTTTATCGATGACGTCCACAAATACTATTGTTAATGAGCAATACATTATTTAAAATTTTATAAGGAATTTCACAACATAGCTGAAGACTCGCTTTTTATGACATTTGGGCTGGGAAAGAAATTAGTCGGACGGAAAGTAGGTGAACATATTTTAGTACTTCTGTTTATACCATTGGGGATATAGACGTGAGCTTATGCACTATATGTAACACAGACAATTCGGAGTTTTATTACGTTGATATAGTAACGTGTTCGTTATGAAAAAAATCAAAATAATTACATAAATCGATATTGCTTTTATCACGTATGTTGTGTTGTAATTAATTATATTTACAACTATTACATAATACGGATCGTATTACATGTGTGAGATACCTCAATTTATTCTAACTTTCCTTGAAATGTTGTTCGTCATCTCATCAAAATAACATCGGAGCATATTGTTTCAAAGAGAATATCGACATTAAAGGAGTGGCAACTGCTATCGTTCTCGATTATACGGAACTCGCGTATTTACGAACCTATATATCAGTCCATTATAAGAATCGTTATCGCGCCCGGCGTATGATCATATCTGTTCCTCACCAGTTTAGTTTAAGTGACGAGTCATACCGTTTTCAAAGGAAAAGAAATACGAAATACAATGAGTGAGGGTCTCACCGGAGGATGTGGGTTGTGGCTTGGCGTGCGCGGGCTGCGCGGCGTGGTGCGCGGGCGCGGCGAGGCGCGCGGCGGGGGGCGCGGCGGGGGGCGCGGCAGCCGAGCTGGCGCCCGCGCGCCCACTCGCGCATGCGCCTCCTGCAACGCACTGCACTTTAGCACTCGCTCCACACGCTCCACACGCGCGCGACACATACAAAGCCAGCCGCATGCAACTCCACACATCTTATGCGATACAACAACCCAGACAAATGGCAAGCGGTGATGCTGTGACGGCGGATTGTGAACTCGTAGCCCTTGAAATTTTTGAACTAGGACGCGCGCTCCGTCTCCCCTTGTGGATGCACTTGTTATGCGACGGGAACGCAGTGTATGCGTGTGGCCGTGCGCATTGTATGCGGTCAGTGTACGCCACCGCCGGCGGGCGCGTGGGACTGACGGCAGAATGAATTGTGGCACTTTCACTTTACGTCACACCGTCAACCCACCCCATGCACAAATAAAGCGAATTTAAAAATTGATGCGGTACCCTGACTCTCCCACGATTCCTCTAGGTAACAGTTAGTATCGGGTCGACCCTCGAGATCGCTCTCCAATATGTCGGGCAGATCCGAGTCCAAACCTGAACAATATTTTCACATCATGACTATGTTATAAACGTACCTTTACATATAAAAAGCAGTTCATTTATGTAGTTCAAAAACTCATGGACTAGAAAATGTGATAGACATCGACTTGTTGACCTACCATTAGAATGTTAGATGAAGCCAGTATCTAGTATCCAGTATCTATAGTATATGATGTAGAACACTGGGATATTGGATATTATGAAGCGTGATTTTGTAATAAGTCAGTTTTGAGAATTCCAATCGTTAACTGGACTGCGCATTATTCTAGCTGAGCGCGATAAGGAATGGTCCACGTGGACACTAATGAAAACACAAATAATAACGATAATAAGCAACATGTTTATGTAAATGAGGAATTACTTATAGCTCGCTTCTGATACACACTGACACTGAGCAATTTATCTATTCGACACAATAGCTGCAGAGTGTTAATGTATGTGCTACGTGTTTGGATATGTTATTGTAAAGCAACGAGATACTTAGTAATTGTTAAGTTTTAAGCGTGTGAGTGATGTGCGAGTGAGTAGTGACTGGCAATTACTCATAGCGGTCACATTAGTCCTCGTAAAATTCGACATTGTAATAGTATTGATACAGGGCATGTCCATACTTTACATTATTCAAATATAATTTGTCGAAACGGCAAAACAATTAACTTTAAATGAATAAATTATCTATAAATTTCGGTTGGACTTAGTACATAAGTGAAAGTTGTATTAATTACTGTTTGTAAAAGTGAGCACGACATAAAGAGAAAGGAGCAATTCGACCCCTTAGAACGTTCAGCTGACGTTATATTAATGTAGTATAGCAACTTTTATTGCGGGTATGTACACTGTTCATATTAAGATAGATGGATTAACTTAGCAATTGCATGTTACAGTCATTATTGTAGCTATGTAAAACTATGAACGTACTTGTAATGGACGAATTACGTGGACGTTGTAGGAATGGATGGTTGAAGAACACTTCGAAGGGCATGCGCTCCCGCGGGTTTCGTCGCAGCAATCCTATTAGCAAACTGCACAGCTCGGAGCTTGTGCCAGCTGGCATTCTGAAAAACAATTCAAACATTGCACCATATTTAATAACTTTTTTAGGTTAGCACGTCAAAATAAATGCCTACATTGCACTCGATGGACGTGCAATCCAAATAATGTATTGATATGGCTCAACTATGTAAACCAGTCCGAAACAGGACATGTACAGGTTGAAACCAAAACGTGACAGAATTGTGTCGGTCACAGGCATTCAAAGATTTTTTATGAGACAGCGATAGTATCCTGATCAAGTTGATCCACCGGCGCGGCGCCGTGGCGTTATCAAATTACAGCTACACTCTACCACTTCAAATTACTTAAACGTTTCACGGATGTGCGGTTGAATCAATACTTCAACAAATCATTAAATAAAGGACACTTAAGTAAAGTTGTATTCTGTCACAATTCGCAAACTAAATAGATTTTGATTCTTATGCAGAAATAGCATTCTGTGATAGATCAATAAAACCTTTCAATTTTAGATCGTAGGTTTTCATTGATTTGTATGAAATTCGAAATTAAACTTTTTCATTAAAATTATGCTTTAAGAAGCGAAAGCTATGCGTACATTAAGGTTCTGTTGTCATCAAACTTAACCAGGTTCCAGGAACCAAATTGCACAAAATTGTACAAAAACGAATATGTATATAAGACGTATTAAATTTATGACCTTCTCAATGTACATTGACTCTACTTAGATACAGTTCTGACCTTGTCAAAACTAAACGCAAAAAAATTGAAAATGAACCGACATTATATGGACCGCGGTGTCCGGTAGACCCAAAAGGTGCGGTAAGCCAATTATATATTTAAGTCAAAGTACTGCATCACATCTGACACTCTCTAATGCTGGGGGCTAGCTTCACCTTATACTAATTATTTGGGAATAAGACCTAATCCGTAATAAAATTCGACACAAAATGATGATTCCCTTTTTTCCTCATATTATTTATTGTTCTTAATTTATTTCTCAAATATTCTACTAATAGTGATATGAAAAGATTTTATTATAATCCAAGTTACAATGAAGGACAATGAAACAACAAAATATCCGTAGAATATGAACGGTACGAGGACATTTTGTGTTTTCCATTAAGTTTTATAACTGATAATGTTGAGAAATTTGTGGAAAATGGCATATTTTCCTTATTTATGAAAATACGTCAACCTATGACATATTTCCTCTTACTCATGCTTATATTTTAACCAATCCCATTTATTTTTGTTACTCATTGCCAATATGCGAATGAAATATACTTTCAATTAACCACGTGGTCTATTAAGTATGTTTCCACGAGTTCTTGTATCAAGTCATTAATTGATGTTCATTGAACTATAATGTACAAAAGACGACACGAAATGATACAATGAGGTATTGAGGGATAAGCCGCAGAATAAATGAAGAAAGGAAATGCCTTACATATTATTTCAAAAAGAGATCGTGCGTTAAAATTTCACGCAAACGATGAATAAGTTTCTAGAACAAAGTAATGGAGCACGTTGCGTTTCCACTTAATGTACCGAGTGAATTGGTTATAGTCAGAAGTAGTATACACTGATTGCATGTTAGTTATGTAAAATAATAAAATGTCTGACCAAAGAAACGGCTTTCTGTTTTAAAACCGATAACTATTTTAGGTACGGTCGAAACTGGTTTGAGCAAACGTCTGATCCTTATTTCATGAGATGACTGGTTAATGGTTATACTCGAAATGTTTCAATAAGAGAATCCTCTATTGTCGGCTTGACTGGCGTCTCTATTATGTAATGATATGGTTAATATTATGCATAAGCTTACTTAGGCTGCAAATCAACGCTGTTTTCGTAGAAAGCCTTCAGTTCATGGGGCGTGGTGGCCTGGAAGGGTGCTTTGCCCGTCAGACATTGGTACACGATCGTGCCAAGACTCCACAGGTCCGCCTTGGCGTCGTACTTCAGTGACATTATTACTTCCGGTGCCTGGAAAATACATTTTCATATTCAAACAATCCAAGTCTTAAAGGTTTTATACATATAGATAGAGCTAACCTATGTTTTCAACCTCGACACTGTCGAATATTATGTGCAATTTCTTTCTACTAGACTCATGGAACGATTAATATAAAGTTTATGTATTAAATTTCATTTTATGATTGGTATTGTCAATTTTTCTACATTTTTATAATGAGGGAAGTTCCTATCTTCCTTTTCTGGTGCGATAATATCGGTTGAGAAGAGTTTCTGTGCAGATAGGTATTTAGATTGTGCCTTGGCTGTTTGAAGTGGGTCTGTGAGTGTCGTGTGCCACTTTACTGTTCGAGATTTGAGTAGTTACTTATGTATACGTTATAAATGTAGCAGCGTTGAACTATTGTCGGTAATGTTACTCACCATATACATTGGTGATCCGCAGAGCGTGACTGCCATGTTTCCTTCTTCGAGGAACCTTGCAAATCCGAAGTCGGCTGCACAAAACACGTAATATGTTTATGAAAATCGGATATTACTGGACCTTAAAATTCTTATTTGCAAATTAAATATTTTGATCTACTTAAATAATCTTTAGCATAATTGTTTGGTATAATTAAATGTGCAGATGTAAACATATTAATATCAGACTTAATATTAAAGCTAGGTTAAACATGTTTTCTTTATTCCGGTCAACATACATGAGTCAGAGTTGTGATAGTGAAATATGTGCCGTAACGGATGTGATAGCAGATAATACATCTTGTACACATTAAGTCCATTTATAATTCTAGTGAAACTGTCTCTGCGTAATCCGCATAAGATTAATGTTAAAGAAAAAGCTGGATCATCATTACAAAACTGAAAACTCCACATATTGAATGAACGGGGATATGTTGAATTAAGAATATCAAATAACTTATGAAAGTTTAATTGGTTCATTACTGCATATGGCATGTATATAATATATATGTGTGTACTCTTATGTAATGAATACATACCAATTTTGAGGGTGATCTCGGAAGCGTGCGGGGTGCGCGGCAGCGCCACGTTGTGCGTGAGAAGGATGTTCTGCGGCTTGAGGTCGCGGTGTACGATGCCTTTGGCGTGAATGGCACGCATAGCCTCTGCCAACTGTCGCAGGAACAGCTGGATCGTGCCCTCACTCAGTAGCCGGTTTGTTTGTAGGTAGTCCGCGAGATCTCCCCCATTGCAGTACTGTTTCAATTAAAAAAATATATATTATTGAATATCCTGGATACTAACATTATGTACTCTAGACAACTATTATTGTAAGTCGCGACCCTGTACGGTAATATAGTAACTAATTGGCTAATTACATGTTTAAAGACAGGCGAGTTGTAGTTTTTCAGTTTGTTTATGACGCACTGGGGTTCTAAAACAGCTTATGAATTTTTTCCTATGTAAAGTAATGAAATCCTACTCAATAATGATGTCATAATAATATCTGGGTATTTTTTCAAGGTTTTTATATTGTGCCTATTTGTAAGGGCCGAGTGATGGAACGTTAATGTGTGAATTGATAGTTTCCACAAAAATGAGTATAAAAGCATTGATCATTATTATTGTGATACACGGTAGATTATGTGCGACGCAATCGTCAAGTGGCATGCCCATCAACAAAACGCTTAACCACTTCCCAACTGCACTAATGAAAGTTGCATTTAGCGATCATTAGTGTTATGTGCAAGTTCCCGACATCGACCATCGAAGCGTACCGCCACAGACTAGCTAAATCATACGCATGGCTATATTGTTTATTGACTTATGATGACCTAACCTTTGGAAAATCATCGCCAACAATAGAGCTATATTGTAACAATACAATAGCGATAATTAAATAGTATATCATACAACACAAAATCATTCATATTAATAGAAAAAAAATAGCTAATAAATTAAACATTGTTTGTAGAGCAAAAAATGATAAACAAATCAATACACGACTTTTAAAAGAATGCTATATGTTGTGTGGATAATTTTATGAGCCGTTAATATACTTTGTTTTTAAAATATAATTATTTAAATCGAATTTAGTAATTAGTTACAAACAGTCGGAAGCGACGTGCAGTCATGTTTTGTGTGTCGTACCGCGTACGACTGCTGTAATTCACAAGTGAAGTAAAGATAAAGAAACTAATGTGTATGTTTTCGTGTCGATTCTGATAAAACGTGAATCAAAACGATTATTTCCGGCACTGCAATAATTCTATTTCGTGTCTAGAGAATTGTGATTTAATTGAGATCTGATTTCTCGCTGCAGCTCGTTTGCAGGCAATAGTAAAATACAACGTTATTGCACATGCAATCGGCCAAATTCTGCTCCAACGCACATACGATTTTATGCACGTCAGAATTAGCTGCTGGCAGATAATGACGGTTACAATTTTGAGCGGAACGTGACCACCTATTCATACGTGTGTACACAGTATATATAATTATATGAACACAATGTGTAAGTCTTACGCTCCGCTATGTTTCAGAAGGCAATATTGAAAATCGAGCGACAAATGTTTTCTCGTTTATGCAGAGTGTGTTATCAAACTTGATTCGCGATAAGCTGTGCCATGCGGCTGGTAATCTTATCAATGAGTGATAATAGTTATAAGTGTCAGTGAGTTATACGCTCTAGGCTACGCTGGTACTTGTACCGCGACAGGTAACAACTCCTGAATTCAGTTGGCACGTCTCATTATAGTGTTCGCATCTGTGAGTGACCATGACGCTGAGACATCTATGTTTGTTGTTATTAGCGTTTCTCGTTGCGTAAGTATCCATATTTTTCATAAATTATAGTCAGTAGCAGTTGTAAGATTGTTCAATACTTGGCATAGCGATAACTTTTTTGTGTTACGTTTTACATATTATTGATTTGAGTCCTTTATATTGAAAAGTACTTATTAGTCATGAAATGTCTCCACCGAGACATGTAGATAAATGATGTTTTTTAAATATATATTTATTACTTTATTCAAGATTTTCGTGACGTAACCAAAAAAATGGTGTCCCTTTTTATAAAGACATACAATGCACCTAAAAATCTTGTCCCAGTCACGCCCTTGTGGTACTTATCGCAATTTTTATCATACTTATTGTAACAATTTTGCGTCACTTCATAACGATAAAACTACGGATACGTTCGATAAAGTCACATGTTACTACTGATTTATATATTAATCTTACAGTAGCGCAGTCGCCCAAAATGAAGACGAACTTCACATTCCTGTCGAAAATGATAACCAATTTCCCCCGGATAATCATTCCGAGTTGGACGGAAATGTCATAGAAGGAAGTGGAGCCAGCGCAGTGGAGGAGCCGGCCGAAGCGACGACATTGCCCTCCGTGCCTCTGCTCGAAGATGTGCAATTACCATCACCAGTCGACACGGATACGCAAGCGACACCTGACGGAGGTTTTGCATGTCCCAAGCCTTGCCTATGCAGTACAGAGGGCGGATCAAACAATTTTGTAGTGGATTGTTCTGGATATGGTCTCACAGATTTTCCCGCTCCTTTAGACAGTAGAACTACTACATTGAATTTGCAAAATAATAAACTTACGACGATACCTAAGGAAATATCGTCGTTAAAGAATCTGAAAGTCTTAAATGCTTACAATAATTCAATTATGGAGCTGGCCTCAGGTGTAAGTACTTACTACTTATATAAATGAATGTTTTGAAACAGATAGTGTAGATAATAATTAATTATATAACACAAAAAATAACTTACCTATAAATGCTTTAATTTGTTATAATTTTAACATTTCAGTCTATAAGCGAGCTTCCGGAATTGACTGTACTTAAGCTGGGAAATAATAGGCTGATTGAATACCCTAACGATTTGAAAAATGCCTTCGGTTTGATAAAGCTGACCGAATTGGATTTGGGAGGCAATGATATGAGGACGGTAAGTATCTTTGCTATTAATTTATACGTTTAGTCTCATATTGTAAAAACCAACGTAATTTGGTAAATTACTTTAATGTAAATTGGTAATAACAAATAAAAGATATGTTACGCAGGATATTAAATTAAAATTACACCCCGTTAAAGGTCACGTACGATGGCAACAGCTCCAATATTAAGTTTTTTTGTACTACGAGAGCGATTATGTTTATTATTGATAATAATATTGGTCGTTTACACCATTATTTATCATTATGTATAAAATATCCGGCAACTTTTGTACCCCAGTATATCAACAATTAAGATTTTTTTTAATACTTGCTATTTATTATCTTTATTACAGACATTAACCTCAGATACCTTTTCCAACTTTAAAACTCTTCGTCAACTGACATTGCCCAGTTCTACAACAGTATTGATTGAAGATTTGTGTAGAATTTTAAAAGATAGTTTGGAAAACGTATGCACTGGGTCATGCAGTGAGCACACATTTGAATGTCCGGAAGCACCGGAAAGCATGGACAATGATTTATTAAGCGGTATTTTACCGGGTACGATAGCCCTCAGTGCCATTTTAGGGGAAAATGCCGACCCAGCTGTACAAACGGAGACAAAGACAACGGCAACTACAGACTTGGCCGCAGAAACAACTAAAGAAACTGTATCAACAAATAGTGCCCCAATTGCAGTTTCTGCCGATAGCACGTCGGAAACAAGTGAACCATCTTTACGCAGAGAAATGAATAAAACACCAGAAGACGTTGCACAAATGAATTCCATAATAGAAACTCCAGCCGTAACAGCAAGTGGAAACGAATCGGACGTAGCTGTAGGTGCTACTACCGCTGGCACTAAAACTGGCGGCGTTGACAAAAGCGTTATCGGTATGATAGTAGCCGGCATGGTTCTTGTAGTGGCTGGAATAACTATTAAGAAGAACTGGACGTCTATTAAAAACAAATTTTCCTCACAAAGACCGCCAAATGACCGTGCAGGAGCTAATGCAAACGGTACAACCCCAGAAGAAGTACCATTGCAGGAAAAATCACCTGTTTAAAAGCAATCCTGCAAGTGACGCATGTGTGTGTGTGAGCTCTGTCTATGGGGATATGAATGGTTTCGATCTGAATGCAATAAATTATATTTATTTCCGGAACTTCAACATCTTAAGGCATCGGGAAAATACTCTTATTTAGCTCGAGTTGATGACAATTGCTTTCCTTCCATATGTTATGTACATATATTATTATAACAACCTATTTGATGAAATATGAATGTATGTAAAATAAATGTCCAAAAATAGAATAAGTTTTAGTAAGGTCGCGTTATTTTATATTGTAAATAACTTAAACATACCAATAATATTAAAGTAACAGGCATTAATTGTTTTGTACTTAGACATAAAGATTATATGTCGCAATAAATAATGTATTTTAATTGCAGTTTTTTCATTATTTCCTATTCCAAATGTAATCTTGAGTATATATTATATCATGAGTTGAAGTGGAGCCATAAAGCATATATATTTTTGTCAACTTTAAAGTAAGAACTGTTTTGAATTAGTGGCTGATTTAAGATTTTTATTGTTTTTAATTCAAATTAATTTAAATTTTATTTTAAATTTTACAGTGTAAAATATTGTTTATATCCTCCTCGTATTACAAAATAATGTGAAAAAATATGTTAGCGTCTTTGTAGTAGCATATTTTTATGACTACTGTATTAAGAACCTAATTAATTATACTAATTCAACTGTCTTCTAGTAAAACAGGATGTTACGTTAAAATTAGTTTGATATTTAAATTACGCTTAAAATACATCTTGTAAGCTTATGGGAGTCCTTCAAGGCGCAAACAAAACAGCGCTAACTTGTCAATGTAAACAAACACTTGGAGGTTTCGAAACGGAAGCCTCGCCACGACGAGATGTGTATTGTAGGCAGAACTTATTCTTGCTCACATTAACTACAATATAGGAGAATTAATTTAAAGGACGAATAATATAACTGTAATAGTGTACGAATATGATAATCATATTGTTGGAATTGGGGACCATTGCTAAATACAAACCAAATGCTGCTTTGCAGTTTTTTCCAAACCCAAACGCAAAACAACTAGTCGACATCAGACACTACAAAAGATTTCCATCTTATAACCGCTTGGAAATGAACAATTTAATGTCGGGTCATCAAAATATTATGTGCAAGAAGCAAGAAGAACTGAAGTAATATATAAGGCTACAAAAAGGTAGTTTCAACGGGAGAGGAGGTCATGACGCACGACGCATTTCATGCGGATGTGTTCTCTATAGTGTTCCGTTAAGTACTCATGTTTGTTGAATTCGTTGGTATTGTGGGAATTACGAACAAAACAATTATAAAATTAAATTTTAAGTGTGTCTGTATTATTTAGTGAAATCGGTCTATGGATATCAGAATAATATCTTATATTTCATACGGCAGAGCATGTACCGACGCGTTAACACGCCGTTTCGACCGAGAAAGGTCTATGCCCCAGAGAAACTCAACAAATTGCGCATGTACGACGAAATGAGACCGTTTATCGTACTTTCATTGTATGTGTTCATGTTTTGCTAAAACTGCTTTTGATCGACAACGCGGGAGATTACGAGTATGAATCAAGTACAGTGCCCTCGTTTTACGTTTGTATATAAAAATTCACGTCTTTCATTGACCCGTTTGCTGAATCATAACAACTTTAATCTTATACATCTTGCAAAATATTTCAAATTTATCCATCATTGCAATTGAATTTAATGTTAGCGTATTCAATTGTAAATCTTGTATCAATTAATACTTTAGACCATTGTCTAATTATGGTAGGTACATACTTCTATTAGAAAGAAAGTTTATAGTATCTCCGTATCTAAATAATTAGTAGTACGGGAGGCGAAAATATAGAAAGCTGTGATTTCCTACAAAACACTTTCAAGTTTAAGGCGGTCGGGCGGACGTTCTTGGGAGAAACCAGCCTGATGCCATATCGAATCAACTTCGGTCGGTTGTTTTTATAGTATTAAGGAAACGTTGTTTTGGTCAAATAAATAAACCATCCAGCAGGTCATTACAATAACAAATCACGTTATCCGCCAGGTGATTTTCTTATGTATATATGTATGTTCAAACGCAATGTCAATTATTAATAACAATAAGAGATCTTATCTAATGTACATATAATATAAGAAAATTGCTAAGTTGGTATGTAACAATTACGTGATCTAAAATATGTTTGTCGCCTAGTGCAGGGCTTCCCAAACTGTGCATCGCGACACTAAGGATACTCAAGGGCGTCGTCGCAGCACTGTCCAGGTACCAGGTCTGAACTATATGATTATAGTTTGAAGAACCGTTATTTATTATATTGTTTTACTAGCTGTACCCGCGACTTCGTCCGCGTGGAATTTAACAAAAAAGGTAATTAGTTTATTTCGTTTTATTGTTTTTTGCATTTTTATTTTTATTATCATTTATTTTTGGGAGAAGTGGTGGGAGGCGCCCGACGTGACGGCACAGTGGTGGCATAGGGGTGAGCTGCTCGCGGTACTGGACAGTACTTGGGCATTGCAACATTATTTTTATAAAATAAATGTAGCCTAAGTTACTCCTTATTATATCAACTACCTGACAGTAAAAGTCCCGTCAAAATCGGTCCAGCCATTTCAGAGATTAGCCGGAACAAACAGACAGCCAGACAAAAAAATCTAAGGTCATTTTCATTATAGGTATCGTGTATATAACGATATGTAGTCGGACATTTTGTTTTATTTTCACTTTACAAACAGACACTTTAATTTTATTTATATGAGATGATTAAAAGATTGCATATAAACATATAACTGCATACCTGTACTGGTGGTAGGTCTCTCGTATGTGAGAGGCCATCTGGGTAGGTACCACCGCAATGTCTATTTCTCCCGTGAAACAACACTGCTTAAATGCACTGTTGTGTTTCGGATTGAAGGACATTGTAGCCAGAGCAACTACTGGACATATTGAGACTTAACATCTTATGTCTCAGGATGGCGAGCGCAGTGGAATGTTGCTACTGTTTATGAGCGGTCGCATCGCTTACCATCAGGCGAACGGCTTGCTCGTCTCGCCATTCAATGCAATAAAAAAAAAACAATGTGTCTTAATTTTTCTTCCATTATACCTTAATTCAAGATTACAACTGTTTTACGTATAGGTCATTGTAGGTAATAATAATTTGTTTTGTGTTGCATATACATATAGTTCTCGGGAAGATAAATGTATCCCCTCACTCGACGGCTCGTGACGACGTGACTCGCCGAAAAAGAGGCACGCCTAGGATGTATGTAAAAATATAAGGGACACCAGTCTACCCTGATATATTTTTGCGCGTAGGTATTATTGGCCGGAGGAGGATGGGGAGAGAACGAGGAGGGGAAATTTTGGTTTGAGGGCACCGCGCCGTAAATTCTCAAGGGCGTCACAGTACAAATAAGTTTGGGAAGCCCTGGCCTAGCGGACAGCACGGAAGCCCCGTCGAGGGAGCGTACAAGGTGGCACAGGCTCAGTACTCACTGCTCAGCTGTCGGCACGTGCGAGATGCGCTATGCAGGGCCCGCGCCGCTGTAGCCACGAGAGGGGAACGCGCATTAATGCGATCACGAGTACCGCTACTGTATAAACAATGCAGTTAGAGCTGCGGCTTGCAAGTGAGCACAAAAGTGAAACACCATTTACATAAACCGTTTGCTGCATCTCTTGCACAACTTTATTGGCCAATTGTTAAACCTTAAAGAATATTATTATTATATTGAACTCCTTTCATATCAAAGCTGATTATTTATCTACGGCAACTATGACGCATATTTTTTTAGCTTATCTTCATCTTCATAGTTATTTGTTGTAAATTGTGTTCGTACGTGCACAGTTCAACGTACTTGATGTTATTGCAATGTTTGGACAAAAATGCAATAATATTTTTAAAAGTCAATGTATTTTGGCATTAATAAATGTTATATTAATATTAATTCATTGTTAACGTCATGTTGTTAGCATCCGTATAGTCTCAGTAAAATGAGTCGATTTCAAATAAAAGTATAATGCCCAAATACTGGAAAGCCAATTAACTTTTAACTCCGATTAACTAGCTCTAATGACCTGTTAAATTGATTCCAGTTAAATATAACTTCGATTAAACCACTTAAGAATTAAATATTTAATGGGGCATTATTCATCCGATTCGTATTCTCGAAAGCAACTTAAGAGTTTGACAGCTGTCAAACAGTCAAATTTTTAAGAATTTCTAGTTTTAAGCAGCCGTCGTCTTAAGGCCGCCTGCAACCACTCTTAACTGTATCAATTCTACATAAAATTTACTAAAATGACTCTCGCGTCGGTTTCATCGCTGTCTGATGACGATATAGCTTCATCAAGGCGAGTCAATCAAGAAAAAAATCAATGCTTTTGACAAATACAAAGAAGAAAACATTCAAACAAAGTGAGGTTCCGCCTGAAGAAAGAAACTGTTCTGCATCTGTGTTCCTCGCTGGAGACAAAATAGAACCCACTACAAATAGAAGTCGATTGATAAAAACTTGCGACCAACTGTTACTTGCTTTATGATATTCTACGACAGGCAGTTACCAGAAGATTATTGGAGATGTATTTCATGTGGAACAGCCGACTGTACAACACAAAGTTGCAGCAGAGTTAGTTAAACTACAAAATCGGGGCATGAAAATTCCCAACTAACAACAACAATGCCATATTGCGAATAATTTCTATACGATCGCAGGAGTGATTGAAGTTATAAATTTCATACATATAAGGATCAAATCTCCAGGTAATTTCTACTTATAATAATGTATACATAACTATTAAGCTTTTACATGTACACAAATATATGTTTTCTTATCCTATTTTAACTAAATGTGCTTCTAAAATGCCTAGCGTATTTTATATTGTGTAGTAATCATTTAGAGTATCCCTTTTTACTGTACATAATATATTATTAATCATAGAATAGAATAATATATTATGCACAGTATAAAGGCACACTCTAAATGATTTCTACACAATAATTTATATATATATGCTTGTTGGAATCAAAACATTTAGCAGGTAATTGGCTCTTCCCCAGCCCACTGTACCCCATATAACCAAGCTCTCTAAATAGTTGTAGGGCTAAATATATAATATAATATAATTAATCATACAATGATTTGTACTGATTGTAGCTATTCAGTATATACTGGAACAATGTTCAACTACAATAGTAGTTTCCTATAAAGAATTCAATTTTATGAATATATTTTTTCAATTTACATAAAATTATTTGTAGTTTGAAATAAGAATATTTGCTAGAGCTCTAATTTTTATTATCTTGTTTTTAGGAGGACCACAAGCAGAAACATTTAGAAACAGAAATGGCCATTTTTCTATAAATGTGCAAGCTGTCTGCGACCCTAACTTGAGGATAAGAAACATTATAGGCCGATGGCCAGGCCCGGTGCATGATAGTAAAAATTTCAATGATTCTCCTTTATGTGCATTTCTGGAAAGGGGAGACTGAAGAAGCTTACAATCAAGACCATACTAAAACAAGAAACCCAGTGGAGAGGGTCTTCGGTTTTACAACAAAGATTTTCTTGTCTGCAAGTTGGGCTATAAGTTTTTGAAAATTAGCTTACTATTATAGAGGCATGTGCTGTGTTACATAATATAGCATGTTCCCAGAATGATCATATATTGGAGATTGATCTTTCTGAATCATTTCCACCAGCTCCACATAGTATAACCAATGAAAATGTTGCAACAAGGAATAATATAATAAAATACATATTTTAAACCGTACAGTGCATTTTATTGAATTACCATGGAATGAATACAAATAAAAATGAGTTATGTTTTATTGTAGTATATTTATTTTAATAACAGCATTAGTACATATTATATTTTTTAATTATCTACATTTCTTTAGATCTGTCTTACATTTATATCTATATTCCTTTATAAACACAAAATAATAACAATTATTTTAACATTAATTTAAAACTAAATTAATAAATGTACTATTAAAAATGTACAATAGAAATATAATATGACATTTTTAACAATGAAAATAGGTGAAATAAACAAATTATTTTATGTATTACATATTAATTAAAATTCATAACATTCTTCAACTTTGATTTAAAACACTGTTTTCTGATGCAAATATTTCTTCCTTGACACAATTTTTCTCATTCTTTTTTGTATATTTTTATATTACATACTCATTTCAAAAGGGTGTGTATTGTCCAAATGATTTGTTGTATGCATGATTTCTATAGCGTTACCTGCAAAAGTGTTTAAGTTAAAGTATGTCATAATTTTATATATCTCTTTTTATTTTTTATATATATTTGTTGAGCTTACTTATTTAGTCTATAGCTGATATACATGGCACTATATATATGAGCCATATTTCTTGGACGGTCTTATTATATAGGTACACATTGAATATTATGTACTCCACTCCAGCTCCTGAAACAAAGGATTGTTTATAGTTATACACATTGTACCATACTTTATTTTCCATATTTATTACATAATACTACTATATGAGGAGGAGATAATATATAGGAGGCATAATATGAGAGAAGCCTATAGGTACCCAGCAGTGGGATCCTACAGGCTGTAGATGATGATGATGATTTAAAATGTGTGAATAATCGATTCATATTATATATTAAATAGTTAATTATCATATAAATTCGTTAAAACATAGAGGAATACGTGTATACTTACCTGTTTATAATATCCAGCACAGCTTCTTTCTCATATCGTATTTATTTACATAGTCTTCTCCATTTGGTACTTAGGTGGTTCTGCAGCCGTTGTTTGGTATTTTATATACCTATTTATTGAAAAGATATTCCAAAAACTAACTTTAAAACCAAGTGCAATTGTAAACAATAAATAAAATAAACAAACATCATAATATTTTTAATAAACTCGCTACGGATATAGGGACATAAGTTTTTTCACCCACATGATTTTATTAACAGATTTTTAAAATAATAACATGGCAATATATAATATAGCTTTAAACATAATCGTAACAAAAGTAAAAACGTTACAATGATTATATAAAGGGTTAAATTTCCAATTTAGGGAAATCATGTATGAAGAATATTGCGTCAAATGGAACGTTTATATTTATACAATAAAAATTGTAACTGAAAACAAACTTTTCGTTAATCTGTGGAAATTTAGCTGGATGTATGCTGAGTAGACCGATATATGAGCCTAAATGGCTATCCAGTATTTCATTTCGAAATTTAACAGAACCTCAAAATAACGTCATATCAAATGAGTCCGGTGGCTGAGTAGCAATCCAGTATTTGGGGGTAAGTTTCTATTAATTTTTAGTCCGCCTGCCTACGACGAGTTTCCTGCCAAGAGTGGATAATAAAATTGAATCGTCATAAACTATGAATATATTTGTTTTGTTGAACATAATGTAGTAGATCTTTGGATAACCTCATCATTGATGTGATTAATTCTGTATGCGCAATGAATGCGATGCATTTCGCAAGAGTAAGACAAGTTTCACAACGAACGCACCCTGTGCTTTGTAGAACGCGGCACAATTAACATCGCCATTTGCCACCCACACGCTACTACTTATATTTATAGTACACCATCATATCCCTGAATGTCATAGTTCAGTCTTGATGACATATATTAACAATTCATTCGAAATCACGCCTTGAACATGTGCAACTTCCTACTGTTATAAGCTTTTTATCGCAAGCAAAGGTTTCAAGTCGACAGGTAAAAATAATGAATAATTTACATATATTATGCTTATTGATAGACGTGAAGCTAGGTTTGTAAATTAGTAAATAAATATCTAATAACCCGTATATATACATATAAGTCCCACGTATAAACATACATATTTATGTTTGGCTAATCTGCACATACAACATACGCTTTAATACTGATAAAAGGAAATCCAAACCATCTTAGACATTCCTTTTACGTCATATTATAATGGATTCCGCGTCATCAACATCTTACTAATCTGTTTTGGTTTTATAATATCAATATTACAATAAACAAGCTACTGATAAAACCTCACATAAATAATTAAATATGTATATATATTATATAGTGCTATAGTGGGCAGCCCCACTGGCATTCGGAACTCGTGCCACAGTTATCTAGAATTTGTTTCCAGCACGTTCATGAAAAAAATGTATTGAATTTAAAAAAATAATAATATGTAATATTATAGTTCTCAAATATTGATAACTACGTAAATGATATTTTATCAAAGATATTAAATTTATGCATTGAAACTTTCGTTTACCTTGGCCTTTTTACACGCTTTATATTAGCTTCACTTGTATGTTTGTATGTTTGTATATTTGTATGTTTGTATATTTGTATGTTTGTATATTTGTATGTTTGTATATTTGTATGTTTGTTTGTAACCGACTTCTTTGGGCGCGATTTTGACCCACTTTAAACGGCCAGATTTCGTTCAAATTTTGCACACCTGTCAAAGACCGATGACAATACAATAATTCGATTAAAATATATAATTATCCTGATTAGATTCGCCAGGATTAATTATTCTTATAATTGATGACCATTGCTACATTCATCGCTAGATGGCGTTAACATTGTATTCTTCCAAGAAGCTTATACCCAAATGGAGATTGCATTCCGTATAAAACACTAAAGCACAAAAATTTGACCTTGAATGCAATCGCTGTTGCCTGCTATCCTTTTCTTTAGAGTGACAATGAATGAAGTTCACGTGAAGTTCATTCATTTTACGCTAAAGAAAAGGATAGCAGGCATCAGCGACGTCATTCAAGGTAAAATTTTTGTGCTTCACTTTTATATACGGAATGCAATCTCCATTTGGGTATAAGCTTCTTGTATTCTTCAAGTGTCAAATGTTACTACTGACCAACAGATGGCGTTATTGATTGGAAATACAGCCGTAGATGGATGTTTTTAGTCAAAACAATTATATAATAGTTAAAAAAAACTAAAATACACGCTTTAATAAGATATACAACTAAAAAAGTAAAAATAATTGATACTGAATTTAAGATAAGAAAATGGAGTAAAATACATATATTTTATTGTTACAAAGCGTGGGGTGCAGGAGGATAAGTAATTGTTGTAAACACCCCACGCTTTGTAACAATAAAATATATGTATTTTACTCCATTTTCTTATCTTAAATTCAGTATCAATTATTTTTACTTTTTTAGTTGTATATCTTATTAAAGCGTGTATTTTAGTTTTTTTTAACTATTATATATTATTTATCAGTGTAGTGCTATAAACACTTCACTTTTAATCTGAAGTCTGTTGAAAATTATTGAAACGAATATTTCATACATGTCTGATAGCGATTGAATATGTTATTAAATTAATTCGCTCCAGCACGAGACGTGAAGCGATGATCTAACAACGATGTCGACTCTTCCGGGTTTTTTGTTCGTATAACGCTGTCTGCGTGTCCATGCAAAGGCAATTTTTTTACATGAAAGTATAACATTAAGAAAATTGGGTTTAAAATTATAGTAATACGCAACTATTAACCCATTATTTATAAGTTCTAAAACAATTTTTACAACGTTAATGAGATGGTTGAGAAAAGGAACGACGAATAATAATATGTAGATTTACATTTTAAAGCCAATATTTAATAATTATTTTTTATTTTTTCCTCTCTTGGCGACCCGCAATACAATACGTGAAAGGTTAAAATTCGAGTTTGTTATATTGTAGATACGTATAACACAGCCATACAAAATATTAATGTTGCCAATTACTGTAGGTACAAGTCATGGTCTGTGAGCAACCATGGCGACTGAGCGCGTACTTTGGCTATAAGAAAATCGTGCCAATGAACTTGAGTTTGGCTTTGTACGCCGCTGAGAGTATCACTGCGCCGCACGGTGGGCTGAAAATCGCGTTTCATGGACATTCAAATTTTTTTTCGAATTTGACGGGTTTTTTAATTGGAATCTATTAAAACATGCTTGTTCATGATACCTTTTAAGTATGAAGATATAAATCACAGGAAAAGGTACACTTTCGATTTTTTTTCAAAAATGTTGTATGGAGAAAACCATAAAATAAGCTATATCTCGGCTGGCACAGGAATGGCCGTTATTTCCTCTCGCATGAATTTTGCTCTATTTTTTTGCAATTTTTTGATGTATCACACCACAGGGGGCAAAGCGCGGCTTTTGAGAAAAAAAATCATAAAAAAAAATATATATTATTTCCGTTGACTTCAATCTTGGTTGGCAAATTTGAACCACATGTCTCTAAAAATAATAAATAGCGGTCACAAAACAACTTTATTGCTGGTTAACCCTCCCAATTTCACAATAATAAATAATACACGGCTTATATCAAAGAAATATTTTTTTACCTTACTTGTTTATGACACACAAATCGGTCTTTGATACTCGAACTTTTCCAAACACTGGATAAATTTTCACCTGCAAGTACTTACTACTTACTATTGTTTTGTTCCTAATTCACTTATTTAAGACCCAATAAACAAAAAAAGGCAGCTGCGTAATTATGATGGGTCATTATAATGACACAGGTGCATAATGATTTTGTTATTTATTTAAGAAGTATAAATAGACATTTGTTTGCTGTAATTTTTCAGTTTACCTCGATTTGTGCTTGTGTAAACATCGATTATAAACACGGAAATGGAAAGTTTAGCAAATTACTTAGACTTGTTTATGATTTTGAAAAACACGGGTAAGTACAGTGACTTCCTTTCGTTACATAACAATGTCGGTTCATGTTTGAATTTAAACCTTTCAGATGAAGACAGTCTTACGTTGAAATTATACTGTAGAAGATTTACTCATACCCTTGTGAAAAATTGGAAGCGATCTCATCGAAAATTAGAAGATTTTTTGAAAGATTATGAGGACTGGCTTCAGTGTGATATCGATTGGCCAAGTTGCATTGCAGAACCGAAGGCATCAGATGTTGGGGCATCCGAATCTCATATCACCCTCGAAAGTCCAGTCCTTTCCACATCTTCGTCCGGTGCACCATACACAAGTAAGAAGCGTTTGCCACGAAAACCATTTCAAGATTTAGCAATGAAGCAAAAGAAAAGAAGGACTGAAAGTCAAATAGAATTGTTAGCAACTTGATCTGGTCTTCAATTTCCTTCAAATGTTCAGTAACCACAAGTTTATTTTCTTTAACAAAACTAAACTGCACTGGACGACAAAAATGTGCTGAACAGGGCTTTGGATTTTGCCATACGACTTCGTTACCATCGGTCAGCTTTAACGGAACTAACGAGGTCATGAAAACACTGGAATCATTATATTCGTCTTCTATTTTCTGTTTATACCTGCTCTGGTTCGATGCACCATCAAAACCCCACTTAAATAAGTTCTTTTCTATCGCCACATACAGGTACACTTTTCAAAATCCTTTTAACTGTTAAATCTAGAAGAGCCTGAAGGGACATTTTGGCTGTTGTATCTGTAACTGTAATTGTCTCCTTGTCAGGATAACACTGAGATTTAGCTTGCTGAATCTTATAGTATGATGGGTACAATTCCATCGCACCTTCCCGAATTGCTGTTTCCCTTAATGTTATATATTGCCACTTAGACAACTTTAATGATAAACATAGACCAAGTGCTTTCTCCGGTGTAAAAACAGGCTTGGGGCATGATTTTTTGGTAATTGCGTTAAACTTATCAGCAGCTTCTGAATGTTTTATCATATACTCAATAGCAGCAGCTATACTGTCCAAACCTTCTTGTCTCATTTTGCGCACAGTAGCGTATGCAAGTTCAGTGGACTCACATTCTATTTGACTTTCAGTCCTTCTCTTCTTTTGCTTCATTGCTAAATCTTGAAATGGTTTTCGTGGCAAACGCTTCTTACTTGTGTATGGTGCACCGGATGAAGATGTGGAAAGGACTGGACTTTCGAGGGTGATATGAGATTCGGATGCCCCAACATCTGATGCCTTCGGTTCTGCAATGCAACTTGGCCAATCGATATCACACTGAAGCCAGTCCTCATAATCTTTCAAAAAATCTTCTAATTTTCGATGAGATCGCTTCCAATTTTTCACAAGGGTATGAGTAAATCTTCTACAGTATAATTTCAACGTAAGACTGTCTTCATCTGAAAGGTTTAAATTCAAACATGAACCGACATTGTTATGTAACGAAAGGAAGTCACTGTACTTACCAGTGTTTTTCAAAATCATAAACAAGTCTAAGTAATTTGCTAAACTTTCCATTTCCGTGTTTATAATCGATGTTTACACAAGCACAAATCGAGGTAAACTGAAAAATTACAGCAAACAAATGTCTATTTATACTTCTTAAATAAATAACAAAATCATTATGCACCTGTGTCATTATAATGACCCATCATAATTACGCAGCTGCCTTTTTTTGTTTATTGGGTCTTAAATAAGTGAATTAGGAACAAAACAATAGTAAGTAGTAAGTACTTGCAGGTGAAAATTTATCCATTGTTTGGAAAAGTTCGAGTATCCAAGACCGATTTGTGTGTCATAAACAAGTAAGGTAAAAAAATATTTCTTTGATATAAGCCGTGTATTATTTATTATTGTGAAATTGGGAGGGTTAACCAGCAATAAAGTTGTTTTGTGACCGCTATTTATTATTTTTAGAGACATGTGGTTCAAATTTGCCAACCAAGATTGAAGTCAACGGAAATAATATATATTTTTTTTTTATGATTTTTTTTCTCAAAAGCCGCGCTTTGCCCCCTGTGGTGTGATACATCAAAAAATTGCAAAAAAATAGAGCAAAATTCATGCGAGAGGAAATAACGGCCATTCCTGTGCCAGCCGAGATATAGCTTATTTTATGGTTTTCTCCATACAACATTTTCGAAAAAAAATCGAAAGTGTACCTTTTCCTGTGATTTATGTCTTCATACTTAAAAGGTATCATGAACAAGCATGTTTTAATAGATTCCAATTAAAAAACCCGTCAAATTCGAAAAAAAATTTGAATGTCCATGAAACGCGATTTTCAGCCCACCGTGCGCCGCGCCGCGTTTTACGCAACAAAAATAAACTTACGTCGCACGCTACTAGCGCATTTATACAGAACTACTATAAACATATAGATTGACCTATTGTGTCAACACGACTCGTGCGCCCTTCAAAACTATTTATATATTTTGTTCATGTGGCGTGCACATTTTTCACTTCTTTTTCGCATTACCAAATCGAAGATAAATTATTAACTAAGTTCAGAATTTCTTTAAAGGTCTTTATTACATGAAACTATGAAATTCAACAATTTACAATCGATTTTGTCATTACTTTCTCCTTTAGTTTATGAATGAAAATGTTTTTAAATTCCAGGTTTTTCAGATGCATTTCAATTGAATACCTATAGCTAGTCATTAACTCCCTAAAATAAGTTTAAAATGTGTATTTACATTACAATAACTGTTCCGTTTTTTGCTTATAAATTATAATGCAGTGGAAATCGCAATGCGTAGAGTGATCTAATTCAATCCCTAATGCGACAGGTGGCGGACCTTGGCCGAGTGTGCCACAAGTGAGATATCATCAATGACGAATACTATTTTATAAAGTTTAATATGTAATTAATAAAAACAAATTAACTAGCACTTGTATAAAATCAGTTGATATGTATTTTTTTTCGCTTTAATATGGGTGAAACAGTCGGGATTAACTAAACTTATATCATATTTTGTTTCCTATTTAGGTTTATGTGATACTTAAAAACGATGCCATCATGGACGCTAATATTGTATCTCGTTAAATGTTAATATTAGAGCCAAGTTATGTAAAAATTTTCAATGGAATCCCACTTTAAAAAAAAGTTTACATTGCCAATATTTAGGTCCAGTAGTATACGAATAAAATAAAAAATGTTAAAATTAAACTTTATTTGATGTCATTGCCTTTTTTCCGTCACAGTGCATTTTTGAGTCTATGGAAGTGGCGAAGGAGCCGCATTCCTATTCCCTAGTATTCCCCTTGTAGTACACAAGGTAAACGACGCGGCGGACGTGATGTAGAGTTAATAATGTAGCCAAGTGTTGGTGTTACATCAGGACTGTATAGAAATATGAATACAGGTAACGTGGCATTTGGCAGTGGTCGCAGCTGATGAAACTAGTCTTGTGCATGACGCGTACTGCCCCGAACATCACCAATATGTAGTTATGTAAATGCCAAACCATATTCATCAATATTCAAAATATACTGCAACAATACATTTTTCGCACGTTTACTCAATTCAAGCTTATGTAGTCACTTATATTCTTATTTATAGTGTAAATTATAAAAATATTATAGAAGTTAAAATTCATTCCCGTTTTCAGTTTGCATCTTTTAAGCACAGATTACGTATAGTTTCACAGACGTATTACAATAATCTATTTAAAAATAGATAACGAGAATAACGAGTTAGATATGTTGTTGTTTTGTTATATTCGTCTTATGTTATCAAAAATAAATTCATAATAACTCATTAAGTAATGCTTTCTTGCGCAATTGATCCAATGTCCGACAATCGACAGCCTCCGTGGCGCAGTTGGTTAGACGCCGCCTGTGAAACGAGAGGCCGCGGGTTCGATCCCCGCACTGAGAGAAATGTGTGTTTGTGAGACCGAAAAATCTCGTAGTTCCTGATACCCACGACACAAGACTCGATCTTAGTGTGGGGTCAGGACTATGTATGTGACTGCTGGGTGTTATTTATTATTAATGTTTTTGTTTGTGTTGGGAAACGGGGGTAATATAAAATAACAACATAAGCATAAAAATAAACTGGTTATTTTGCGTAGAGAACCAACACGTCGCGGTGGGTATGGCGTCGTCAAATAACTGTTCTGCGCAATTATTTATCAGTACATAAGTGTACAGTGTAGGATGAGTAACACATAATGTTCTACGTGGCATCAGTCGGTATTGAGCGACACGTGTGGGAACTTAACAGACTAGATGTCGCCTCTACGTAACACATCACCGAGAGAGCGTAATACATAGTTCATTAATGCGTATAATAATTCATAGCAAAAAATATAAATATATCTAGAGCTGGATATACAATCTATATCTTATACCCAAATCGGATAATAATATTTAATTTACCAAAGGGAGGAATTGCTAGAAGGATACAGTTAAGAGAGAGAATATAAAAAAAAGTTCCAGGTTAATATTTCAGTGTTAAGAATATGTCAAGCAAGTATTTAATCATTCAAATTCACGATAAGAACAATTTTAATAAAAAAGTACCCTTGTAATATTAATTTATCGTCAAATTTTCGAAAGGTTTAGAATACATAAATATATGTTTTGTTTATCTACAAAACCGATTATGAATATTTAAATTATTAGCAATTAATAGATAAGACTTAAAACTTTGTGAATAACCATAAAGAGGTCAGTAGGGTATCTTGAAGTCATCGGTCCCGACGTGACGCTACACGGTGATGGGTTCGAACTTCACTTCTGTCAATGAGATAAGCATTCGGATATTGTTTCTTCTATTATCTTTAACACTAATCTTTTTATTGATATCTCCTTGACCTATTACGGCATTAACTGCGCAATATTAAAACGTCAGTCAGGCCGTTTGCTCGTTTTTGGCGCGAAACTACAGTTTTATTTAGGTCATCCATTCATATGATTTCGGTTAATCTACTAGCAGACTAGGCTAGACTCACGACACAAGTCGCCGGGCGATGGCACACGCATCGGCTGCGTGTTGTGGTACCTGTGGTGTATTGATAATAAAGATTAGCATAGCCCAACGGTCACGCAATACTCCCAAGTCGTTAGCGGCGCGGGACGGACGTCTCCGGTGTGTTGTGCTGTATTTACTGTATACTTTGTTGTTTTATTCCACTACCCAAAGAGACCTTAAAGGTGAACATCACATTGGCGACGAGTAAAGGCGCAGTAAGTAAAATCACACCGAAAATACGAACACAGTACCTGCTCACGGATTTTGATCAGCAAAATGTTTTGTTCAATAATAATAAGACAAATATTTATGTATATTTTGTGTTGCGACACTAAGTAGGTATTTAATTCTCATGTCTCAGTAAATGTAGAGATTATGTGTGCAACAAAATTATTGCCTAATTCACTAAGGCAAACAAAAAAAAAAGTTTGTATGTATACAATTTAATACAATAGTATTCTGTTGTTGATCACAGTCCGTTTGTATATACCTATCGAGTAAAAAATACTCGATCAAAGATTCGTTCTGTCCCAGCTATGATATAGCTAATTACCTGTTATAACAGATTCATTATGTTCCAGCGATGATATCGCTAATTATCTGTTATAACCAAGTGTCACCTCAATAATGTTTTGAGGGGATGCAAATACGTTCCTACCAAAAGGTAAAACGTTCCTACCAAAAGGTAAAGAGTGTCGAAAAACAATGAGGCTATAAGATATTAAAAACAAATGTATCGAAAGTAATGGGCTCTGTCTATCGTTGGTCACCGAGCAAAATATCCGACTCAAAATTCTGTTTAAGTTTTAATGTCCGTCTTGTTAATATATCGGATGACTGTTTGATTTCGTGCAGGGACTCTGAGACTGTTTTAGATTTTGTTTACGTATACATTAAACATGAGACAGTACTGAGTACTATTGTTCCGTACCAAATATTTAAAACAACGCTACACACACGGCTTACACACAAGTGTTTACAATTAAGTTTAAATAATTTCTTACAGATTTAAGATTTATTTCAAACGTATTAGAGGATAGATTAATTGAAGTCTGTATGTTTCCGGAGTCCCATAAAATAAAAAAAAAATTAAAAATAGTAATTCGTCTCAGGCAACAAAGTTCCAAATGTAATTTTGCTAAAAAAGACGAAAACCTTATAGATCAAATAACAGAAAAGTGTAGCTCCAATAAATTAAGAAATAATATTTTGGCGCTTGGTGAAACTAATACTAGCAACTGTTGAAAGACAACTAACTGATATCAACGATAAACAGAGCACTACTTCAATCAGCCTAAACAAAATCGACACAAAAAACTAAAAAACGATACACAAACGAGGTTAATACTTGCTGCCGATGTGGCAGTGAAATCACAAAAGTGATAGTAGTTCCTGCCCTGCAAGCAATGAAAATTGCATCAAATGTGGCTACAGAAGCCAAAACCAATGCAAAACAAGGGCCAATAAATTAAAGCCTTTTTACCTCTTATTAAATGCAAAGAATAAAACCAAGACTGCCTCGGTGGCGTAGTTGTACTAAGGTACGGTTACAAAGCTGAGGTCTCGGGTTCGAATCCCGGGTTGGGCAAAGTGATATTGGATTTTTCTATTCATTATCAGCCCAGAGTCAGGAATTTGTGCCCGATATGGCGATAGGCTCGCCACCTATCACATTGTGGGACGGAACATACAAGGCGAAATATGGGTGTCCTGGCACCTCTGCCTACCCCTTCTGGGAAAAAGGCGTGAGTTTATGTATGTATGTAAAACCAAGAATGGAAACCACAAAAACACATTTGTGCATTATATTTTCCACATCAATGGCGATGACACAATTGACTGCCAGGTTGGTGGAGCTAACATCAAAATGCTTATTGATTCTGGTAGCAAATCTAATATAATTACTGATAAAACTTGGGACTACATGAAACAATCAAATGTTGTAGTCTCCAACCAACATCAGAAAAAATATTTCGAGCTTATAGTGCCAAATATTCATTAAAAGTATTGGGTTCCTTTGAAGCACGAATAAGAATTGGTCCCAAATCATTAAAAAAAAACAACGTTTTATGTAATTGAAAATGAGTGAAGAATAGTTGTGAGAAAAGAAACAACTATTTCCTTAAATCTCCTTAAACTAAGATTAGATATCAATGCCATTGAGCAACAAGAATTTTCCAAGTTCAAACATATCCAACTCTAAATCTCTACTGACAAAACGGTAACACCAGTTTGTCAACCATATAGACGAGTTCCTATTCCTCTAGAATCTAAAATAAGTTATAAAATAGAAGAAATGGTAAAAATGGACACTATTGAACCAGTAGACAAGCCATTATCTTGGGTTTCTCCTATGGTACCGGTTCTAACCCGATGACGATAAACGTATTTGTTTAATATTATAGAAAATCACCCCTTATCCACCATTGAACAGCTAATTCATAAGTTGGAAAAGCTATTTCTTCTAAATTAGTTAAAAAAGTGCTTTTCATCTCGTTGAGCCTAAAGAAAGTAGTAGTTTGATATAACATCTTCCATAATAGTATAGGATCCCGCCATACATCGACCTTCACCGAGATGTTTATTTGATGAAACCTATTTTATATGCAATTTAATATGTCAATAAATATATTGTATATGGGTTGCCTTGCAAATTTCAGTCCAGAATACGATTAATTAATTATTAAAAAAAAAATATTTTTTACACATTTCACCTGTTTGATTATTAAACAAATTCTATACCAATCGAAAGTATGAAGCCCATAGAATATGTAAACGTTAGGTTGCCTATTTTTTTCCGGTCACAACCCTCAGGTTGCCAGGTAACACAGAACACAGCATATACGAGTCTATCGCTGTCCTTTTCATTCTCAAGAATAAATAGCATGCGCACCCTCTTTCTTTATGAGCGGACTTCGAACAGCTGCTATGCTGTGTCACTCGGAGCAATATTTCACTTTTCTAAATTCGACAACCGCAATTCGGGACTGATTTTTCGCAGGCAACCCTATACCACCGTGTTCATAATAAAATGATCTTTATTTTCATTTAATTTCCATTCAATAATCAGACCGGCGCAAAATGCTAGTAGCGATTTACCTGTTTATACCTGGCAACCTGAGGGTTGTGACCGGAAAAAAATAGGCAACCTAACGTTTACATATTCTATGGGTTTCATACTTTCGATTGGTATAGAATTTGTTTAATAATCAAACAGGTGAAATGTGTAAAAAAATTTTTTTTATTTTAATAATTAATTAATCGTATTCTGGACTGAAATTTGCAAGGCAACCCATATACAATATATTTATTGACATATTAAATTGCATATAAAATAGGTTTCATCAAATAAACATCTCGGTGAAGGTCGATGTATGGCGGGATCTTAGACTATAACTAGCAAAGGGTTTTATCGAACAAACGACTGATGTTCGGACATGAATATTTTCAAAAATTAATGGAAAATATGTTATTACCATGCGAAGGAGTGGTATATTTCATTCATGATATTGCTGTCTATGTGGTGCGATGAAAAAGAGCATAATGCTCCAATACGTTCTAAAAGCCTCAAAGACAACAACGTTTTATTGAACAAGAACAAGTGCGTTCTTAATGCAAAATCTATCCAGTTTTTTGGCCCATAATCTTTCTTCAGCTGGTGTTGAACCACTAGATAAACATATCAAAGCAATATAAATGTTTAGACCACCAGAGACCATAGAAGAAATCCAAAGCTTCCTCGGGTTAATTAATTTTGTGGGAAAATGGTTATCAAATTTATCGACTTTAGCAGAACCCATTCGGTAGTTACTTAAGCAACAAGAACACTAAAAACCTAACATCTCACTGCTGTGGCATCATAAGCAAGCAACGGTTTCCGATGCATTAAAAAAGTCTCTTGCCAAAATCCCTACCCTTGGCTATTATGACCCAAAAGATCAGACTCAGGTAATTGCCGATGCCAGTCCATTTTAGGAGTAGCACTTCTCCAGTACCTACGACGACAGAGGACCCCGAATAATTGCTTCCGGGAATAAGAGTTTGATTGACGTTGAAAAACGATATTGTCAGACCGAAAAAAGGGTAATAGCTTCAGTCTGGACGGTTGAGCATTTCCATATGTATCTATATGGTAAACAAATTGTGCTTATCATAGATCATAAGCCTAATGATCCAAGTATGACTGGATCACGATCAAAACCATGTGCAAGAATCGAAGGGTGGGTTCTTCGATTACAAGTATATAAGTAGTATATAAAGTATATAAACCCGGAAATCTAACATTGCAGAACCATTGTCCCGACTATTTAAAAATAGGTCCGAGCTGAAGAGTCCTTTTGAATATTTAATTATCATGTAAACCAGATTGTTTAATACATGTGACCTCTAGCATTGTCACTAAAATCCAATATAGAAGCATCAAATGAGGATACCAGTATGAAATTAGTCTCAGATGCCTTAATGCATAATGTTTGGGACGCGACTATTAATAACTACAAGTTATTTTAACATGAGCTCTGGTTACATGATGGTGTCTTACCAAGAGGAAATCAAATAGTATTTCTTATTAAACTTAGAAAACAAGTCTTGGCAGCAGCGCATGAGGGCCATTCAGAAATTGTCAATATGAAAGTTAGGCTACGCCCAAAAGTTTGGTGGCCTAAAGTTGATAAAGATGCAGAGAACACTGTAAAAATTGCAGAGGCTGTACTTTAAATTCAGCCCCTAATCCACCGGTGCCAGTGAAATGTCGTGAACTCCCTTTGAAAGCCTGGGTGGACACGGCTATTGACTTCTTGGGTCGGCTGGCAAGTGGAGACTATTTATTTGTGATTAATGATTATAATCGACATAAAGAGATTGAAATAATGAAGTCTATCACTTCACGTGAAACTATAAAAGAGTTAAAAAAAAAAAAAAAAAAAAAAACACCTTCTCACGAACTATTCTGTATCGAATAAGAATTACGGTTTTTAATATCATCCCTTATGGGCCTCAACAAAACGGAGAGGTCGAGAGACAAAATCGAAATACTCTTAAAAAACTGAATATAAGTCAGTGCGAGAAATTAGATTACAAAGATAATTTGTTAAAATATTTATTGATGTACACCTCATTCCTCCACAGGAGAAGAAGGTCATATGTATTAAACTTAATAATAAACTTCCCAATTGGATAATGCTACTACCAGACAAACTATTTAAGACACATATTATACACATACTTATGACTAGGGATTATTATAATATTAAGCAATACATTGAGGATAAAAAAGCCTGAGATGAAATTTTCTCTAGCACGTTGCTACATCCTGGGGCCCTGAACTATTCACTTAAACATTCCCATTTATAAATAAATATTAAAATATTAATTAAATTAAAAAATTAACCAATATCAATCAATCATACAGTTACATTAATAAATTAAATTATAACTACTCAAATATAATAATTAAGTAACGCAAATTAAATCATATGACGACCAATCAAGAAAAATAATAATAATGAATATGGCAAAACTTTGTCAGACGAGTCACAAATACTAATTTAGTAAATTGACCAAAACCAAGCCCAATGAGTTTGACTCGCTGGATCATTCTCAGAAATGGGTCGCGTCGCGTAGTTCCAGTGGTAGTGTAAGCCCACTGAGTTTGTTTCGCCGGGTCTTCTCAGGAAGGGTCGCGTTAGATCCGGTGGTAACAATAAACCGCTACGCACCGTTGTAATAATACTCATGGTCTACTAATAGATTTAATTTAATTTGGCTAAACTAAATTACGTATTTCTTGACAAAACAAATTACCATAACGGGGGAACTAATACTTAAAATAAAATATCAACAAAAACGGAACATTTGTAAATAAATAAAACCAAAATTTTAAATACTTACATTAAAAACAAAAAATAATAAATAATGATAGAAATTCATATAAATAATACTAAGTATAAAAAATATTATGCATGTAAAGATTAAGTTCTGTGTATTGACTTGTCATATAAATTCTTTAATTGCCTACATGACCAATAAATAAATTTCATTTCATTTCATTTTAATGGAAAGATATTGGTGACAAAGACACACTTGATAAAGACAAATCTAGAATTTGGGTTTTGCTTTAATTAACAATGTTATTTTGATTATAAATGTAAAATATTTGAGCTACTTAAGTAACAAGATTAATTAAAGACATTTGGTTAATATTTTGTTATTTTATAAAAAGGAAGAGATGTGGTGTATTGATAATAAAGATTAGCATAGCCCAACGGTCACGCAATACTCCCAAGTCGTTAGCGGCGCGGGACGGACGTCTCCGGTGTGTTGTGCTGTATTTACTGTATACTTTGTTGTTTTATTCCACTACCCAAAGAGACCTTAAAGGTGAACATCACAGTACCTATTTATCTAACGCGTGTCGACCTTGCTTTGAATCAACACGCGCAAAATGGACATACGGAAGGCACTGTCGTCTGTCTCGACAAATCCGAATTGATATCGCCGGTTAAGGAGACGATGGCTTGATCTCTACTTTGTTAATGCTTGATTTACGTAACGACTTCCTTGTTTGTACGCGTAATAGCCAACGTGAGCTCTTAAAATGAAATATTTTTATATTCTGAATAGAAAAACATTCAGATATTTATATCATAACGTCACCCTACGTATTTATTATTTTATCAGTCGATGCTGTGCGTGGGAATAAAGTAAATATTTCTAGATAAACGTAGAAATATTGACATTTTCTTGTTGATCGAATCAGTATTGTCCGCTGGAATAAACAGACTTTGTTTAGGTAGGGTATTTTCCTACTGTAGCATTGATATAAAATTGTATATCAATGTACTGTAGTTATATTATTCTGTCCCTCACAAAATCTTAAAATGAAGCGATTCCTAGTTGTCAATCATGAAAAAGCATCACATTATTCGGTTCAAGTTGCTAATACCAGGAACTGGAACGTGACACATTAACACCTAGTATCATTTATTATCATACAATACCTATTGCCATTGTTTCAATTCCTGATAGTAACCGCATAAATATATCTGCTGACCAGGAACATGGAACTACGTTTGCCCGTAACCTATAAGCCTTGCCCTTAATACATACCGATAAAAAGGGTCGTTATATAGGGTATATCAAGAGCTACCGAAAACGAAGCCGGGTGGTAGTTTAAGCGACTTTAGACATAATGCAACAGAAAAAGTTAAAAAAAAGCGACATTTTTTTTGTAAGTTTTTTCCTTTGCCCATATTTGGGTGGTAAATACATTTTTTTTCCCAAAATAATATTGTATACCCTTTTATTTATAAATAATCTAAGGTATAAAAGAGTTTAAATTATTATTTTAGCAAAAACTATGGATTTTACACCCAAAAATGTCATTTTTTTAAAAATCATAAAAAATAATTGTCACATTTCTTTCCGAAATTTTTAGTTGCATTGTGTTTGTAGTCACTAAAACTACCACCCGGCTTCATTTTCGGTAGCAGTCTTGAGATACCCAGTATAATTTAATTCTATTCTTGGTTATATGATATAACACATCAATACAGCGTTGAACATTTACAATATTTTGGTGGTCCGAATTTTCAATTAGCATGATTCGGATATGCAAGAACCAAATGCCTTGTTCTCGATTATGGATTACGTTGATATCAGACATAATTAGCAAAACTGAGCAAGTAAATAACATTTATTTTCATAGGTTTCTGAGTTTATCGGTAGTTTAAAAACATCAAATAATTGCCGATCAAAAAGTAGCGTATATTTATAGACAAGAATAGAACAACATATTGCCCAAATGTATGCATTTGGGCAATATTCTATTATTTTATATTTTACTATTATTTATTATTATTTACTATGGTAACATACATACATATTAGATAATATTAATATTTAGAACAGCGCGACAAGTAATTGTGCAGTTTTGAAATGAGTACAAATGAAAGAGCATAATTGTCGAACGTGTGGTTACGATAACTATGTTGAATTACTATTAGATGATTGTGGTCAGTGATCAGCGTGGTCTGCGGGCTGTGGTCCGGGTACGTCCGCATTTACTATATTATACTATGCCACAGGCAAAATTAATTTACCAATGGAGTCTTCTAACTTCTAAGTACTTAGCACTAAAGTTCATAATTATGTACACATATTATAAATTATAATATGCACATAACGAGAGGACTTCATAATTAGCTACATCCTATTGTGTCAATAAGTTCTTCATATAAATGTGGCCCTTCTTTTACGACTAGAAACATGTTGTATTAGGTACCTATAATGTCACATGGCATATGTACTGTGCAAAGTATAAATTATTCATCAATTTTGTGTCACCCTGCATACAGTGTAGGTACATACATGTTATATACAAATCAATACAAAAAAATACTCATGAATATAGATTAAACAAATTTCAACCGAGAACTGCGCAGTTTATTTTAACCTTACTCAGAGCCAAAATATACCAAAGCATACGATAGGTTTAAACGAGTGAGTCATCATCTACTTATATACATACGCATAGCAACATATAATTATACATTTAAATTATTTTAGTGTAAAAATATCTTTCGATTTTAGTGGAAAGCTCGGTTACTAATACTGTTATTATGTAGATACATGCTTACTGTAGTTAAAATATCGACTTTAGTATAAAGAGGTTTATATGAAACAATAAAAGGTTTTAAAACGTTAATTTCGAGCTAATTTTCATTGAATCTGTACCATGTCCAAGATAATATGTATTGAAATATAAAATAGAAATATTGTATGCGTAGTTGATTGCATTTGTTAGTTGCTCTCTTGGATATTGTGACGTATATGATGATGATGATATACCGGGTATATCAAGACTGCTACCGAAAACGAAGCCAGGTGATAGTTTTAGTGACTACAAACACAATGTAAACAATTTCGCATAGAAACGCGACATTTTTTTTTTATTAATAGTTAAATATCGTCTAGTTTCGCTGGTTAATCCATAGTTTTTGCATTGTGTCTGAAGTCACTAACGGCTGATGCTAATAATCAATCGAAAAAATTAGATTGAAGTCAATCTGGATTGTTTTCTACTTTTCGATTGGTCGCTTGTCATGTTGCCATAGTTTTTGCACTACTGAGATTGATTATTGGCATTATAGTATCACAAAAAAGACTGAGCTGTCAATCTAAAACGGCAAATTTTGGATTGGGATTGTTTATTGGCAGCGGGTGTAAAACTACCCAGCTTCGTTTTCGGTAGCAGTCTTGATATACCCTGTAGTATGGGGTATATGATGTACATTTGCTTACCTCCATAACCACGTAGACGTAAGCAGGGCTGTCCATGCAGTCATGCATTGCCACTAGATTGGTATGATGAAGTGCTGTCAGCTCCCGCAGGATCTTTATTTCTTTTACCAGGATTTCGGATGCTTTCTGGATACCTTTCTTCGTTACTACTTTGACCGCCACTGCTTGCGACGGGTTCTGTATAATATAAAAGATTGGTGATAAATCGTAAACACTATACAACCATTCTTATTCTATTTTATACTAATTGGTTCATATCAGTGACTGGCATCGTGCTTATTTTAGACATGTATGCCTCTTACATTGAATATGCGACTAAAGCCAAATCTCTAAATATAAATATAATTTCTTACACAATAGGCAATCGGTCACTTGGTAAAACTATGCGTGTGGCTGCGCAATGTGGACTAATTAGAATATACATAGCATCCAGTGACACAAAACTCTTTGTTCGATCGCTAGATATTACTGATAAATGAATAATGCAATATATTATACACGCGGAAGTATTTCTAGTATTTCAACGATGTACGGTAATATTAAGTATTAACACAAATAATTCGCTATTGTGCGTAAATAACAACATTTGTACGATTAAATAATTTGTTGTGTCAGTTTATTGTTTACTTTATTCTTTGTTATTGTAGAGTACAACAAATAGAGGAGGGAAACAATTGTTGGCAATGAGTGCGATCAGTTCTAGATTTCTAGAGATCTTTTCCGCTAACGATACATCAAGTACAAGGTTTGTAATACTCGTCATATGAATCGTATTCTAAGTTCAATTATGTGAAAATTATAATACACTTGCATTGGCTGTTGCATAAGGACGAACAAGAAGGTATATGTTGCAAATGGGCGAGTATTGCAAGTTTTTATCAAGGTCTCGACGTCTTCCCTCTCTATACTGAGCTATATATACGAGTAACACACCAACCCTCCTAATTGCATACACGTTGAACACGCCATGACTAACGCGGCTATTGTGCTATATGAAATATATATCATAAATACATTATTTCGGAGTTTCATATCGTTTACACACAATCTGGATTAACGTGTGTGGCCTTCGCGTAATGCTTTTCTGGTACGATTCTGTTGAATGTATTAAATCGAGTACCGTGATATGTGAAATCATACGTATGCTCCGGACGTGGGAGGTACATTTGGGTTTATTTTAGCATTGAATGTGAGATTTAGCAGATTTTGATTTGTTCCAACTTCGAATCCAGTAGGGGCGGTTATGCGCCAGCGCTGCTCTAACATTAGCTCGTCCTACATTCTATAGGCTCGTGCAGCGAATACATTGTGACCCCATTTCGTCACATCAGAAGGGATTAATTGTGGCCCGTTGTAAATATGCCTGTGTACACAGAAGTATTTCTCTCAGTATGTAAATAAGCCACACATTATTACTTACATAGCGTGAAACAATGAAATGATATAATCAGTATTTCTAGAAAATATGAAACAGCTCAAGAGGGCGAATGGCGGCCGGTAGTGCGGTCACGGTTACTGCTCGTGTGCGCTGCTGCACTTCTCGCCAGCCAATGTCAATCCAGTTATTATTACATCATTCCTTGATTGATTATAAACTACATACTGAACAATTACGGAGAAAACGGGTTATACAGATCTCGATACTATACACTAAATACTATAAATCATTGATTAAACATCCTTGAAGTTGAAAATGATACGCGTACATTTACATTTATGTATACATAATAGAAGAAATACAAAAAATATATATATTTCTTAGTTGGAAAATGTATACAACTCTCAAATGAATGTTCATTTCATTGTGCACAATTTAGTCATCATCTCATTATGCTGCATTAACATGGCGCATGTGCACCGTCATGATTTATCAACACATCTAAAATCTCAGTAAAATCCCATCAAAAACAAAACTTGTAAAAGAACAGTACAAAAGTCTCGCAACTCAGATCTTCTACCGTAAAAAGTTGTGAGATCCATGTAAATGGATGGAAGTTTTGACCAAGTTGGTTAATTAACCAATTAATTAATTAAATCATGTGTCTTGTGAGCTGCCTTAAATTATCACGTAATTAGCTAGCCTAACATCATATAGTGACCATATCAAAATATTTGATGTTTTAGATAAAACATAATATTGAATTGTCCATGAATAGGTTCAAAAACTACTGAACCAATTTTAAAAATTCTTTCACCATTCGAAAGCTACATTATCCACGAGTAACATAGGCTATATATTTGCCTAAAGGGGTTGAAATAAGGGTTGAAACGGAAATGAAAAATATAAATTATAGAAGATATATTTATGAAAGTTTATATTTTAGTCCCTCGTTACAAACGCAATTTAATGGCGTGCAACAATTTTGGAAAAACGGCACTTGGGGGTGAAATAAGGGATGAAATGTTGAACTTTTTAGTTATTGATCCAATAGGTGTCAAAATCGATATCTGAGAAACTCTGTGTAAATAATCCAAATTCATAGTCGGAATCGGAAATTTTGGCCGCCATTTTGGACTTTTTTGTTATTGATACAATTGGTTTCGAAATTGATGTCTGAACCACCCTTTGTCCGAATGACCTTAATTTGGAGTCCAAATTTGTGGCCGCCATTTTGATTTTTTTTTGTTATTGGTCCAACTGCTCTCCAAACCGATATATGTATTAAGTGGTCGACGCCCTTAAAGAAATTACGTAGAAATTGAATGGGTACTTGACGGCCATCTTGGACTTTTAATTCATATTAAACTATTCGTAGTAAAGCACAATGTTTTGTCTGGGTATAAATTGCAAAATAAGTATAAAAAAAACTATTCAACGCGTATGTAATAGCAAAAAAAAACTATATTTTATACATAATGCAAGGATTGTCAATATAAATGTCCAATCAAATAATAAGCCGTATTCAAATTTGAGTATTCATTTTTCGCCCTTTGTAAGCGCATTGTAAGCATATTTTGGTAGTAGATATAATCCGATTTGTATTTTAAATATAAATTTAATCTTTTGATTTAAATGAATTTCGCCGGCGTTGTAAAAGTTTAATAATATAACCGTATCAAAATGAATAAATTATAAAATAAATTCCGATTTTCATCCTAGAGAGATGGGATGGAATAGAATACGGGTATAAGGTGAATAAAAGGAGACAGAAAACTACAGGACGGGATTGGATAAGCATTATGGAGAACGGCAGTCATGTTGAGTTGTAATAAAATATGGTCTGGAATTTTACATTACATTTTACATTTTTTTAAACAAATATACTTTGAGAAGTGCAGTGCATGGTGGCCTGTGAAGTGCGTGGTGGCCTGTTGAACGGACTAGACGCGACTGCCAACATGTTCATGGTGGTCGCGGGTTCAAATCCCAGGGCACACCTCTGACTTTTCGGAGTCATGTGTGTATTGATAGTCAATCACTACGCACTAAAACGGTGAAGGAAAACATCGTGAGGAAACCTGCATACCATAGCGATTTATATAAATTTCTATGGTATGTAAGTCCGCCAACCCGCACTAGGCCAGCGTGGTGGACTATATGGCCTAACCACTCTCAATCCTACTGTCGATTGTAGAGGAGGCCCGTGCCCTGCAGTGGGATGTATATGGGCTGATACAGATACAGATACTTTGAGATACATTGTGTTTTCATGCGATGGCCAAGTCATTCCATTTTATCTATACTACGAGTATGTATACTATTTTGATGATCGGTCAGTCAGTAAGTGACAAAATTTAAAAACTTGTGACTAGTGATAATTCGTACACTACTAGTTCTTAAATAAATTCAGTGAAATTAGAAATACACCGTGATTATAAAATGCCTGCTTGGTTATTGAAAATTCAGATTTTTAGTTTTATCCTCAAAGAAGTTATAGGGTGTCGAAAATGGCCTGAACTGCTTCGAGAATAGGATTTAACTTGGAGGGGGTACTGCCGTGCCCCCAGATAATTTTCCTGGGCAATTTGGCGTTCGATAAACTACAGTTAATGATTGATAAAACAATTTAAATTAATGAAACAATTTCAGGGGCAGAGAAAATGGTTTTGTATGATCTCTCAAGTGTAATTAACCAGGATGATATTGCCTGTAAGTCTAAAACGCGTAAATGTAAAATCCGCGCGTGTACTTCGGCACAGTGCGCCCTTGGGCGAAGTGGGCATAGTGCGTGTCGCATTGTGCTGTAACATATTGTGTTGGGTTAGGACAAAGCAGAGAAACTTAACGCCCGGCCCACCGGAACACATTCAACCAGCGGAACCGACGATGACGTCCATCTCTGGATTTTATACATAGGTGCATATTATGTAGCGACAAGTATGGCACAACTTAATGTCGCTAGAGGGTTGAGGTAAAATGAGATGGAAATGGGTCGTTTTCTTTGACTAACTTTAGTTCACTACAAGACAATGATTCATGCTTGGATTAAGTAATTCTTTGAAACCAATACCATCTTCACAACATAATAATTAAAGTACAATTGCTATTTAAAAATAATAAATAACACCCAACAGTCACATACACAGACCCCACATTAAGATTGAGTCATGAATCAGGAACTACGAGGGACTTTCGGTCTCACAATCACCCAGACCCGAAAGAAATATTTTTGGGCCGCACAAACATTTCTCTCGGTGCGGGAATCGAACCCGCGGCCTGTCGTTTCACAGGCGGCGTCTAACCGACTGCGCCACGGAGGCTGTCTTTTAAGTTGAAATGTCTGCTAGTCTCTGAACATAAATCTGGTAGGGAGTAACGGCCGCTTACTTTTTCTGTAGGCGTGAAAGTTATTAAAAGTATTTTAATTCAATGTTTAAAATATTGTAGTTTCTACGGAATTTGGTAGCCTAAAATACCAACCTTCAACATTCCTAAAGAGTATGGTATTCAAATCATAATGAATCTTTTTATTGGAATCATTAAAAAAATTATACTCAACATAATACACTCATGTATTGAATTAGTTTACGTAAACATATACATCAATTTTACAAACAGGCGTCTGGGAATATAAATAAAGAAAAAAAAGGTATTTATAATTTGTACTTGGTTTTAGTGACTCCAGTTGATAGTCTTGATCAATGGTATTTAATCCGCTTAACTGCAGTGTTATAAATTAAAAGCATTTTTTTTTATGATGGTAAGCGATAAGACTGCTCATGAATAGTTTACCAATACCAGTAACAATTGCTTTATTTCAATTATCCATAAACTGTTAGCTGCTAGAGTTTACAAATTGGGAACTGTCTCATAATAAATACAAGAATTCCATTTGTGATTTTTATTTCCGACCATACCTTAACATGCATCGTCTTAATTGTATGCATATTTTATATTTCAATCGCCTATATACATATTGTGAATTCACTGGTAACACAATGTAGGAAACTTTCATTACCAATAGTTGCAATGACAGGTTTATTTTGGAACAATATTTTCTGCATTTATAACAATATTACAATTACAATATTAAATATTTATAAAAGTATTAATTATTATTAATTGTTATAAAGTGTGTTTTAGATTATAAAAACTCTTTTCAATGATATTAGAGTTGACTTGATGATTTAGAAGTTTAAAGATTTAGGACGTATGCCTTTCTTATTGATTTTCAAGTTAATAATATTCAACTGGAATAATAGCAGCTGTTGAAGCCTGTGTGGACTTAGTCCGGCCATTAACTAAGGTCAATGACAAGTTGATAATATAATATGCCTTCATAAGAATTATTATAATTTAAATAAATATGGGAATATATGCTTGCATATGTTCTATCCGTAAGTGAGTGGTGGCCTGTTGGTAAATGGATCAGACACTTGTACCATATTATAGTCTCCACAGATACAATGTGACTAGGGAAATTTGTTAGTAGGACTATAGAATTAATTTAATGTGTTACATGACTGTATGCCATTTGCATTTAATAAAAGTATATGGATGTCAGGCACATCATCCAAGAAAAAGCAAATTATGAATTTTGAATATCAAAAGATGAGGAAATGAACCTAACTGAGCCTCTGAAATACTTTAGCTATTCCAACCTCTGCACAATTGAGAAGTGATGTGAAGATATATCAAATACTTATATTTAGCATAGCATACCACCATTATGTTCTAAATCTTGTAGTGTTCCTTCATAAAAAAGATCCTAGGTATGTATATTCAAATTTTAAAGATAGAAATCAAATGCAATGCATGCAAAACATCAAATATGTTTATGTACACAGATCACATATTGTATTCTATATAACAAAAGTGTGGAGAAGGAAAGTTATAATAAAATTATTTGTATTATTGTAGTAATGCACTACTAGTTTGTTTATAAGGTTTGTAATGTTAATTGTTATATAGCTAATGTAGAAAGCATTTAATAGTTTAATTTTCATTAAATGAAATTATTTTGAATATCTGGAATTCAATGGAACAAAATTGGTCATAAAGTAGGAATTAAGAAGACTTATGCAAATATGTATTAATGTTGCAATAACATAATTATTTAATATTAAACATGTAGAAAGGCTATCTCTAGAATTCCTAAATAAAGAAGATACACTATCACTTAAGATTATCTATTTGTATGGTTATTTCAAAAACTAATGTAAGTATGTTGATTTTTTTATAATGACTATAGTTCAAATTCACTTATGATAACACAGGGAAGCAGAGGATAGAATATTATAACATGTTACAAAGAATTTAAAAAATGAAATGTTTAAATTTAGCTATCACATCTAATTAAAATATCAATTCTATCAATCTAAATTAGATCAAAATCAATCCCATTATTAATAATGCATATTTATGTAGTTTACAAATTATATTTGTCATAATCTGGGTGCTTAGCCATATGAAGTTTGTGTTTATTTTTATATTAACGTTATTTTTTTATGATTTAGTTGAAACAAACATAACCAAAATTACAAATGTGACACATTTCATACATATTGTTTGAAGCTTGTTTATCACCATAATGTTTTGATAGAAACAAATGATTAACTAAAAGTATGATTAGGTGTATATATTTATATGTGCACATTCCACATAAAATTGAAATAAGTAATATATATTATTATAGAATTCACCACACAAATAAATTGCCAAAGTGCATTCAAGGCACTAAATAATAACACTAAATGTTGAAAAGTTAAACTTATATTAGTAGTTAAGAAGAATTAAAGCATTGTGTTTAATACTAGTATGAATGAGTCTCATTATTAAATTTCTATATGTGAATCATTATTTTGTATCATGTGTTAATTATTAACTCATTATACCAATTAATCAGGATTATTACATTAAATAATTTGTGTCTTCTAAATACTCATTATTTAAGTAGTATTCATGAAAATAATATGATTATATTATTAAAAACTTGAGTACCAATAGTGTTTCAGCTTTTGCTGACAACACTCCATTAGATAATGTTATTTACGCCAGCATTTCCTCGGAAATATTTAATGTGTTTATAGGTTATTTATCAGCTGATTTATTTACATTTGACCAAAACAAAATAAAGAACATGTAAATAGATAAATGTTTTGATATAATTGATAAATATTTTGCA